>OX328131.1:11459640-11492140 GCA_946811695.1 Gonocerus acuteangulatus
AATTTCTCTCTGATATAAATATCCTGCAATAACTATCCTAGTGTAAACTCACCCTAATACACAAGGGAAACAAAAAAAGTCCGACTCGCAGGAACTGCATCATCTTAGCGCGGTTCCGTTCTTATCTCTAGACTCATTTAAAATGATTAAAATAGAAGCTGTTATTATTTTGGGTCCACATTTCTAGAAAGCATGAAGATTAGATAGTTAGCCGTCGAGGTGATAAGTAAAGACGGAATGGTTGGGATTCGGCTAAAGAAACCTCAATACGATTTTTGTTAAAAATCTATATTTAGGACGTTTCAGCTACTCATTGGTAGCCTTCGTCAGCATTGAAAGTGCCGGGAGGCAGAGGAGGACCAAAGTTGACAGTTCCATCTTTACTTTCAAGAAAGGTCTTATTTACGATCTTACCTGGATTGGCCAACCCGCCCTAGGAAGGACCCCGCTAGGCAGTTGAAAAGCTATATCTTGGAAATCCATATCTCTAAGAATAAATTGTTTTTCTTATTTTTCTTAACTTGATATATTATCAAATACACTATCCAACTATAAGCACTTAAAAAATAACAAGGAATAAAAAACAGACAAAAAGAACAGTTCGAATAAGCGAAATCAATTACTTTAAAGTTTTAAGCACTTATTTCTCCGATTGACATCGTCTAATCAAAATTTTCATCAGAACCTTTTTTGTAGAGCATTTCGAAATCTTTCTAATGGTATTCTTCCGTTTTCCAAGATTCTCAACCTTTTTCGAGATATTAAGGAAGGTATACAAAGTTACCAAAACTTTTTGTCTGTTAATAAAATATTTTATTCTAACCCTTCCTTAACTCCAAACGTAACACAAATTTCAACATATTAGTTTTAATGAAAGTAGAACATGCAGAAAATGTTTCAACTGAGTCCCATGATTCTAAGTACCCAAACCAAAAACGGTATTCAATAACTATTTTTCCAATTTTATCGAAAACGTTATCGCCTTGAAAATGGTTTCATTAGTTTTCCTAGCCCAAGAAGCCTATAAAACGAGTGCTTACAAGCTTATGAACTCAAAAACGTAAGCGTTACGATTTTTTTTTGCGCGAATTTTGCCCCAAACGCCATCTTCCAGTGGACAGATTTTGCTGGTTAACGAACTTGACCTTTCAAATTGGACGACGGATTTTTGTACCAACAAATACTATATATATACAAATTTGAACCACCATCATTTTCGGTCTCTAGGGGTTCTGAAACGCAAAATTTTCTAGTCGGCACTTCTGGATTGCGTCATGAGATCAACCTTATAAGCGGGGTTCCTCCCTATGGGGGAGGGAGGAACCGCGCTAAAACAGAAATCTGGCTAGACAAAGTTATTCTAAATTGTATTAATTTTCATTTAAAAACAATGTATTTAAATCGGATTTAGGGGCTGTAGTCTTTTTTGAAAGACGAAATGTCGTTTGGGCCGACTGTGCGTTGGTGCATTACTCACTCTGTTTATTGCACTTTATCTAGGTCTAGCTTGAATTCCCTCCAGAATGCACTTCAGTCCAGATTCTTCCTAGTCCTAGGTTTTGTCACACCATTTATATATGTTGCATTTTAAACCCACTGCGGACTCACGAAAGATGAGAGTGTTCTGTCTGTGTTGTGTGTGCAGTTTGCTGCTTCTCGGGATAGCGGAAGAATTAAAAAAATAAAATACCCCCAAAAAATGTGTTTTTAAAAAAACAAACTTAAAACATTAAATATTTTTGAAAAGAGGTAACTTTTATAAAAGGCAATGTGGACTTTTTTTTTTTTTTGACTAACGCTATGACCTCGCAATGAATGCGGTTTGACTTACCAGTAACCCTGTATATGTTATAAAAAATGGAAAGTCCGCCTCACAGGAACTGCGTCATCTTAGCGCGGTCATCCTTCCTATGGAGGGAGGGAGGAACCGCGCTAAAACGAGTACCTGCAATCATATGAACTCGAAAATGTTAACGTTACGATTTTTTTCGCGCGAATGTTTTTCCGAAAATCATGTATCGGTCGTCAGATTCTCCTGGGTAAAGAACTTGACCTTTCAAATTAGACAAAAGATTTTTGTACCAATTTTCATCAAAATCCGATCATTATTTAGCCTGTGAGAAAGCTAACAGACAAATATATATATATATATATATATATATATATATATATATATATATATATATATATATATATTTATATACTTTTTTTTTTGTTTACGGCGCCTTGACATAAATCTTGGCCATTAGCGCCGACGTCCAGGGTGCAGCCAGGAATTTTCTCAGCGAGCCCTGAGATGAGAAAATTTCTGGCGCCGGTGGGGATCGAACCCACCATCTCCCGCTGATGAATCTAGCGCGCTAGCCACTAGACCACGGGAGACCCCTTATATATATATATATATATATAAAATATATATATTATTATGTATAAATTGCTCTTTTCGAGATCTATTGGTAAAAGTTTCTAGTCTGTACTTGCGGATTGCGTCATGAGGTCAACCACTCAAGGGGGTTTCCTCCCTCTGAACCGCGCTTAAAGAAAAAAAAATCTACCTGTTATATAATGTTTGATAATATAAATACGCCTCCATTATTGAGCCAATCTTTGGGAACGAGGTTGGGAGACATATTAAGGTTTCACGCTGGTTTGATAAGAGCTAGCTCGTATGCCCTTAAAGATGCTTACACTAGATTAAGCATGGGCGGGCGCTCGTTTTACACAGTGTTGCCTCGGGCTGTGGAATCAGTCGATAAGTGCTCTTGAATAGGGGGGCAACACTGCGCTTCTTTCACCATAGGCTGGCAACACTGCTTTTAGATTTTAGTATTTCTTTCTAATGTAATAAATCCAGGAGGTTTGTACATTTTTTTATTAATTATTATTTTTAATGTTTTAACATTAAATGCAGTTAAATTACCCCGAATTGTTATTTTATTTACCATAATAACTTTGCTCACTGCTCCTTGTGTACAATATATTTACTGAAATGAAGCGTATTTTTCAAGTACGTAGCGAATTATCAAGCATACAATTAAGATATTTTTTGAAAAATTATCTTCGAATCGTCATCGATCTAGTTAAGATCAAATTTTTTTTATTCATAGAGATTATCAACATCAAAATGGATTTCTTTAAAACGTATGTACTTTTTTATGTATATACTTATTGTTACCCGGCGTGCCATGGTTCACCTACTTTCTGAAAACTTTCTGAAAAGAAAAAATAAATTAAAAACCAAATAATTAATATTAACATATAATATTGCAAAACTGTAACTGTTCGGGTTTCAACCCATTGACCTCCGAACTGTAAGTCCTAGACGATTTTGACCTAGCCTATGACACTCCCCGTATCAAGACCTGAATATGTGCTAAGTTCGGTAAAAATCGGTTTAATGGTGTGGATTTGTATAAAGGACACACATATGACAGAGAGCTGGTAGACATTTTTCACCTACGAGACTTCCCCGATCCAGACCTACCAGTGGTCCAAGTTTGGTCAAAATCGGTCAAACGATGTGGATTCGTTTCTGGAACAAACAGACACGTCATTTATATATATATATATATATATATATATATATATATATATATATATATATATATATAGTATACAGTAGAACATGGATAATTCGAACTTCGATAACTCGAAATCGTGGTTAATTCGAATATTTCTCTCGGTCCCTAGAATTTAGGGCATAAGCAATGTAAAAAAATCGTGGTTAATTCAAATAAAATTTTGGATAATTCGAATTTTTTATCTCCAATGGGGAGTGGTCGATCTTAAGTCTTGTGAAAATATTCTCCCCTTGGGTAAGAAGGATGTAGGGGTTTATTTTTACATGCGGATGTAGGGGTTCCAGGACAAGAAGCGCGGCGGTGTCATCGTCTAGTTCTTAGACTCTAGGAGTTCTGCAAAGTGGTGGTGGGTCGCGCTTCCTCCCTTCCAGGGGTTATAGTTATATACACCATCCTGTCGTTTTATCCTAGAATTCCCTTCCACCATCCCTCTCATCTTCATTTCCTATTCAGTTATGTCAGTCAGCGCCTAGATCTGTTGTATTGTTTGTGCCTAGAATTTCTGCTGTACAGTGGAGTTGTTGATTTAGGATGTCGAAGCCTAGAGGTTATAAAACTTTAACGTTGTCAGAGAAAACTTTTTTGATAAATTATTTATTACTTATGTACGTAATCATCAATTTATGAAATGTTTGTTATTGTCTAAATAAAATATATGTATTTTTTTAAATTAAAAAATGTGAAAATATGAAATTCGATTTTTATCCCTTTACTCTCAAAAACTTTTGTAATTCGAAGTTTGGATAATTCTAATTTTTTTCATCGGTCCCTAGGGGTTCGAATTATCCAAGTTCTACTGTGTATATATATATATATATATATATATATATATATATATATATATATTTTGGTAGACAGCATTCCAAAAATAAAATGTTTAGCCAGCCTACATATTAAATGTGAACTTGGCTGGATATAAATGAGTTCAGTTTAATTTCGTGCTGCTAAATTATTAACTATAGATTTATTTATAATTATTAATTTTAAAATACCTGTTATATTACAATGAAATTGTATAATAACAAAAAAATGCACGCGATATTTTTTATTTGATTTGTTAAAATATTATTTAAAGACACAGCTAATTCGGTGCATTTTAATTTTTAATATTCATATTTTTTTTTCCTTGGTGTTTAAAGGCCATTCAACCACTATTGGGTCATTTATGCCTCTTGGCCGGTCCGTTGGTAGCATCGAAAGCAGAGACGGGGCCCGAGGCCAGCGGGAGGCGGACCCAGCGAAGGTCGAGTAGAGTCCCACGTGCCAGTTCTACCTTAGTGGCCCGCATCTGGTGACTGGCTGCCAGGTCTATGATAGAAGGTGTGCTTGCTGGTGCCAGGGCAACCAAACCTTCACAGACCGCATGGGGGGGGGGCTCGTTAATATTCATATTAATGTACATATAAAATATGAGGCGACGTTCACAGAGTTGTAGAACCCTCAGCTAATATGCTGGAGGACCTGAGTTCAAAACTCCAGCGCATTTTATCTTCTAGTCTTGTCGTTCGAGGTTCGGACCCGTGATCTCATACTACCCCTAGGCCCACCCTGCCTCCAATACATTTATTATTAGGTACCTACGAAAGGGAAAATCAGGTGGGCGGAGCATACTTCGGACCACACTATCTCCCTAGTTTGCCGTATGGTCAATAATGTAACAACTTACCCTCTGGGCCTCTTGTGGTTTATATGCATATACATATTCTGATATAAATAAATAAGTATATAAATATTTTACCATTATGTTGCACGTTGATCCTATCCAGATGTATTTTTCAGTATTTACTAAAATTAAATTATCCTAAATATATTAATGAGGTCTGCTTACTTTCTAGACTTATTAAAGCACATAAAATTGTGGTTGGTTAACTGAGTGTAAAAAGTAAGATAAATTCCAGGCTATTAAAAAACGGAATAATGCTTCCCTCTGCTTTAATAAGAAAGATTAAAGCTCTTAATTGAACCTCTACTTCAAGAATTACTCGTTTTTTTTTATCTCTTTGGAATCCTGTTAATGTTAAGATTATTCAAATTTATTGGACTGGATTTGAATTTTACAATATTACTAATTGCCCTTTGGTTCTTGGATATGTTTTATAATATTTCTTAAATAATTATACGATGATCGGGGTTGTATGAACTTTACGTAAGGCCATCATTTAACGAAAACTGGTCAAGTTGGAAATGCACAAATAAGTGAGAGGGTATTATTAGGTTCATGACAAGATATTAAGGGCCTAAAACTTGGTCTATATCATAACAATCATAGGCGTACTGTTTTTGGGAGTGGCTTAGAATTGGCGTGTTTTAGCGCGGTTCCTCCCTCCCCCATAGGGAGGAACCCCGCTTATAAGGTTGATACAATGAAACAATCCGGAAGTGCCGACTAGAACATTTCGCGTTTCAGAACCCCTAGAGACCGAAAATAACGGTGGTTCAAATTTGTATATATATATATATATATATATATATTTGTCTGTTCGCTCATTTCTGGCTTCCCTAATGGTCCGATTGTGATGAAAGTAGGTACAAAAATCCGTCGTCCAATTTAAAACGTCAAGTTCGTTAACCAGCAGAATCCGCTCACTGGAAGATAGCGTTTGGGGCGAAATTCGCACAAAAAAAATCGTAACGCTTACGTTTTTGAGTTCATAAGCTTGTAAGTACTCGTTTTATAGGCTTCTTGGGCTAGGAAAACGAATGAAACCATTTTCAAGGCGATAGCTTTAACCGTTTTTGAGAAAATTGGAAAAATAGTTTTTGAATACCGTTTTTGGTTTGGGTACTTAGAATCATGGGATTCAGTTGAAACATTTCCTGCATGTTCTACTTTCATTAAAACTAATATGTTTTAATTTGTGTTACGTTTGGAGTTAAGGAAGGGTTAGAATAAAATATTTTATTAACAGACATAAAAGGTTTTGGTAACTTTCCTTGAAAAAGGTTGAGAATCATGTTAAACGGAAGAATACCATTAGAAAGCGTACTAAATGCTCTACAAAAAAGGTTCTGGTGAAAGTCTTGATTAGACGATGTCAATCGGAGAAATAAGTGTTTAAAACTTTAAAGTAATTGATTTCGCTTATTCGAACTGTTCTTTTTGTCTATTTTTATTCCTTGTTATTTTTTAACTGCTTATAGTTGGATAATGTATTTGATAATAAATCAGGTTAAGAAAAATAAGAAAAACAATTTAATCTTAGAGATATGGATTTCCAAGATAGCTTTTCAAATGCCTAGCGGGGTCCTTCCTAGGGCGGGGACCCATGCAGGTAAGATCGTAAATAAGACCTTTCATGGAAGTAAAGATGGAACTGTCAACTTTGGTCCTCCTCTGCCTCCCGGCACTGTCATTGCTGACGAAGGCTACCAATGAGTAGCCAAAACGTCCTAAATATAGATTTTTTAACAAAAATCGTATTGAGGTTTCTTTAGCCGATTCCCAACCATTCCATCTTTACTTATCACCTCGACGGCTAACTATCTAATCTTCATGCTTTCTAGAAATGTGGACCCAAAATAATCATGTGCTTCTATTTTAATCATTTTAAATGGGTCTAGAGATAAGAACGGAACCGCGCTAACATGATGCAGTTCCTGCGAGTCGGACTTTTTTTTTCAACGTTAGTTTTTTTGGGGGATATCAATACTTTTTTTAAAGGAATTTTAATTTGTCGCTGTTGAAGTTTGGCTTGACGAGGTTGACATGGCGACATGTTTGTCGGGTATTTTTGTTTCTATACGAAACGTCCTGGGGAAGGGTCGAAATTCAACTTTCTGTTTTTTTATGATTTACCCTTTAGTTTTATGGTCTCCTTACAAGATGATTCATTTGATACCCCACTTGATGGGTTTCGGAAGGAATGATGTGCACCCGAAAGAACAGTACAAAACGGGCAACCACCACCTGGGGGAGGAGTCAAGCACAACTTTTCCAGATTTTTGCCTCCAATAACACCCTAATGTCTATTATCCAGAAAAATTTCAGTCTCTTCGGCAAAACCTTTCGGGAAGTTCCTATTAATTTTAGTGTGTGAGTCGTATAAATTTCATTTTTGAATCGCCTATATATCGGAAACGCTAAAATATAGAATTATAAAACTTTCATCTTTTACTCACATATATTATTATAATACCTGTGTAACATTTTAAGTCCATCTCTAATTGGTAAAAATGTATGAGGGGGGGGGTCAAAATCGGCTCTAATACTTCGTGTAATATACGTACATTGTTCGTAAACCGGAAATTGGCCTGGCTCACTAATATATATATATATATATATATATATATATATATATATATATATATATATATATATAATTATACAGTGAAACCTCTCTATAGCGGACACCTCTGGGAGAACCAAAGTTGTCCACTATAGAGAGGTGTCCGCTATACAGAGGGGTTGGTCGAGATGGATACGTACCGAATTTGTACATTTAATTCACGTTGAATTAACCATTTAATAATTACTCATAACAAGGTTTTTTTAAGTATATAGAAATAAGTTCAATAAGTATAAACTTAAAAAAACTTTTTATTCTAAAAAGGTTAAAGCATAAAGAAGTTCTTAGTTCTCGGACACATTTTTGTCACAATTTTCCGCCCATTTATTCAAAATTTCATCTTTCTTTTCCAATATTTCTGCAGCTTGTGTTTTCCGTATCTTAAAAAACTCGGCAACTTTACGCACACCACATTTTTCGCGACTGGAAAATGTTATTACGTCAATTTTTTCTTGAAGTGTCAGAGATTTCCGATTAGACATATTGAAGAGGAAGCACGATACTTAGTCAACAAGAGCTAAACACCAGCTGAAAAGTGAAGAGAGGGAAGTTCTGCGGAAGGAATGTGAACCGAACAGAGTTATGGAATATTCCCGGAACCGTGTTTTACCTCGTAGGCAAAACAATAGTAATCTGCCAGCGGGAAAATCATATGCTTCTGCTGAATAGGAAGGGGTTCCTATTGTGAAATTCCTAGGAAGATATTGTAGTCACTATTCTGTATATATATCTTATTCTTACAAAATGTTTGTTATAGTTAACGCATTTTTCTGGAAACCTACACCGATGGGGACGCTTCTATAAGTAACATTAGCTGTAATTCTCCGTATTAAGGAGGTGGAAAATCAGGGTTTTCTGCCCGTGTCCTTTGTACAGAGGTGTCCGCAATATAGAGGTTCATTTTACCTATAGAAAAATTCGGGACTTTAAGAAAATGTCTGTTAATAGAGTTGTACGCTGTAGGGAGGTGTCCGTTAAGGGAGGTTTCACTGTATATGTATCTCTATATGCATGTGTGTCTCCACCTCTCTCCTCTAAATTGCGTCAGTTTTTTTTTTTTTTTTTGTTTTTTTTTCTAAATATTCCGTTTGGTATCAGAAGTTGGTTATTCTTCTTTAAGCTTATAATATTATTTATGAAATAATAATGATATATTTCGAAAACTATTAGTTCTATAAGCATGTTTTTATTGCTCAAATCACTCATTACAGATTATACTATTTTTTTTTAAAAGGTGCTTCGACTACCTAGGTCATTTGCACCATTGAACGTTGTTTCATTTTTCACATATGATGAAACAAGATCTATAATTAGCTGGTATTCTAAATTGTTTGTTACCTTGATTATCAACTACAGTTTTTTGGACTATTATTTAATTGGTGGGTGAATTGTATACTAAATCTAAAAATGCTATATACAAATTGTGTTATACCCTTTTAACAAACATCGGATCTAACCTTAAACCTAGATCAACCTAAAATTCTATTTAAATATTTACATAATGATAATTACTCACTCATACACAAACATACAAAAACACTCACACTCACACATAATAAATACACTCACACTAAACGTACACTGCACTCATACAATAAATACACTCACACTCACACATAATAAATACACTCACACTAAACGTACACTGCACTCATACAATAAATACACTCACACTCACACATAATAAATACACTCACAATAAACGTACACTGCACTCATGCAATAAATACGTTCTCTCTTTTCGATTATACTAATTATCTTGTTTTTCTTATTTAATTTTATTCTTGCTTCTTTTCGTATGTTTTTTAAATCATTGTTATATAGAAAGTAGACGAATTTTCTAGTTCTTTCGTTTTTATTTTTTCCTTCTATTGACTAAAACTCCGAAGATAGCACAGTTTTGGTTTGTTTGTTCTAGCAGTGGGGTCCGGACCATGATCCAGGGTTATTAAGATTTCCTTAACTTCGATACATCTTCAGAGATTAATCATGGCTAGCCCTAGCGGAGACAAAGACCCAGAACAAGGTAAGATCATAAGCTGGCCTGTTTTCGAATCACCGTTTTAAATAAAGGCAAAATCTACTGCCCTTGGATTCTTTTGTATTTCTTCATTATTTTTTTCTCATTTCTTCATGTAAAAAAAATATCAGCTCTTCTCTTCTTTTGTAGACGTTTGTATTTTCATGTGCAGAATTAGATCAAGCAAAAAAAAAAAAATAAAAAATAAGAAAGTCTGACAAGGAATAACAAAGAATTTTATAATTGAAGGAAATTTTGTTCAAGAAGAAATAATTGGCCACAGTACACTATCACACAATTATTTAATGAATCTACCTACCAACCAGACTTCTGACTTTGGCAATGTGGACTTTTAAATTTGAATTTTACTTAAGGAATCCATATCACTGTTGGGAATAATCATAATCATTATTGCGATTATAATCACACGCTTTCCAGGTGCGATTACGATAACTATTATAATCACAGACTCTTTAGAAATGATAATGATTACGATTATAATCACAGACACTTTAGATATGATTATGATTACGATTATAATCACAGACCCTTAAGAAATTATTACGATTACACTTCTAATCACACCTTTAATTATAATTACACTTGTAATCACAACATTTTTCTGTATTTAAGACTCTATTCAAAGCTGATTTTGTGATTATGATTAGACACATCTATAATATAAACTAGTTTTTCTATATTACAACTGTAATCAGATATTTATTCTGTGATTACAACTGTATTCAATAACATTTTCTCCAATTACCACAGTACCTAATCCCCAATGAATTTTATTTATACAAATTCGGATATTATTACCAGATTCTTAACGGTAACTACCGTAAAATAGTTCAACTCTTCATACCCATGAGACTTTTTTGACGTAATCAGAAAATTAAAATATGTGATTACGTTCGTCAAAACAGATAGGTTGTAATCGCAGAAACAAATAGCGATTACAGTTGTAATCAGAGGACAAATAATTGTTATTACGGGAAAAATTACAGAAACAGCTATGGTTATAGTCGTAATTAGAGAAAAATATTGTGATTGCGAGTGTAATTACAGAAAATGTTTATGATTACGAGTGTAATTTTAATCTCAGGCACGATCATAATGTAATCATAATCACGCTATTAATTACGGTTATAATCGTAATCATATCTCCAGGGTCTGTGATTATATTCGTAATCATATCTCCAGAGTCTGTGATTATAATCGTAATCATATCTCCAGAGTCTGTGATTATAATCGTAATCATATCTCCAGAGTCTGTGATTATAATCGTAATCATATCTCCAGACTCTGTGATTATAATCGTAATCATATCTCCAGAGTCTGTGATTATAATCGTAATCATATCTCCAGAGTCTGTGATTATAATCGTAATCATATCTCCAGAGTCTGTGATTATAATCGTAATCGTAATTATGACTATGATTATGCATACCAAGTAAATATCCCACGTGAATTATAATTCAAGTCACTGTTGTATTTCAATAAATAATTATTTATTGAAATACAACAGCTACCAAACAAAATACCCCCGTACCTACAAAACGGTGCAATCTCATTTGAAGACATCTGCTGGATAACCCATTGCGTTAAAAAAAAACTAAAACATTATTTTACTAGGAATTAAAGAGCTTAAGTTCACTTTAGGCCACAATTCTTGTTCTTTAGACCGTAGAAATATCTTAAAATCGGAAAGTGCCATAAATGCGTAGCCCTTAACAAATATGAACGATAAAAATTAAAGGAAGTGTGTGTTATTAACCCTGCCCAGTAGCACGAAGGACGATAGTTCTGTCAAAATTGTTTATTAAACAGCTGATGGCTGGAAACAGACATAAAATGAAATAAACTATTCTAAAACATTGGTGTCATTGGCCATCAAAGTGTTAAGAAAATAATTTTTCCTTCTGAATTAAATATCCAGGATGTCCTGTAGGTGAGTTTTACGATTTAAGGAAGTAAAGATCCGACGAATTGCAAAACCGCAAAACCATTGCATGAAAAAATATTTTTTCCTGCCATAGATTTTGCATTATTCATAGTTTTTTTGTCTTCTCCTTCAGACCCAAAAAATTCAAAACGAATTTAATGAGAATCAAATTACGTTTACATCGGTATATTTTACGACAAAATGATTCAGACCTGAAATACCCAGTTTTTTTTCCGCTATGGAAATTTATTTGCCTCCCTTGACAATATTGTTAACTATTAGTGGGTCTCTGTCCTCTGAAAAGAGGATTTTTTTGCAAATTTGAAACCTCATTGTCATCATGAATAGTCCACGTGCTTCTTAAATCTTTTAAATACATAAACGTTTGTGTTTATGTATGCACACATATATGTACATAGTTAAATATATTTTTCAAGGAATCCAAATATTTGGAAATTGAAAAAGTCAAAAAACAAAAAAACAATTCTAAATCTGGCTGCTTACACCAACATAAAACTTAAAGTTTCTGACGTTAAAATTATAAAGTATATAATACTACTATTTAAAAATTAAAAATATTACATATATATATATATATATATATATATATATATATATATATATATATATATATATATATATATATATATATATATATATCATTAAATCATTATAATCGCCACATTTGACTCTAAGGAAATTCTATGCGTGAGTAAATGAAATTCGTCATCCAATTTATAGGAATATAAATATTTTTGATTTTCACGAAAATTTATCTTAAAGTTTTCGAAAAAAAATGTATTAACCACAAAAACATAAAAATTAAATATTAAAAATTTCATCCTTCGAATAATGTCATCGCATCTCATTTACAGCTTGATCTAATGACATGCACTTTGTTGTAGTCAAATGTAGTTTCTTCTGATTTATTTGTAATAGTTGTTTTACTGTAGATTTTTTCGATATTCTTTGACAAAAAATATACATGTAATTTTCCGCAAACATTTATGGAGAATAGTTATGGAAAACTAACGCTTTCCAAGTTTTGAGCACTTATTTCTCCGAGTAACATCACCCAATGGAAAATTGATTTGGAACCTTTTTTTTTTATAAAATTTAGAAAGCTTTCGAATGGTTACTATATACTAACAATTTTCGAGGTATTTACGAAAATATATGAAAATCCCAAACATTTTCATATCTATAAATAACACATTTTTTCGAACAATTCCTTACATCCAAATGCCGGGTTATCTACAGGTTCCCACCCTTTTTAGAAGGTCAATAGCACGTGGCCGGTCACTCATTCAGGTACTGGCCACGCCCTACGTTGCTTAACTTGGGTAATTAAGGGGAACCGGTTTATTCAATATGGCTGTGGCCGTTGGCTTGGAAACCAACTAACGCAAAACCATAGAGGATACGTTTTTTTTTTTTTTTTTTTTTTTTTTTTTAACGCGAATGTTGCCGAAAAAACATAACGTACCTTCGGCAGAATATGTTGGCTTTTGAACATTATCTTTTATTTTTGAAATCTCAGCTTTTTGGATTGTATTTGTATGCTGGAAAATATTTCACTGAACTATTAATAAACCTTCTTTGCTTATTTATGTTTATTATTCTTACGAATGATCCAGAATGAGTAGGCGCTTTAGATAAATAAATAAATTTAACCAGTCATAAAGATTCTGTACAGTTGTTCTTTGGTATTTTATGAATATATATTTATAATTAAAATATTTTTTAATTCCTTGTCTTAATTTTCTGTTAATAATCTTTTAGCTCTTCCCGTTCGGAAAGAGGTAGTTTTATTAAGATGTAAGCAGAAGGATGGTATTCAGAGGATGATTTTATTCCTAACTTTGCTATGCTTGGGGTATTAAGGAGAAGACCAAAACAACGGCAGAATGTTGAAAAGTTTTACAATAATGAACAAAGTAAGACCCTAAGTGCCTGGAGCTCTTGTTCTCTTCTTGCGGTAAATCTTACCGTATATTGTATCTGAAAGTTCAAGTGTTAAATTTCGATGTTACCAAGAACTGTTTAAAGTTAAATTATTTACGTCTCAGTTTGGATGAGCCGTTAAGCGTGTAAAAAATATTGCCAACTTGATCGGTAATTTTCCACTAGTCCACGAATATAAATTGCTAAAAAAAATTTTTTTTTGGTTGAAATAATTAACTGATGTCATGTAAAGCTGCAATTTCAACATAATTTTAAATAGCTACTTTCCCTCGGAGAAAAGTGCTAAAACACAAAACAAAAAAACAACATTCAATTCTTAATAAAAATAAATTTTTAATGGTTAAAATATTTTTCATTTAACATGCATAAATAATAAAATAACAATTTCTTTTTGTAATAATTCCTAAAAGTCAATTTAAAAACACATCAATGGTTTTGCCCCTTGCAGCAATAGAGGCATCACATTGCACATTGCAGACTGGATGGTATTTGTGCATTTCTCTGCTGCAATCTGTTCCCAGGCCCATCTGATGCGATGGATGAGGTACTCCCTTGCAGCAATAGAGGCATCACATAGCACATTGATAGACTGGTTGGCATTTGTGCATTTCTCTGCTACAATCTGTTCCCAGGCCCATCTGATGCGATGGATGAGGTGCTCCCTTGCAGCAATAGAGGCATCACATTGCACATTGCAGACTGGATGGTATTTGTGCATTTCTCTGCTGCAATCTGTTCCCAGGCCCATCTGATGCGATGGATGAGGTACTCCCTTGCAGCAATAGAGGTTTCACATAGCACATTGATAGACTGGATGGTATTTGTCCATTTCTCTGCTGCAATCTGTTCCCAGGTCCATCTGATGCGATGGATGAGGTACTCCCTTGCATCAATACAGGCATCACATTGCACATTGCAGACTGGATGGTATTTGTGCAATTCTCTGCTGCAATCTGTTCCCAGGCCCATCTGATGCGATGGATGAGGTGCTCCCTTGCAGCAATAGAGGCATCACATTGCACATTGATAGACTGGATGGCATTTGTGCATTGCTCTGCTGTAATCTGTTCCCAGGCCCATCTGATGCGATGGATGAGGTGCTCCCTTGCAGCAATAGAGGCATCACATTGCACATTGATAGACTGGATGGCATTTGTGCATTGCTCTGCTGTAATCTGTTCCCAGGCCCATCTGATGCGATGGATGAGGTGCTCCCTTGCAGCAATAGAGGCATCACATTGCACATTGATAGACTGGATGGTATTTGTGCATTTCTCTGCTGCAATCTGTTCCCAGGCCCATCTGATGCGATGGATGAGGTGCTCCCTTGCAGCAATAGAGGCATCACATTGCACATTGATAGACTGGATGGCATTTGTGCATTGCTCTGCTGTAATCTGTTCCCAGGCCCATCTGATGCGATGGATGAGGTGCTCCCTTGCAGCAATAGAGGCATCACATTGCACATTGCAGACTGGATGGTATTTGTGCATTTCTCTGCTGCAATCTGTTCCCAGGTCCATCTGATGCGATGGATGAGGTACTCCCTTGCATCAATACAGGCATCACATTGCACATTGCAGACTGGATGGTATTTGTGCATTTCTCTGCTGCAATCTGTTCCCAGGCCCATCTGATGCGATGGATGAGGTGCTCCCTTGCAGCAATAGAGGCATCACATAGCACATTGCAGACTGGATGGCATTTGTGCATTTCTCTGCTGCAATCTGTTCCCAGGCCCATCTGATGCGATGGATGAGGTGCTCCCTTGCAGCAATAGAGGCATCACATTGCACATTGATAGACTGGATGGTATTTGTGCATTTCTCTGCTGCAATCTGTTCCCAGGCCCATCTGATGCGATGGATGAGGTGCTCCCTTGCAGCAATAGAGGCATCACATTGCACATTGCAGACTGGATGGTATTTGTGCATTTCTCTGCTGCAATCTGTTCCCAGGCCCATCTGATGCGATGGATGAGGTGCTCCCTTGCAGGAATAGAGGCATCACATAGCACATTGCAGACTGGATGGCAGTTGTGCATTTCTCTGCTGCAATCTGTTCCCAGGCCCATCTGATGCGATGGATGAGGTGCTCCCTTGCAGCAATAGAGGCATCACATTGCACATTGATAGACTGGATGGCATTTGAGCATTGCTCTGCTGCAATCTGTTCCCAGGCCCATCTGATGCGATGGATGAGGTGCTCCCTTGCAGCAATAGAGGCATCACATTGCACATTGATAGACTGGATGGTATTTGTGCATTTCTCTGCTGCAATCTGTTCCCAGGCCCATCTGATGCGATGGATGAGGTGCTCCCTTGCAGCAATAGAGGCATCACATTGCACATTGCAGACTGGATGGTATTTGAGCATTGCTCTGCTGCAATCTCTTCCCAGGCCCATCTGATGCGATGGATGAGGTGCTCCCTTGCAGCAATACAGGCATCACATTGCACATTGATAGACTGGATGGCATTTGTGCATTTCTCTGCTGCAATCTGTTCCCAGGCCCATCTGATGCGATGGATGAGGTGCTCCCTTGCAGCAATAGAGGCATCACATTGCACATTGATAGACTGGATGGCATTTGTGCATTTCTCTGCTGCAATCTGTTCCCAGGCCCATCTGATGCGATGGATGAGGTGCTCCCTTGCAGCAATAGAGGCATCACATTGCACATTGATAGACTGGATGGTATTTGTGCATTTCTCTGCTGCAATCTGTTCCCAGGCCCATCTGATGCGATGGATGAGGTGCTCCCTTGCAGCAATAGAGGCATCACATTGCACATTGATAGACTGGATGGCATTTGTGCATTGCTCTGCTGTAATCTGTTCCCAGGCCCATCTGATGCGATGGATGAGGTGCTCCCTTGCAGCAATAGAGGCATCACATTGCACATTGATAGACTGGATGGCATTTGTGCATTTCTCTGCTGTAATCTGTTCCCAGGCCCATCTGATGCGATGGATGAGGTGCTCCCTTGCAGCAATAGAGGCATCACATTGCACATTGATAGACTGGATGGTATTTGTGCATTTCTCTGCTGCAATCTGTTCCCAGGCCCATCTGATGCGATGGATGAGGTGCTCCCTTGCAGCAATAGAGGCATCACATTGCACATTGATAGACTGGTTGGCATTTGGGCATTTCTCTGCTGCAATCTGTTCCCAGGCCCATCTGATGCGATGGATGAGGTGCTCCGTTGCAGCAATAGAGGCATCACATTGCACATTGGTAGACTGGATGGCATTTGTGCATTTCTCTGCTGCAATCTGTTCCCAGGCCCATCTGATGCGATGGATGAGGTGCTCCCTTGCAGCAATAGAGGCATCACATTGCACATTGATAGACTGGATGGTATTTGTGCATTTCTCTGCTGCAATCTGTTCCCAGGCCCATCTGATGCGATGGATGAGGTGCTCCCTTGCAGCAATAGAGGCATCACATTGCACATTGATAGACTGGATGGTATTTTTGCATTTCACTGCTGCAATCTGTTCCCAGGTCTATCTGATGCGATGGATGAGGTGCTCCCTTGCAGCAATAGAGGCATCACATTGCACATTGATAGACTGGTTGGCATTTGTGCATTTCTCTGCTGCAATCTGTTCCCAGGCCCATCTGATGCGATGGATGAGGTGCTCCCTTGCAGCAATAGAGGCATCACATTGCGCATTGATAGACTGGATGGCATTTGTGCATTTCTCTGCTGCAATCTGTTCCCAGGCCAATCTGATGCGATGGATGAGGTGCTCCCTTGCAGCAATAGAGGCATCACATTGCACATTGATAGACTGGATGGCATTTGTGCATTGCTCTGCTGTAATCTGTTCCCTGGCCCATCTGATGCGATGGATGAGGTGCTCCCTTGCAGCAATAGAGGCATCACATTGCACATTGATAGACTGGATGGCATTTGTGCATTTCTCTGCTGTAATCTGTTCCCAGGCCCATCTGATGCGATGGATGAGGTGCTCCCTTGCAGCAATAGAGGCATCACATTGCACATTGCAGACTGGAGGGCATTTGTGCATTTCTCTGCTGCAATCTGTTCCCAGGCCCATCTGATGCGATGGATGAGGTGCTCCCTTGTGCCAATGGGCTCCGTGCAGACGAAATCTTTAACGTGTCCTCATGCTAAGAAATCCGAGAGCGTGAGGTCTGAAGATGGAGCCGGCCAAGATACCGACTCAACGCAAGGTCCTATCCAACGCCATGGATAGTTAGTGTCTAAACAATTTCGGACGGTCCTCCCGTAGTGGTCTGGACAGCCGTTGACTTGGAACAAACTTCCTTGTTTCTGTGCCAAAAGGACTTCCTCCGAGAACAACAGCAATTTATTATCAAGAATTGCTAAGATATGCTCAATTCAATTACAATTCTTGATAATAGTGATATTTTAATTACTGTCTATCTTAACGGCCAAAGCCACGTTGAATGCTCCGTGGAGTGCTCGTACGTATAGATCACCGAAATTAAGCAACGTCGGGCGTGGTCAGTATCTGAATGAGTGACCGACCACGTGTTTCTGGCATTATAGAAAAGGGCAGCAACCTGTACACAGCCCGGCATTAATAGCCCTAAAGTTAATTTGCCGTTAAACACACACACACAAAATTACACAACACTAGAATAACAATTCTTGGTAATTGACATTTGAATTACATAATTAGTGCTTGAATTTCATTACAATGTAATAATAATTCACGTTTTAATAGAATTATTATTCTTGGTGTAATTCTAATTCATGAACTACAAATACAATGTAATCCTAATTCTTATTTGAATTACAATATGCCCTACACTGCCCGAGAGTTTTATCGGTCCAGGCGGTCCAGTCAGGTGTCCCTGATAGTCTTTGGCCGGCCTTAAAGAAAGCTACAAGACATCACATAGTCCAAGAGCCAGTAACCGCACGTTTCATGAAGTGTTTTATGCACCTTGAAATTTTGCTATAATGTACCTCTTGGGTAGATAAGAAGGTATATATGTGTTGGTTAGACTTACCGTGGAACACCAGGTACTGCGCATTGGATACAAAAAGGTGCAAAAAAAATAATTCCCAAAAATAGTGAGCTATTCAGAAGCCAACTATCTTTAATATAAAATTAACACAATTTTACAATGAATAATAAACACGGCAGACACTTTTAAGAGGTATAACATATAAAAAAAAAAAATAAAAAAAAAAATAATTAATTGTTTTTATTCTAAAATTAAATGAGAGTTTTATTTAGGCTGCCATTTTAACCGGGACAGCTGTACAAGATCATGTAAGCAAGAACCAATGAGAGCATAGAGACCATCCACAACTGCGCGGTGCTCTCATTCACTCTTACGGTTACGCGCAGTGTATTGCAGTCTATCATAGGCAACATTTATTTTTATGTTTCCTGATAATTAAACCCCACAAAACTGTCCGCCCTTTTGTAATTATTTTCAAATATGTTTATTGAAGACGCTGTTTAAACGCAGCGATAATAAAGCACTTCATTTAATATTAAAAATAAAAACTAGATACTTTGTTTTGTTTTTTTTGTTATTTTTACTTTAACCCCCCCTCTAAAAAGTGTGCCTTATTTATTATTCATTGTAAAATTGCCTTAAATTGCAATTATTTTCCGTTAATGATAGTAAGCTTCTGAATAAAACACTATTTTTAGGCAATATTGTTTTGCACCTTTCACCTATGCCCGGTACCTGGTGTTCCAAGGTATGTCCAGGAAACACATATACGCCTTCTTGTCTACCCAAGAGGTACATTATAGCACAATTTCAAGGTGCATAAAACACTTCTTCAAAAGTGCGTTGCCAGCTCTCCGACAACAGAATTTTTTTTCGCATGAGAAATGCATGCCTGGTGAGCACAGTAAACTCTGGGCCCCACAAACCCAGTACCGAAGAGTAATTAATTAAAAAAAAAAAAAAAGTTTGTAACATAACAGAAAGCCTCAGAAAGTAATTTCCTGCGCCTTCCTCAGAGAGGAAAAACTCCTCGGCTTAAGATAGTAGAGACATTGTTAGATATAAGAAACAAGAAACGGGAAATTCTTACTCCCCTTCCCCTCTGACCAATTTGTTAAAAGGTTAGGAGTCGAAACCTTATTAACAGTAGCCAACCCCCCCCCCCCCCCGTAGCAGATCTTCCAAGAACAGGAGTTCGATACTCCTAAGCAACTTCATAATAACGTCCAGCTATTGTAGTAACTCTATTAAACTTTGGAAATACTCAAGGATAAGGGAGCTTTATTATAGTTAATTATTTTGGATATTTTATTAAATAGTTATGAATATCCCTGTTGTATTTTAATTAAAGTACCTATTGCTAATATTCTCGGAGGAAATATTATATTCCTGAAAATTAACAATAAGGAATATCTGACATTATTTATACAAGTTAATTTATTAAAAGAAACATTATTTTTAATCTAGTAGCTCCAATAAATATTATTTTAACTCTGTTTTTTTTTTTTTTTTTTTTTTTTTTTTTTTTTTTATTATTTCTATTACTATGAGGCCAAATACTGATTATAAAACCGACACTTCATTTGCATTGCATTAAAATTTTTCCAATTTACATTTAAACTTAAATAAAATGTATATTCATGTATATAACACACGATTCATTTAAAAATAATTTACAAACATAAAACACAATTCATTTACATTTAAAATACAAAGTGTTAATCACAAACCATTTTTAGATGAATAAAAATAATTGTAGGAATCGCTGAGTGATGGAAATTGATGTTAAGGATAATGAAAAAAGTCCAACAATTCCTCAGGTATTTTATTTTTGTAAAAAGTTTTCAGGGGCATAGCCCAATTTTCAATGCCGTGAAAAATGGGGCTTATTTTCTGACGTTTTCCCACAAAACGAAATATCTGTGGAAATTTTAATTTTTTTTTTTCAATATTCTTAACATCAATTTCCACCATCCAGCAATTCCTACAATTATTGAAGGTCGTCAGGCTTCAGCTGGAACAACCTGTTGGCTCAATTTTTCGCGGAATTGAAAATGGGGCTTAGTCCCTGAAAACGTTCTCCAAAAATAAAAACCTCTGGAATAAAAATAAAGTACTTTGGCTTAAAAAAATCAAAGTCATAGGCCATTAAAATAAACAATTAAAATTGAAAGAACAAGGAGCATAAGAAAGGTCAACTACAAATTTTTGTATAACTCTACAATTTTTGTATAACTAAGTGTTCTTTAAATGCTGTAATGTAGTGTACATGTGATGGCTACCTTCTGTGAGTAATGTGTGTAAGTTGTGTGGCATGAGTAAATTCTCTGGTCTTTAGAAGTCTGTCAGTATGTGTTAGCGCGGTTCCTCCCTACCTCCATAGGGAGAACCCGCTTATGAGGGTGACCTCACGGCGCAATCCGGAAGTGCCGACCAGAAACTTTCTCGTTTCAGACCCTATAGATCACGAAAATATAGGTGGTTCAAATTTGTATATATATGTATATATATATATATATATATATATATATATATATATATGTATATATATATATATATATATATATATATATATATATATATATATGCTTGTCTGTTCGCTCTCTGGCAAGCTGAAAAATGGTCCGATTTTTATTAAATTTGGTACAAAAATCTGTCGTCTAATTTGAAAGGACAAGTTCGTTAACCAGCAGAATCCGCCCACTGGAAGATGGCGTTTGGGCGAAATTCACGCACAACAAATCGTAACGCTTACGTTTTTGACTTCATAATCTTCCAAGTACTTGTTTTATAGGTTTCTTAACATAGGAAAACGAATGAAACCATTTTTAAGACGATATCTGTAACCGTTTTCGAGAAAAGTGGAACAAATGTTTTTGAAAGTCATTATTTTTTTGTGGGTACTTAGAATTGCGGAATTCAATTGAAATATTTTCTACATATTGGAAATTCATCTCAACTAAGATGTTAAAATTTTGATTATATTTGGAGTTAAGGAAGTTTGCGAAAAAAAAATTTTATTAATAGACATAAAAAGTTTTCGGACCTTCGTAAATTTTTCGTAAATATCTCAAAAACGGTTTGTAAATCATGGTAAGTGAAAGGTGGCCATTCGAATGCTTGCTAAATTCTCTACAAAAAAGGTTCTGAAGCAATATTCGATGGGGCAATGTAAATCAGAGCTATAAACGTTTAAAAGTTAAAAAGTTATTTTTGTTCTTTTGAACTTGTTTTTGTCTTTGTTTAACAGACTTTTTAATTGGTTGGTTTTCTTTTAAATTGCATTTATCAGTAAAATTGGTATTTTAGTCAAATAAGCCAAGAAACTATAAATGGTATTGGTAATACGTTTGGAGTTGCTGAGGTAATGAAGATGGCTGTGGCTAATCATGATGGCATATACATAGGTTTGTTTTGAATTCTCCTATCTATATAACCTTCCTCATACTGCTACGACTGAAGTTATCATTATTTCTTATTTTATAGAAAGATTTAACTCACGAGAAAATGGACTTTTATTTGCCATGAAGCACATATTTACAGTTGATTTTAACTGTAAAACGAATTTGCTAGTGAGACAAAAAAAACTTAAAATGACACCGAATTTTCGGTTATTTGGGATAGAGCCTTCTGTGCAGTTGTAGAAGAGTGAGTACGTTTTCAGAATATAATTGTATTGACTTATACATCCTTCCTCAAGAATGAGGATTAAGAATTATCCGCTTTTGTGTAGCTACTGTCAGTTTCGTGTGATTTGTGATGTCTAATCTATTCCATTTCTTCCAGATGTTTATGTTTATAAACTACAAATTGTTTTAAGCCTATCTACGTCAAGTAATTACGGATCAATAACATAGCAATTTGACGGGGGGGGGGGGGAGAGTGCGGAATACTGATTTCACAGGTATAAGACTACCCTACGGCCCATGCATATATAATATTGTCTCGAAGCAATTCCAGTTCGATGTGAATGGGAAATCGATTGCCATACAGGTATCGATATGATGCGGCTCCTCTCGATTGAATGGAGACCTCTAAGATCATGATAGGGCCATGTTTCCTGGGAAGGTCTCTTCTCCTATTGAAGGCTCTCAGCATGTCAGTGTTGGAGGCAGGATGCTCTTGGCTTGGGTCTTTTATGATGTATCTTTTGACTTGGGCCTTTTATGCTGTATCTCTTGACTCAAGCCTTTTATGGTGTATCTCTTGACTCGAGCCTTTTATGGTGTATCTCTTGACTTGGGCCTTTTATGGTGTATCTCTTGGCTTGGGCCTTCTATGATGTATCTCTTGACTCGAGCCTTTTATGGTGTATCTCTTGACTCGAGCCTTTTATGGTGTATCTCTTGACTTGGGCCTTTTATGGTGTATCTCTTGGCTTGGGCCTTCTATGATGTATCTCTTGACTTGGGCCTTTTATGGTGTATCTCTTGACTTGGGCCATTTATGTCGTATCTCTTTACTTGGGCCTTTTATGATGTATCTCTTGACTCGAGCCTTTTATGGTGTATCTCTCGACTTGGGCGTTTTATGATGTATCTCTTGGCTTGGGCCTTTTATGGTGTATCTCTTGACTTGGGCCTTTTATGGTGTCTCTCCTGACTTGGGCCTTTTATGGTGTATCTCTTCAGCAGGCAGGGCATGCTCTTACACTTGAATTTAAAAAATAAAAAAAAAATCCAAAGGAGCGATAGTGACTACATAAAAACAACTCATCTACAACAAACAAATAGCTTTTTATGAAAATGTTTAGCTCTTATACCAGCATCAAGGATTACTTTTATTAAAACGTGTAGAAAATCATCGGGCCACAATAATCAGGAAGGAACCAAGTGCTAGTTTAAAAAAAATGAAATTAGTTCGATATCAATTGTTTAGTATGTCAACAATATTATTTTAAAGACAAAAACTTGAAAATAATTTTAAAATTTTGAATAAATTTTAAACAAGGGATTTGACAAAAAAGTACACTCTGAGAAAAATATGTCTAATCTTTTTCCGGTGTAATGAAAGAAACACATTTTCTTCTGGATAAAATACGTAGTTTTTTGGTCTAATGACAAAATAAGAAGTTGTCTGACAATGAAAGAATAACTCATTTCTGGTCTAAAGATAAAATAAGTAGTTGTCCGCTAATCAAACCATAATTAGTTTCTGGTCTAATGATAAAATGAGTAGTTGTCTGATAACACAGGCACACACACAAAAAAGTTGGGTAAATGTGAAGACAAGGGTTCTAGGCATCGATTATTTTCGAATTTCGCGGTATACCCTAGTTTAATGCATTAAACAAGAATCCGTTAAAAAAAAAAAAAAAAAAAAAAAAAAAAAAAAAAACTCGCTTACAACTAGGAAAGAAGTTATTAAGCACTAAAGTTCACTGTTATTGAGGTTAAAGTTGGGGTAAACAGCCTATTTTTAGACACGCGCATGCGCAGACATGTAACATTGGGAAACAAAGAACTATCATTTGAAATGTTGATCAACTATTTATAACCTCCATAAAATTGGAATTCTATCCATAATAGCGAGTTGGATTGACTAGGGTTATGATATCTTCTTGAGCGAGCGGGTACGCATAGCACGTATGCCTAAAAGTCGTCCTAGACATTCTTCTTAATATGTTTATTAATACGCGGTTTACGCCAAACTTTATATCCTTCATAACAGTGAACTTTAGTGCTTCATAACAGTGAACTTTATATCCTTCATAACAGTGAACTTTATATCCTTCATAACAGTGAACTTTATATCCTTCATAACAGTGAACTTTATATCCTTCATAAAAGTGAACTTTATATCCTTCATAACAGTGAACTTTATATCCTTCATAACAGTGAACTTTATATCCTTCATAACAGTGAACTTTATATCCTTCATAAAAGTGAACTTTATATCCTTCATAACAGTGAACTTTATATCCTTCATAACAGTGAACTTTATATCCTTCATAAAAGTGAACTTTATATCCTTCATAACAGTGAACTTTATATCCTTCATAACAGTGAACTTTATATCCTTCATAACAGTGAACTTTATATCCTTCATAAAAGTGAACTTTATATCCTTCATAACAGTGAACTTTATATCCTTCATAACAGTGAACTTTATATCCTTCATAACAGTGAACTTTATATCCTTCATAACAGTGAACTTTATATCCTTCATAACAGTGAACTTTAGTGCTTCATAACAGTGAACTTTATATCCTTAATAACAGTGAACTTTATATCCTTCATAACAGTGAACTTTATATCCTTCATAACAGTGAACTTTATATCCTTCATAACAGTGAACTTTATATCCTTCATAACAGTGAACTTTAGTGCTTCATAACAGTGAACTTTATATCCTTCATAAAAGTGAACTTTATATCCTTCATAACAGTGAACTTTATATCCTTCATAACAGTGAACTTTATATCCTTCATAACAGTGAACTTTATATCCTTCATAACAGTGAACTTTAGTGCTTCATAACAGTGAACTTTATATCCTTAATAACAGTGAACTTTATATCCTTCATAACAGTGAACTTTATATCCTTCATAACAGTGAACTTTATATCCTTCATAACAGTGAACTTTATATCCTTCATAACAGTGAACTTTATATCCTTCATAACAGTGAAGTTTAGTTCTTCATAACAGTGAACTTTATATCCTTCATAACAGTGAACTTTATATCCTTCAAAACAGTGAACTTTATATCCTTCATAACAGTGAACTTTAGTGCTTCATAACAGTGAACTTTATATCCTTCATAACAGTGAACTTTATATCCTTCATAACAGTGAACTTTCGTGCTTCATAACAGTGAACTTTATATCCTTAATAACAGTGAACTTTATATCCTTCATAACAGTGAACTTTATATCCTTCATAACAGTGAACTTTATATCCTTCATAACAGTGAACTTTATATCCTTCATAACAGTGAACTTTATATCCTTCATAACAGTGAACTTTAGTGCTTCATAAATTCTCTCCTACTTTTATTTATTTTTCTAACTGATTTCGTGTTTAGTGCATCAAAATACGATATAGTACAAAATACAATATAATACAAAATACGATATAGTACAAAATACGATATAGTACAAAATTTCAAAATTTTTATTTTTATTTTATTTTAGTTTTTTCACCATTTGGTGACAAAACCACGGCTTTGTTCTTGTTTCAAAATTAAAGATTGACTGAAAAGTATCCGTCTGTTGATTATGTGTGTTATTAAATGTTCTGTCTGTTGATTATCTTGTGTATTGTTAAGTGTTCTGTCGGTTTTGTTACATTAATCCAACAAAAAGAGAATATCTTTTTGTTGGGTTATTTCTCAAAAAATCCAATTCACCAAATGGCTTTTGTTATTTTTACTTTTTCGAATTTTGTTGTATAGATGTTTATGCATGAGGTATTTAATGATTTCAACAATGTACTGGCTATTATCGGAAAGTAAGTCAGTCAAATTGTGGGGTAATTTAAAATTTCAAAATAATCGGTGCCTAAAACACTCGTCTTCACATTTACCAAAAGTGATATTTGCCAAAGACAACATACATATATTCTTATGTATTCTGACACGCTAAATCAGAATCCGGAGTCCGTTTCACCCCATCACGTCAGATTCTGGGGAATTTGAAGGACAAATTTCGTAAGAAATAGTTTATGAAGAAATAAATAGAGCTTCCGTGGTTTCTGAGGCCCGCTGAATTCGAAACCAAGGTCTGTTTCATCCCATCGGCACAAAATCAAGGAAATTTCAAGGAAAAATATGTCTATTTTGCAAAAAAAGACTTTTGACTGCAGATTCATTTCTTGCAAAATAAACATATTTGTCCTTGAAATTACCTTGATTTTGTGCCGATATGCTGAAACATACCTCGGATTCGACTTCCTCAAAACCATGGAAATTCTTTAACGACATAATACGAGGATAATTTTAACGACTTAATAGGAGGATTATATACGAAATAAATAATAATTTCTTCTTTAACGACTTAATACGAAATTTGACCTTCAAATTCCCTTGAACCTGACGTAATAGAGTGAAATGGACTTCGGATTCAGCGTGTCAAAATACATATGAATATATTTATGTCGTATTTTTGAAAAGACCATTTTTTTTGTGTGTCTGTGTAAAGAAACAATCAATTTATTTCATTTTATTTTATTTTAATTGTCTGCCTCTACTCATGAAGAGTCATTGGCAGGTCAATGATTGTCTGCCTCTACTCAAGAAGAGTCATTGGCAGGTCAATGATTGTCTGCCTCTACTCATGAAGAGTCATTGGCAGGTCAATGATTGTCTGCCTCTACTCATGAAGAGTCATTGGCAGGTCAATGATTGTCTGCCTCTACTCATGAAGAGTCATTGGCAGGTCCATGATTGTCTGCCTCTACTCATGAAGAGTCATTGGCAGGTCAATGATTGTCTGCCTCTACTCATGAAGAGTCATTGACAGGTCAATGATTGTCTGCCTCTACTCATGAAGAGTCATTGGCAGGTCAATGATTGTCTGCCTCTACTCATGAAGAGTCATTGGCAGGTCAATGATTGTCTGCCTCTACTCATGAAGAGTCATTGGCAGGTCAATGATTGTCTGCCTCTACTCATGAAGAGTCATTGGCAGGTCAATGATTGTCTGCCTCTACTCATGAAGAGTCATTGGCAGGTCAATGATTGTCTGCCTCTACTCATGAAGAGTCATTGGCAGGTCAATGATTGTCTGCCTCTACTCATGAAGAGTCATTGGCAGGTCAATGATTGTCTGCCTCTACTCATGAAGAGTCATTGGCAGGTCAATGATTGTCTGCCTCTACTCATGAAGAGTCATTGGCAGGTCAATGATTGTCTGCCTCTACTCATGAAGAGTCATTGGCAGGTCAATGATTGTCTGCCTCTACTCATGAAGAGTCATTGGCAGGTCAATGATTGTCTGCCTCTACTCATGAAGAGTCATTGGCATGTCAATGATTGTCTGCCTCTACTCATGAAGAGTCATTGGCAGGTCAATGATTGTCTGCCTCTACTCATGAAGAGTCATTGGCAGGTCAATGATTGTCTGCCTCTACTCATGAAGAGTCATTGGCATGTCAATGATTGTCTGCCTCTACTCATGAAGAGTCATTGGCAGGTCAATGATTGTCTGCCTCTACTCATGAAGAGTCATTGGCAGGTCAATGATTGTCTGCCTCTACTCATGAAGAGTCATTGGCATGTCAATGATTGTCTGCCTCTACTCATGAAGAGTCATTGGCAGGTCAATGGTTGTGTGCCTCTACTCATGAAGAGTCATTGGCAGGTCAATGAGTGTTATTTACAATTGTGATTTTATTTCTTTAATGAAGTTGATTACATTTTGAGTGTCTTGAAAATTATCCTTCAGCGCTTCTTTAAGGCTATTCGGGATTCCGTGGGCTTTTCTTTCTTTTCTAAATGCAGGACAGTCAGTATTTCATGGCAGGCATCGCATGTCGGTGGGTGTAAGCCTCGTAGGAAGTATGTATGCGTCAATTTCGTGTGGCCAATGCGTAGTCTGCTGGGTATCACTTGATATGTTCTATTCTGTCGCTCTGACGTAGTCCATAGCTTTACATCCTCTTTTATCTGCCTGAGATGGTTGTTAACTTTTAGCCAATCCTCATTCCAAAAGTGGAGTATTGTCTTCTTGACAAAATGCTTCAAATCTGGAGCTGAGGCTTCCTAAATGACTGTAACCCCTTCATTCTGTTCTCTAGCTGAATTCGCCTTCTCGTCTGCTTTCTGGTTTAAACCAATATTACGGCGAGAAGGGACCCAGATTAGAGCAATAGTTTTATCTTGCATGTGTAGACAGGCTTCCTCAATTTTTTTAATTATGGGATTATTTAAGTCTCTGCGTTCAATAGCTTTTAATGAACTCATTGAGTCGGTAATTATTAAAATTTTTGAATTATCTATATTTTTGAACAATCAATTGTTTCTGTTCTAATGACAAAATAAGTAGGTAGTTTTCTGGTCTAATGAAGAAATGAATAGTTTCTGGTCCAATGAAACAATAAATATTTTTTGGTCTAATGAATAAATAAGTAGTTCCATGGTAATGGAACAATAATTACTTTCTGGTCTAATGATTAAAATGCGTAGTTTTCTGGTATAATTAAGTCCAGGGATTGCAGGATAAAGTGTTTGGTATTATAGATTTCAAGTTTTGTCTTTAGTGAGAGATTATTCTATACGTTACCTTAATTGTTTGAAATAAGTTATTATCATATATTTAAAACATTTTATTTACCAACATGTTAATAGAATTTATAGGAATTTATTGATAAAAGAGAATGACGAAGTAAACCGACAAAATATTCTTGGGAAAAATTACCATAACTTTATTCCATGAAGTGAATTCTGATTTCCATAATTCAATTCGAGAAATGGTTTTACTAGAAGAACGTTTGTAGTAAGTTTTACTTTCAAATCCTCAGAAAATATTCAATTTCGAACCACAGGCACATTCACTAGCCTTTTCCAGCTCTTGTACTGGACCTGTGACGGTGTAGTAGTTTCTGTCTGTTGTTTTTTTTTTTTTTTTTTTTTTTTTTTTTTTTTTTTTTTTTTTTTTTTTTTTTTTTTTTTTCCCCACCCTCCCAAATTTATTATATGTACATAGAGAGCTCCAGGCTCAACGGGTTGGAACCTGGAGCTGGACTTATAGCTACACCTTATTCTACGCTTACGTACTAGAAGGGGGATGTATTTACAATCGGGGGACATAAGCCTATTTAGTCTAGGATACTAAAACTAGGGGGAGTCAAGGTCGTCTAGGGAGGGGCTAGAGTAGGATGTTGTCAGTTCGTTTCCCTGAGGGGCGTATACAGGAATGTTAGTCGGGGGTGGGGAGGGGGGGAGCATCGGGGATTTGGGGGTATAGAATACTTAGTTGGAATAGTTAGCCGACTAAAAAGCTAAAAAAAAAAAAACTTTTGACGCATTTTTACCGTTTAATTATAAATTTCAGGGGGGCTGCTGCCCATCAACCCCCTCCCATATGTACGTCAATAAGAGAAAAACCAATTTGCCGGAAATTTATCAAATTGGGAATTAAGGCGAAATTTAACCCCTGGAAGCTTGTAAAGTTTTTGAAATCCACGAAGAAAAGGTCGTTAATGAACGCTTCTTAATGTTTCTATTAAAATTTTCTTCCAAAATATTCTCTAAGACTTTATCCGGGCTTTATACCCTACCTTATTAGGTACAATAATCTTCGTAGTGGGTAAGACAATTAAGATGCTTAAATGCAATTAAGGTAAAACATTATTCAAATGAATGTTAAGGATGAAATGGGTTTTCCAAGATGAAAATTTCTATGAAAATTACAGAAGACGTAACCAGTTCCTTTGGATATTTATGAATTTAGAGTCACTTTGTAACGTACATGTTTTCATTTGAAAGACGATATTCTAGGGTCATAGGAAAATTATTATTATGAAAATTCTAACTTTAGCAGGGGCGGTACACTTATTTTCAGATTAAACCATTTTTGTGCAATTCTTCAAAAAACCTAACGAAATACAGTAGAACGTGGATAATTCGAACTTCGATAATTCGAAATCGTCTTTAATTCGAATATTTCTCTCGGTCCCAAGAATTTAGGGCATAAACAATGTAAAAAAATCGTGGTTAATTCGAATAAAATTTTGGATAATTCGAAGTTTTTACGAGTCTGTACCTCCGATGGGAAGTGGACAGAAAGGAGGTCGATCTGATATCTTGTGAAAATATTCTCCCGTCGGGTAAGAAGGATAATAAGATACGGATGTAGGGGTTCCGGGACAAGAAGTGCTGCGGTCTCTAGTTCTTGGACGCCAAGAGTTCTGTTAAGTGGTGGGTCGCGCTTCCTCCCTTCCAGGGGTTCTTACTTATAGTTACATCATGTCCTTTTATCCTAGACTTCCCTTCCACCATCCTTCCGATCTTTATTTTGTATGAAGATATAAGTCAATCAGTGCCTAGATCTGATGTATTGTTTGTACCTTGAATTTCCGGTGTACAGTGCAGTTCTGTGAGTTGTTTATTAAAGATGTCGAACATAGCTGCGATTAATGAAGTCGAAAAACGAATAAAGAAAAAACCTGAAATTACCAAGGACTCTGGAATTCCTCCTAACACTTTATCAAAAAATAACTTTTTTTTCAAAATAATACTTTTCTTTTTACTTTTTTGATCAATTATTTATTACTTATGTACGTAATCAATCAATTTATGATATGTTTGTTTTTCTTTAAATAAAATGTTGTTTTTTTTTAAATTAAAAAATGTGAAAATATGAAGTTCGATTTTTAACCCTTAATTTTCAAACATTTGTAATTCGAAGTTTGGATAATTCGAACTTTTTTATCGGTCCCTAGGGGTTCGAATTATCCAAGTTCTACTGTATATGTATTCTGAAAACCAAAAAATTCAGAAATATCTAAACTACATATCTACGGAAGTTTTTTTAGCACGGTTCCTCCCTCCCTCCATAGCGAGGAAACCCGCTTATAAGGTTGCCCTCATGGAGCAATCCGGAAGTGCCGACTAGAAAATATTTCGTTTCAAATCCCAATGATCATGAAAATAACGGTGGTTCAAATTTGTATGTATATATATTCGACCACAACAAAGCTTACTAAATTCTCTAGTAAAAAGTCCGATTCGCAGGAACTGCGTCATCTTAGCGCGGTTCCGTTCATATCCTTAGTGTCATTAGCAAAGGATTAGAAGCAGTTGTTGGTAGTTTTTGATCTTTCGTGCAAAATATAAGATCACATTTCAAAGGGAAGGAAGATTTAAGGCTCCACAACAGGAAATTGGCAGTATTCTAGGCGAAAATGACTCCCACCTTCTCGACGTTCACCATGGGAAACACTATTGCCAATAACTTTCTCATTTTCATACCTTATTTTACTAAAATACTAATTTTACTATTAAGTGCAATTAAAAAAACAATTACCAATTAAAACGTTAGGTAAACAGTGACTAAACCCAGTTGAAAAGAACAAAACTAACAATTGTGAAGTTTTAAGCACTTATTTCTCGGAATTATATCGCCCCATCGAAAATTATATCCAAACCATTTATGTAGGGAATATAGTGAGCTTTCGAATGGTCACCTTCCACTTACTTCGATTTCCCAACCGTTTTTGAGATAGTAATAATTTCCAGATATTCATCAGCTTTATGAATAATGCCATCACAAATCGCTTATTGGTTAAATTGGCAGATCAGAGAGGCCGAAAATTAACGATTTTTTCCCAGATCAATCAAAAACTAAAAAGTGTTAGTAGGGGGAATTCATTTTTTCGCCGAGCAGCACTAAAGGTTAGTTGGGCTAAAATGAAAGGTGTAGCCTTTTGACAGGTACTTAATGCTGTCCTTTGCCAGCACTTTCCTCGCCTCTAAAGGGAAAATACAATTTCATCAACTTCAATAACTTTCTTTTCTCCGCAAAACTTTCTTCGTATTTCGTAAGTATAAAAAGGAAAGAGGAAAAAAAAAGTGAATAGAAATAAGAAAATAAGAAAAATAAATTTTTCTAAAGACTTTAAATAAGTTGTAACTTATTTTAGAAATGTGATTACCTCCTCCAGGAGCTAATTTCATATTTTAAAATTGTGTAGCGGAAAATGGATTACAGTCTACAGGATATTTTGGTATTATACAATTTCTAGAGGAAATTAAATATATTTATTTTGTTGGGTTTTAGCTATTGAGGTAAA
>OX328131.1:11494640-11932140 GCA_946811695.1 Gonocerus acuteangulatus
TACTTTCCTTAATATCTTGAAAAAGGTTGAGAATCTTCGGAAACGGAAGGTGACCATTAGAAAGCTCACTAAATGTTCTACAAAAATGCTTCTGATGAAAGTTTTGATTAGGCGATGTCAATCGGAGAAATAAGTGCTTAAAACTTTAAAGTAATTGATTTCGCTTATTCGAACTGTTCTTTTTGTCTTTGATTTTGGTATTTAGAATTATGGGATTCCGTTGAAACATTTTCTGCATGTTCGAATTTTATCAACACTAAGATGTTGAAATTTTGGTTACGTTTGGAATAAAGGAAGGGTTAGAATAAAATATTTTATTAACAGACAAGAAGAGTTTTGGTAACCTTTTATACTTTCGTTAGTATCTCGAAAACCGTTGACAATCTTGGGAGGCGAAAGGTTACCATTCGAAAGCTTACTAAATGCTCTACAAAAAAGGTTCTAAAGAATGTTTTGAATAAGCGATGTCAATCGGATAAATAAGTGCTCAAACTTTGAAGTAATTGATTTCGTTTATTCGAACGGTTCTTTTTGACTATTTTTAATCCTTGTTTTTTTTTTTAATTGCTTATACTTGAATAATGCATTTGACAATAAAACAGATTAAGTAAAATAAGGAAAACAAGTCATTGTTAGAAATATAGCTTGCCAAGAGAAAGAGATTTTTTTTATCTCTGTTTACCTTTGTTCTTAATTGTTTTTTTTCTCGGTTTGCCTTAGTTTTTAATATCTTGCTGTTATTTTGATTGTATTTTTTTTTTCAATAAAACATGACATGTATTTGAGAAGCGTGTTTGTATTTTGAATTGACTTTGAGAGTCTTGCTTTAGATTGAGGAATTTCCGCTTCTAACCTGTGGGTGTTAACAGTTTTCATGAAATAATAAAAAAAAAAGATTAGTTCTACATTAAACTTTCGAAATGACAATATGGATGAGAATGGATACGTCTTAAAATGACGCAGTTCCTGCAGAAAGAGAATGTTTAGACTCTGGGTATGGTCAGAAACTTGCCCGGGTCGAGCTACTAGGCAGGCTTCAGGTAGGTTTTATTGCACTTCATAAATCAAGATGCATCCTAGGAGAGATGACAGATATTGTACTTGTAGTCATACAGCCAAATGCTATAGTAGAAATATAATTATATTTTGTGGTTGTATGTGGTGAAGTACATTTGTATGTGGTGAAGTACATTAAAAAATAACATAATAATACTTTCTCATTTTCTTGTACAATTTTATTTTGTTTAATTGCATTTAACAGTAAAATGAGTAGTTTAGTGTTTTTAATTGCATTTAACACTAAAATGGATATGTTAGTTGTTGGGGCGCGGGCTTTAAGACTTAGGGTACAAAGTACGTCGTACCCCCACCTCCCTAATATACCAGCGCAGTTCGTTTCCAGATCTAGAGTAGATCACATCTCATTCTTTTAGCTCGGGACTGCCCCCTCAATTCCCATTACGTTCCGGCCTCTCTTCTCTCTTTACTTTCCAGGAGCTGCGAACAGGGCCCTGTTTCTTCAGCAACGTAATGGTAAGTTTAAATGTCTTTTTTCTCATACTCTGAACTCATCCCTCAAACCACGTGCCGAGGATTAATTTTCAATCCCCAGCGCGTACATTTTGGTCCTCCGGGCCGCGGATTGCGTAAGTAATCCGTGGAGATTTAACCACGACTAATCCGAATCGCGGAATACATATTAGTTCCCCATTTTATAGAATTAAAATTTTTATTCGTCCAACTTCAAGATGTCGAAGCGGGACCCCATTAAACAACTAGCTATTTTAAGGGAAAAGCGCGAGGAAATGTTCGCAATGGCATCCAATTACTTAAAAAGGGCTACAAATTTAGAAAAGGAAAATTTTCGCGATTTCGCCCCTACGTATATCAAATTGGATCAAATGGAAAATAATTTCTCTAGAATACAGGATACGATTATGGAAATTAACGCGGAAGTTTCTATAGAAACTGAGAAATTGGAAGTTCAGAATGTTCGCGTAGCCTTCGATGACGTCATACATTCCATACGCAGTACATTTCTTAGGCTGGACAGGCTGTATCCCGAAGCTCCGACAGGCGCGTGCTTGCAGGAGAAGCCTATTCTTCAAACCAAATCCTTTCTCCCTAGGATAGAAATTCCACGTTTTTCGGGGGAAATCGAAGATTGGACTACCATCATATCACTCTTTAACAGTATAGTCGATACCGACGAATGCCTGACGCAAGTTCAAAAATTTCAGTATTTGAGGTCGGTACTCGAAGGAGAGCCTCTATCTCTTATATCAAATTTCCAACTTACAACCGAAAATTACGCTTTAGCATTGCAGGTGCTTAAAGATCGATACCAGTCAAACAGACGTCTGGCCGCATATTATATAAATCAAATTTTGTTCTTTTCTCCCATTACGACATCTAACCATAATTATCTGCAGAAATTCATTAGCGTACATTCCAATTCTGTAAATGCACTGAAAGTGCTTGATCTAGAAAATTTAGAAGATGTTCTTCTTTTTCATTTGGCCTATAGGAACTTAGATCGTTCCACTCAGATTGCATTCGAAAATCATTTCAAATCAGTAAATGTTCCAACTTTTAAAAATTTACTTGATTTTGTAATAGAACGTGCTAGATCATCTGAGATAATGCAAGATCTCGGAATAAAAGGTAGAATTACTCAGAGTAAACAAGTTAATACTTTCCTAACTAATTCGAATAAAATAGAGCGAGAAGATCCCAGCTGTCCCATTTGTAAACATTCTCATAAGATAACATCGTGTCCTCAGTTAATTAATTGTCAACTCAATAAAAAATATGAAATTTTAAAACGCTTAAAACGATGTTTTAACTGTCTTGGTGCACATATGAAAAATCAATGCAAATCGAAAAATGTTTGTAGATCGTGTAGAAGATCCCATCACACCTTATTACACCCTTCTAATTCTTATCCAACTTGTAATAATAATCCGAATGATAATTTAAATTCTTGTGATCCTAATTCCAACGATGCGATAACTCCCACTTTTATCACTAATGAAGAGCCTAGAAATAATTCCGTTACTTTATCTTGTCATTCTGCTAATTCCATAACGGTACTTCTTGGAACTGTGAAAATGTTTATAAGAGATTCAAGTGGCCGTCAACAACCGATTCGAGGAATATTAGATTCTGGATCTCAAATTTCAGCTATATCTCTCGGAGCTGTCAAGCGTCTAGGATTCAAAAAATTCAAAAATTCTATCTCGCTTTCTGGGATATCCAATGTTGCTACACCCACATATGGAGCTGTAGATTGTATCTTGTCTCCCCGTGACAACTCTAAAAGAGAATTTAAAATACAATCTGTTATCTTATCAACCATTTCTAACGACCTACCGCAACAAAGTCTACCGGGAGAGGTAATAAACAAATTTAAAAATTTAAAATTAGCCGATGATACATTTTTTGAAAGTTCTCCAGTAGAATTCATAATTGGAAATGATTTATATCCACTCATTCTAGAAAACGAACCTATTACAATAATTAAGGGTAACCCTTCCGCAATAAACACTGTTTTTGGCTGGGTTATCGGTGGTAATGTTATTAATCCAGAAAATAAAAACCCAAATAAAGATTCTGCTATATGTTCCTTGATGACTATAACTCCTTCTTTGGATTCTTTAGTTTCCAAATTCTGGGAAACTGAAGAAGTGAGTGCATCCATTCCTATAAACCCTGAAGATGAATTCGTTGAAAATCATTTTGTGACCACTCATTCCAGAGACACTTCTGGTTGCTATGTAGTGTCATTGCCTTTCAAACCTAATGCTCCAATTTTGAGCGATAATCGCAACCAAGCGCTAAAATATATTTTAAATTTAGAAAGGCGCCTTTCTCGAACTCCTGAGATTATGTTTGACTATAATAAATTTCTAAACGAATATTTAGAATTGGGTCACATGGAAATAGCCAATTCCTCTTCTAGTTACATATTACCTCATCATTGTGTGCTTAACGAATTTAGTTCTTCTACAAAAATAGCGAGTTTCCCACCAGCAAATTGGTCGCACGTTTCGACTGACCAGAACCCCGCCGATATAGCCACTCGAGACTGCTCTCCGGAGCATTTTTCAGAAAACTCTTTGTGGTGGAGAGGTCCCTCTTTTTTGAGAAAAATTCCCAGCGAATGGCCGTCCACGCGGGTCGTCAGTCCTGAGGAAGAAATACCAGAGCTGAAACCGCTTAAAGTGTTATTATCCGCCTCTGTTCCATCACCTTACCTAATCGAGTTCATAAATAAGTTTTCTTCTTGGCTTCGTTTGAAATATGTTCTAGCATATGTTTTGAGATTTGTTCACAACATTAGATCAAGTAACACGCGTCATAAGGGCGCTCTTTCTGTCCAAGAGTTAACGTTAGCAGAAGACCTGATAATATCGTTGGTGCAGAAAGACAGTTTCCCATTTTTATTTGTTTCTAATTCAATTGTTTCTTCCAATATAGCATCCCTGTCCCCATATCTCGATAAAAGGGGACTTATAAGAGTTGGTGGCCGCTTGAGGTACTCAAACTTAAGTGAGTCCGCTAAGCATCCTATTCTTTTGCCTAAAAAATCAAGAATATCTGAACTCCTCTGCGACTATTATCATTTAGTTTCCTTGCACTCAGGACCTAGGACTACTCAAAGTTTGATCCAGCTATATTATTGGATAATTTCTCTTCGCGATCTAGTGCGCAAGCGCATCCACAAGTGCCTTACATGCCACAAGTTAAGAGCCTCAGTTACGCAGCCAGTTATGTCTAATCTGCCTTATCCAAGAGTCAATGTCTCAAAGCCTTTCACAAGCACCAGGGTGGATTTCGCTGGCCCATTTCTCATTAAGGAAAGCAGCAGGAAAAATGCTGCTGCTAAAAAATGCTACTTATGTCTTTTCGTTTGCTTCAGTACTAAGGCTGTCCATCTGGAAGTTGTTTCCTCTCTGTCAACCCAAGCATTTATCGCTACTCTAGACAGATTTGTTGCGAGACGAGGTCTCCCCCACGACATTTATTCAGACTGTGGACGTAATTTTGTTGGTTTTTCTCGACACCTGAAAGAGGTTTATGATCAGATGAAGGCCTCCTCTCCTGAAATTAGCGCATTTCTCGCATCCCGCAGCATAAGATGGCATTTTAATCCTCCTTATGCACCTCATTTTGGTGGCCTTCATGAAGCTGGCATAAAATCTGCCAAACTCCTTTTGGTACGAATGCTTGGCCGGAATCCTGGTCTAAGTTACGAGGAACTCACTACTCTAGTTGCGCGCATTGAAGCCGTCTTAAATAGTCGTCCACTCTATCTCTCTTGCCCTCATCCTCTTGATGATCCTGATCTTCTAACCCCTGGTCATTTCTTGGTGGGCGGCCCTCTGCTAGCCGTTCCAGAACCTCTAGAAGAAAGTAACTCATATGCATCACGTTGAACAAGGGTCAAGTCGTTATATGCGTCCTATTGGAGACGCTGGACTTCTGAGTATTTAAACACACTCATGCAAAAACAGAAGTGGACAAAGTGCTCCGAGAACCTTGCCGTAGGCGACATCGTTTTCCTCAAGGAAAATTCTTTACCACCCCTCGCATGGCCTATTGGCCGGGTTGAAGCCGTACATGCAGGATGTGACGGCGTGGTGCGTGTGGTGTCAATCCGCACAACCCATGGCACTTATGTCAGGCCAGTAACAAAACTACTGTTGCTGCCACATTAGTTGTTTGTTTTTTTTTCCTCTTTATCTCGCAAGATGCATTCATTTATTTTTCTATTATTTTCACCAGTGTTTTGTTGTCTTTCTTTCTTATCGCCTAGCGAGGCTTTATTATAATTTGCCAAAGGATTCATCCCTCCTTAGTCCTCATCCTCTCCGAGGGCTTCCCGCGAAGAAGTCTTCCATCACAGCCCCCTTGGAAGTGAAGAAGTTGCGTTTCCTTTATTCCTACTTCTCTCTCTCATACCTTTTCGTGATGAACCTTTGGAAGATACCCACATATTTATTATTATAATTTATTTTCTTCTTTCTCAAGATTTCTTATTTCTCTTTTTAAGAAACTATCGTTTCTTGGTGGGCGGTATGTTGGGGCGCGGGCTTTAAGACTTAGGGTACAAAGTACGTCGTACCCCCACCTCCCTAATATACCAGCGCAGTTCGTTTCCAGATCTAGAGTAGATCACATCTCATTCTTTTAGCTCGGGACTGCCCCCTCAATTCCCATTACGTTCCGGCTCTCTTCTCTCTTTACTTTCCAGGAGCTGCGAACAGGGCCCTGTTTCTTCAGCAACGTAATGGTAAGTTTAAATGTCTTTTTTCTCATACTCTGAACTCATCCCTCAAACCACGTGCCGAGGATTAATTTTCAATCCCCAGCGCGTACATTAGTAAAGCAAGTTAAGTCAATTAGAAACAAATTCGTAGTAGAGTCTTCGTAGAGAGAAACTTGGGACGGCGGAAAGAGTAATTTTCGCTTAGGATAGTTTCTTGTGCCCAGAGTTGGGCAAACGTTAGCGCGCGCTAAAAGCTGATACCTCTCCGCTAATTTAGCGAAACTGTAGAAAGCCAGCGCTAATAATTAGCGGTTAGCGGCGGCAGTGCGCTAACCGCTAATCTATTTATGAAATATCGTAATTGCTAATAGCTTAAGCTATAGTTACAAGTTGTAATAGCTATTTCATAAATAGATTAGCGGTTAGCGCACTGCCGCCGCTAACCGCTAATTATTAGCGCTGGCTTTCTACAGTTTCGCTAAATTAGCGGAGAGGTATCAGCTTTTAGCGCGCGCTAACGTTTGCCCAACTCTGCTTGTGCCTTGCCGACAATCTTGCTTTCCTTTGGAATATGTGTTTACATTAAGAATGATCTAAACAAAGTAATAACTGTTTCTATTCTAAGTATACAAAATGACACTAGGGATATGAATGGAACCGCGCTAAGATGATGCAGTTCCTGCGAGTCGGACTTTTTATTTGGTCTGTGGCTTATATTTTTATATTTACTTAAACGGAAAACAAGTCCATGAGGCATTAACAATACATGAATAAATAAAAAAATTAAAAAAAAAAAAAACATTGTCTATCGGAATAAATCGTAAATCTAAACCTTTCATAAATTAAGTTAATTAGCATACACAAAATTGCATCCAAATCTGTCCAGCAGTAAAGAACGAGTTCTATTCCAAACACTCTCACAGAAGAATTTTATATATACAGATAAGTTAATATTTCAAGTCACAGACACAATAGAAGGAAAGAAGTTGTACTAATTGGACTCAGAATTGGACACACACGAATAACACACGAGTACTTAATGACTAAAAAAGAAACTTTAAAAAAAAGAAAGACTTAGTATGGGTGGCGAGCTATCCACACATAGGGATGTAATGGCCCCTGAGGAGGTGGCATAAAGGCCACGAAACGTGTAGGGCGTACAAACAATAAATACTACAAAGAGAAATGGAGTACTATTCTTTTAACCTTGGCCACATATAAAGAATAAATAATTATAAAAAAGAAAAGCCTACATGTAAAATATGTAACAGCGAACTAACCGAAAAACACAAAACTAACAGAAGGCCTACAACTTCAAAATAGGACTTACCATATGACACATAGGAATTACTTACTGACAGCAGTCCACACATACTAACAATCCGTACACATCTCAAAACTATTAATAGGTATGGACGAATTTAACGCTTTCAACCCCCCCCCCCTTTTTTTCAAACAACAAGAAAATTAATTACATAAGGAAGGTATTGCGTCACTTAGTAAACTGTTAAGAACGAATAATATGTAACATTGTGTACCTAATTGATCAACCTGATGTATATGAATAATACCACTTGTTTATAGATGTATATATGTTACATTGTAACTGATGAATATATGCAATAACTGTTTGGAGCAAAACACCTTAGATGCACATGGATGCTCATAAATAAATATAAAAAAAAAAGTAATAATAATAATATTTCAAAACCAAAGGCTACAGCAACTTTCAGTGTAACATGTTTCTCCACTGTGCTTTTAGTTTTCTTCTAAAGCATTCTAACAATGGATCAAAAAATGTACATGTATTCCTGGTTTATTGGAGAGGTAGTGAAGGACGAGATGGTCACGAGACGGTCGTAAAATCCCCTGAAGGTTTCATGAGGTGTAGTTTCTACCTCATAAAATGCTACTGGATACAGTATATTGGATACACTCATACCTCGAGGAATCTTACGCTAAATAAGAGTAGCTGTATCCAATTTAACTAGTAGGAACATCCGTCTCCCAGACGGGTATAGTTTAAAGAAGTATGGTTGTATGGTGTTAAGGTTGTATGGTGTTAAGGTTGTATGGCGTGGCTTTAAGTTTGCTCAGTTTACACCTTTCCTTCCAGGGACATCGCGGCAGTTTAGCCAACATCCGTCTCTCGAGTCTGTAAGAGCGCTTTTTCTCAATGACACTCCGTCTATAAGACGGATGTTCCTACTAGCGTACGTTCCGAGTAGCCGTCTGCTAGACGGATGTTCCTACTAGCGTACGTTCCGAGTAGCCGTCTGCTGGACGGGTGTTCCTACTAGCGTACGCTCCGAGGAGCCGTCTGCTAGACGGATGTTCCTACTAGCGTACGTTCCGAGTAGCTGTCTGCTGGACGGGTGTTCCGATTAATGTACTCATTGTGACGCACATTTACGCAGAACTTCAAACAAGGCGTACTAAAATAAAAGATTAGGATTCAGTAGCGTACAAAAACACTTTTTTTTTACTAATTATAATTTATTACAAGTTTAAATTTTCGTAACTTTTTATTAGTCTACATTTTTGTAACTTTTTAGTAGTCTATTACTTTTGTACTTTTTTTCTAGTCTAATTCTTCGAGTTTTGACTTTTTCTATTTTTTCTCATGGTAATCTTTTACGAGTTTACATTTTCGTAACTTTTTATTAGTCTACATTTTCAAAAATATTTACTACTCTATTATTTTTGTATTTTTTATTTTGCAAGTTTTTTCTCGTTGTAATTTTTTACTGTAAATTTGACTGAAATTAATGTAATAATAGCTACTTTCATTCGGAGGAAAGTGCTAAAAGTAAAGAAAAGAAAAAAAAGTCCGTCTCGCAGGACTGCATCATCTTAGCGCGGTTCCGTTCATATCCCTAGTCTAATTTGGAAAGATTAAAATAGAAGCAGTTATTATTTTGGTTCCACCAGTCTTTTTTTTTAAATTAATTATTATAATGGCGTGTCAACCCTTAAGGTCACTAACGCCATTCCTGTGAGTAGTAAAGTCTTGAAAGGTCATGATTTACAATCTTACCTGGAAGGGTCCGCTACACTAGAAACAGACCAGCTAGTGACAAGGTCTTGGAATCTTGGAAATCTATATTTCTAACAATAAATTGTTTTTGTTATTTTACTTAACCAGTTTTATTGTCAAATACATTATCCAACTATAAGCAATTAAAAAATAACAAGAAATAAAACAGATAAAAAGAACCATTGGAATAAACGAAATCAATTAATTTAAAGCTTTAAGCACTTTTTTCTCCGATTGACATCGCCTAATTAAAACTTTCTTCAGAACCTTTTTTGTAGAGCATTTAGTAAGCTTCCGAATGGTAATCTTCCGCTTCACAAGATTGTCAACGGTTTTCGAGATACTAACGAAATTATACAAAGTTACCAAAACTTTTTTTGTCTGTTAATAAAATATTTTATTCTAACCCTTCCTTTACTCTAAACGTAACAAAAATTTCAACATATTAGTGTTGATGAAACTCCAACATGCAGAAAATGTTTCAACTGTATCCCATAATTCTAAGTACCAAAATCAAAGACAAAGAACCCTCCCTAGGAAGGACGCTAGGCAGTTGAAAAGCTATATATCTTGGAAATCCATATCTCTAACATTAAATTGTTTTTCTTATTTTTCTTAACCTGTTTTATTTTCAAATACATTATCCAACAATAAGCAATTAAAAAATAACAATGAATAAAAAACAGACAAAAAGAACAGTTCGAATAAGCGAAATCAATTACTTTAAAGTTTTAAGCTCTTATTTCTCCGATTGACATCGCCTAATCAAAACTTTCATTAGAACCTTTTTTTTAGAGCATTTAATAAGCTTTCTAATGGTATTCTTCCGTTTACCAAGATTCTCAACCTTTTTTGAGATATTAAGGAAAGTAAACAAAGTTACTAAAACTTTTTATGTCTGTTAATAAAATATTTTATTCTAACCCTTCCTTAACTCCAAACGTAACCAAAATTTCAACATATTAGTTTTGATGAAAGTAGAACATGCAGAAAATGTTTCAACTGAATCCCATGATTCTAAGTACCCAAACCAAAAACGGTATTCAAAAAATATTTTTCCAATTTTCTCGACAACGGTTAAAGCTATCGCCTTGAAAATGGTTTCATTCGTTTTCCTAGCCCAGGAATCATATAAAACGAGTACTTAGAAGCTTATGAACTCAAAAACGTAAGCGTTACGATTTTTTTTGCGCGAATTTCGCCCCAAACGCCATCTTCCAGTAGGCGGATTTTGCTGGTTAACAAATTTTGACCTTTCAAATTGGACGAAGGATTTTTGTACCAAATTTCATCAAAATCGGACCATTCGTCTTCTATCTAGAGAGCGAACAGACAAATATATATATATATATATATATATATATATATATATATATATATATATATATATATATACATACATATATATATACAAATTTGAACCACCGTTATTTTCGGTCTCTAGGGGTTCTGAAACGCGATATTTTCTAGTCGGCACTTCCGGATTGTTTCATTGTATCAACCCTATAAGCGGGGTTCCTCCCTATGGGGGAGGTGGGGGAGGGAGGAACCGCCCTAAAAAGAAAGAGAAAAAGACTGCATAGGCAGAAATAATTTGGGTTTCCTATACAATCATTTCATAATTTTAACGAAATTCAGAAATAAATATTTTTCTTTTGTTGCATTTATTTTTCCTTTAACAAATAAAACTACGTACCAATTATTAGATAAATGATAAGTGACTTAAAAATAATTAGTAGGGTGTTGACAATGTGGAAATCAAGGTTCCCGTCTCAGAGACGGATGTTCCTACTAATAGAAGAAAAAAATATGTTCCGCTGGAAGGGATAAAAACGCCAGACTCGCAGGAACTGCATCATCTTAGCGTGGTGCCCTTCATATCCCTAGGATTATTAGTATAGGAATAGAACTAGTTACGTTTTTATCTTCCAAAATGCCAAAAAATCAGCAAAAATAACACGCTTCTTCTTTCAAAAAATGTAGTTTTATAAAATTCCACACAATCGAACCCTGACTGAATCAACCTTTGCAATCTCAACGATAAAAGATATCCTCTCAAAGTAAATTTTTCGTTTTGATATTTTGAGAAAAAGTATTTTATAGGCGAAGAACATTTAATTTCCTGTATTAAGCTGATGCAGGTGTTGAAGTTAACAATGCCATTCCAAAATAGTAGTTACTACAGACAATTATATAAGTATAGTATGTATGCTTGAGGTATAGATAGTAAAGGAAACAAAAATTAAATAAAATTAGAATTAGTGAGTTATTTATTTAATTAATAGAGTGAAATAGTTTTCATCATTATTGCAAAAAAGTCAGTCACGCAGGAGCTGCATAACTAAGCACTTTCCTCAGAATTGGGTAGTGTCGATTGCATTCCTGAATAAGTTGCTTAAAATAGCCTATATAGATAAATAAAATAAAAACATAAATAACACATGTTTCAATTCAATTCAAACATGGTTCATAGTAAATACCCCCCTTCCGATAGACCAATTTAGTTCATTTTTACAACACTCCTTCCTTATTAGATACCCAGGACGTATACCGCGTTTCGTTACAATACAGCAGAAATTACGACCTGTATGAGCAAATTAGTAATTTGAGTCCGGAGTAAACCCCCCCTCCTAATGAACCGATTTAGTTTATTTTTACAACACATTTTTCTCTTTAGTTTAACAGAACGAATACCGAGTATCGTTGAAATACAACAGAAATTATGGCTGGTATTGGCAAATAACTACTTTGGCTCCGGAGTAAACCCCCTCTCCAGATGGACCGATTTTGTTGGTTAACGAACTCGTTCAATCGTTTGATTGGGGAATACTACATACCAAGTTTCGTGAGGAAGAAACAAAAACTCTGGCCGGTATCGTGTTAACGGACACATATATAACTATATATATATATATATATAAATTTTAACTGGGGTCATTTTCGGTGTCTACTAGGTAAGATTGATAAAGAATCGAAGACATTTTCAAAATTCCGTCATGAGTGCAACCTCAATAGCTACTTTCCTTCGGAGGAAAGTGCTAAAAGGTGAAATGGGTTCTTCTGGTTATCTATTTTATTTTGTCGTACATGTTAGTGTTTTGGAAATATGTCAATGTTTTGTCAATATGATGGCTGCCTTCAGAAATTATGAGAAAAAAGTAATCGTCAACTTAACGCAAAGACGAAGCTAACGGGTTAGCGCAGTGTTAGAGCACTAGACTAATATACTGAAGGACATCAGTAGATTTTAATCTTTTAGTGTCTTCGTTCGTGGGTTGGATTCGGCCTTCCTGACCCTCTCTAGTCCAACCCAGCCTTTAATTAATTTATACCTGCGAAGGGAAAATCAGATGGCCGGACCACAGTAATGACCACACTATTTCCTTAGTATGGTCTACGGCCTCCAATCAGATACCTCTACAATATCTGCCCTTCTGTGCCCTCGAGGCTTATTACGGGACTGATTTTTTTTTTAAATAATAATTATTATGCAATTATTCTTTAGTTTTCAATGTTTTATATCTGACACACTTAGGTTTTGTTTTTTATTTATCTTGGATGCTACTATTTTTAACTATATATTCATATTTTAACTAAATATTTAATATTTAATGATTCGAAATTCTCTTAAATGACGGAGAAGATAGGGGAATACAAGAAACGACCAATTTCGTGAGATCAGGCTTTGAAGGAGGGCAGTGTTTCTTGTTAGCCTCACCAAGCTTATCTAATCCCTTCATTTATAACAGACGGGTTCAAGATTAGTTTAGGCTCACCTACAAGGAGATTATATAGCAGCCAATTAGAATGTATAAATATAAAAAAGTATTGCTTCTTTGTGAAAAATAAATGTATTAATTTGGACCTCAATACGGTTTCATTGGAAATAATCGTCCATATTGTTCTTCCAGCAGTCTCAGTCCCAAGTGCTCAGTCCCAAGTGCTCAGTCCCATGTGCCCAGTCCCAAGTGCTCAGTTAACACACACTAGCCTTGTAATTTCATTAGTACATAATCGAAACAGATTTTCTCTGCGCCTGGCTGGTTCCTGCGTATCCATTCTCTGCGCCTGGCTGGTTCCTGCGTATCCATTCTCTGCTCCTGGCTGGTTCCTGCGTATCCATTCTCTGCTCCTGGCTGGTTCCTGCGTATCCATTCTGTAAATGCTCCACACCAGGGTTAATTTGTTTCGTGCTTTTTCAACAATCTAGAACCGTGTCTCCAACACCGGTGCGAGCTTACAATGTCATTTTCCGCAAGCTACTCACCCACTGGTGCGGGCTGACAATGAAGCTCTCTGCTCATCACCCACTCACTGGTGCGGGCTGACAATGAAGCTCTCTGCTCATCACCCACGCACTGGTGCGCGCTGACAATGAAGCTCTCTGCTCAACACCCACGCACTGGTGCGGGCTGACAATGAAGCTCGCTGTAGGGCGTAGCGTGACATATATGTTACAGTGAGAGGATCTGAAGGTAGTACGGCTTTGGAGTAAACGAAAGTGAATTTCGATCGTTTCGCTGTTCTATGATGTTCGTAAAAGTGTTTTTCATGGGCGATAAAAATGTGTCATAAATTCCTTTAAAATAAATTAAACAAGATCAATTTGTTCAGAAATTTGTTTGTGGTGTAATAGTGTTTTAATTGGCTAACTTTTCCAAGTTCTGGATTGTTAGTATTTCACATCCCCTAAATACTACTAGCCCACCCCCTGAAATTCTAGTAGTTATAAGTAGAAATAATTATAATTCCAAATTTCACGATTTAATTGTAATTTTGTAACTATTTTTTTTCATTTTATTTTGTTATTTTATTAAATTGTATTATAATAACACTCAACGGCCATAGCAACGTTGAATTCACCGGTTCCCGTTGATCACCAAAGTTAAGCAACGTCAGGCGTATTCAGTACCTGAATGGATGACCGACCACGTTATGTTGGCATTATAAGAGGGCGGAAACCTGTAAACAGCCCGGCGTTAGTTGTCCAAGTGTATACTCCATTAAACAAACAAAAACAAAAAACAACATTGCGAAAATCGCTAAACATTATAGTCCGAGAGCCAGTAACCGCACGGTTCATGAAGTGTTTTATGCACCTTGAAATTTGGCTATAATATACCTCTTGGGTAGATAAGAAGGTAAGTATGTGTTTCCTGGACATACCTTGGTGCACCAGGTACTGCGCATAGGGGAAAGGTACAAAAAAATATTTCCCAAAAATAGAGTTTCATTCAGAATGTAAAATTAAGACAATTTTACAATGAATAATAAAAATAGCAGACACTTTTAAGGGGTATAACACGTAAAAAAAACAAACTTAATTGTGTTTATTCTGATATTAAATGAAAGTTTTATTCGCGCTGCCATTAAAACCGGAACAGCTGCACAAGATCATGTGAGCAAGAACCAATGAGAGCATAGAAAACAAGCAACACTGCGCGGTACTCTCGTACACTCTTACTGAGTGTACGGTTACGCGCAGTGTATTGCAGTCTATCATAGGCAACATTAACTTTTATGTTTCCTGATAATTAAACCCCACAAAAGTGACTAACCTTTTGTAATTATTTTCAAATATGTTTATTGAAGACGCTGTTTAAATCGCAGCGTGAATAAAGCACCTCATTTAATATTAAAAGTAAAAACTAGGTACTTTGGTTTTATTTTTTTAATTTACATTTTAACCCCCTTAAAATTGTCTGCCTTATTTATTATTTATTTTAAAATTGCCTTAATTTGCAATTTTTTTCATTAATAATAGTTGGCTTATGAATAAAATACTATTTTTGGGCAATATTGTTTTGCACCTTTCCCCTATGCGCAGTACCTGGTGTTCCAAGGTATGTCCAGGAAACACATAATTACCTTCTTATCTAACTAAGAGGTACAATTTCAAAGTGCCTAAAACACTTCATGAAAAGTGCGTTGCCAGCTCTCCGACTAATAAGTAGTAGGTACTTCAAAATCCGGCGTTATTTTATTGTGAACTATCTACGTGGGCCGCGAACGTATTCTCACTCTAACGTTTGACCGACAACATGCCAAAGGTTGCCCATACCTGGTCTCAACTAAGGTGTAACATGTAAATCATGCTAAGCACTACTTGGGGAATTTACGTTTTGAGTCCTATTTATAAATTTTAATTGTTACTGCTATTTCGTATTACACTACATTAGAATGTGTCTTGTAGGAATAATTGAAATTCAAGTAAAAACCATTTATGAGCAGTACTGGATTAAGCGGTACTTCGTACATAGCAGATGGCAGAAATCTTTATGGAATAAGGCGGATAATAAGGGCAAGATCAGAGATGTTCCACCTTAATAAGAAGCCTTGGCGAGAAGGAGAGAGATCCCGCTGCTCTATGTGCTCGTTGAAAGAAGACGAAGATACCTTCCATTTCCTGGCAGTGTGTCCCGTTCTGAAGGAGTTCAGACTGAGGTATTATGGCAAAACATCTTTTACTAAGGAAGACTTACGGAAGGAGCTAAATGGAAGAAACTGGGACGTCCTTGGCAAGTACCTCGACGCCATTTATAAGTATAGACAATTTTTGATCCTACAATTTAATTATTAGTGTATTTTTGTTTTGATTTATTGATATTGTTGTATATATATATATATATATATATATATATATATATTATTATTGAGGGTTTGATATATTTATTCTTTTGTTTCTTAAATATTTATTGTTCACTGATTATTGAGGATTGATTTATTATTTGTATGTTTTTCATTCAATCTGGGTACGCAGAATGCCACTCCGGCTAACGGGCCTTGCCCAAGCTTTTCTTTTGTAAATATGCATTAATTATTGTTAAAACAATGTACATATTAGAAGAAAAAGATATTTACTTATTCATTCATTCATTCAGTACTGGATTAAACTATGCAATTAAACTATATCTAAATACTAGGTAAATTTAGTATAAATACTAGCTTTCTACTTTAGTAATTCCGTGCTCAGAATCTTGGAAAAGAGCCAGGAATTCGAGAGCCTATTACCAAAGGCAATTGCCTTTAATGTCTCCCTAGTGGTTGAAAGCTACCACTCCCAGAGTAATATAGTTTAAAATGGAACGCTGCAATAAAACGAGCTATATTGGAATAGGAAGCTGTGTAAATAGGATTCAACTACGAGAACTGCTATTAAAGTATAAACTATGGAAATAAAGACATAATCGCTTAGGATAATGCTGCCCGGTAAGGTTTTCTATAATTCTAGAGTCAGTATTGGTTTTCTCAAACAAATTTTTTGAAAAAAAAAAAAAAAAAAAAAAAAAAATCAGAAAGCTTCGAGGTGTCATGTTTAATAATTTTCGAGAAATGATTTTTCTTTTCTTTTTTTTTTCGTACTATTATATGACAGTTTCAATTATAGCCTGTTCAGATAGACTGTGAAGTACAATTCCGCCTGCGCGATATGTTAAGATAAATATTCCCGACGGTTCCATCATTTGCAAAAAAAAAAAAAAAAAAAAAAACATTTCAAGCAACAAAACGATACTTGAAACATTATAGAAACTGATTATGTCTCGTTTAAGTCCAGGAAAGGCTTTGAGAGGCAGAAAAGGGAGATAGTGATTAATATTCATCAATACTTAGCCAAAGCTAAGGCTAAAAACTTTTTAAACCTCCTAGGGATAAGGTTATAATAAAGAGAATTTATTGCATGGGGAATGTACGTTCCGCCCTTTTCCTACCAACTAAACCACATTAATTTGAACAGGCTATAGCTTAAACCTTTTTTATCACTAGTTTTGGCTAAGTATTGATAAATATTAAGCAATATTTCCTTGCCTTATCTATCAAATCCTTCCCTGGTCCTAAACGAGACACAATCAGTTTTTCTTGAGTTTAAAGTGGCCGTGTTGTTCATTCTAATGGAATCTAAAATGGCGGAACCGTCGGGAATATTTCCCTCAAGATTTTGCGCATGCGGGATTAGAAATATTCCTACGAACTGAACGGGCTGTAAAAATGGTTAAAGACCCTTTTCCATAAGAGGTGAAATTGGCCCATAGACACCCCCTGGGGTCCATGTAGACCTACAAGGACTCCACAGGAGTGAAAACATGAATTAGGGGCCGGTGATACTTAAACGGAGATTTCATGTCACAATTAAACTAACGAAGCGAAATATTAGAAGGAATTCCCTAATTCCCTCTATTCAGATTTTGAAATAAGTTCTTTAGAATATTTTAAATATGGTAATACCACAATCGATTGTCAATCCATATGGTGACATTGAAAAAGCGTATGAAGAATCGTATGATGGTGACCCGGAATTACAAAGAATTTTAAGTAAACTTCAAAAAGGGATATCAATTTTTCTGGCTTCCAAAAGATGTGACATACTAGTTATCCCATATTATGGAACATTATGAAAAATATTCTTCTGATTGCTTTTCCATCATCTTACCTTGTTGAAAGAGTCTTCAGAATGGTTTCCAATCTTCTAACAAAAAGTCCGACTCCCAGGAGCTGCCTCATCTTTGCGCGGTTCCGTTCTTATCCCTCGTCTAATTTGGAAAGATTAAAATAGAATCAGTTATTATTCTGGTTCCACCAGTCTTGAAAGGTCTCGATTTATGGTCTTACCTGTATAGGTCGGCCAACCCATAAGTCGGCCAGAAAGGCCTCCGCTCAGAGGCATTTGGAAAGCCTTGGGATCTCTCTCTTTGAACGCTACATTTTTAACAATAAATTGATCTTCTTATTTTACATGATCTGTTTTATTGTCAAATACATTATCCGACTATAAGTAATTAAAAAATAACTAGGAATAAAACAGACAAAAAGAACCGTTCGAATAAACGAAATCAATTACTTTAAAGTTTTAAGCACTTATTTCTCCGATTGACATCGCCTAATTAAAACTTTCTTCAGGAACCTTTTTGTAGAGCATTTAGTAAGCTTTCTAATGGTAACCATCCGTTTACCAAGATTCTCAACCTTTTTTCGAGATATTAAGGAAAGTATACAAAGTTACCAAAACTTTTTGTCTGTTAATAAAATATTTTATGCGAACCCTTCCTTAACTCCAAACGTAACAAAAATTTCAACATATTAGTTTTAATGAAAGCAGAACATGCAGAAAATGTTTCCACTGGATCCCATGATTCTAAGTTCCCAAACCAAAAACGGTATTCAAAAACTATTTTTCCAATTTTCTCGAAAACGGTGAAAGCTATCGCCTTGAAAATGGTTTCATTCGTTTTCCTAGCCCAAGAAGCCAAAGAGTTCTTACAAGCTTATGAACTCAAAAACGTAAGCGTTGCCACTTTTTGCGCGAATTTCGCCCCAAACACCATCTTCCAGTGGGCGGATTCTGCTGGTTAACGAACTTGACCTTTCAAATTAGACAAAAGATTTTAGTACCAAATTTCATCAAAATTGGACCATTACTCTCTGAGCTATGCCGCGAACAGACAAATATATATATATATATATATACAAATTTGAGCCACCGTCATTTTCGGTCTCTAGGGGTTCTGAAACGCAAAATTTTCTTGTCGGCACTTCCGGATTGTTCCATGAGATCAACCTTATAAGCGGGGTTCCTCCCTATGAAGGGAGGGAGGAACCGCGCTAAAAACAAATACACTCTGGACATCACTACGCGAGAAGATTTCAGATTAAATCAGGTTCATCTAATGCCCTTAAAAATGTTTATTGTTTTATGTTGTAATGTAATACATTTTATTTTGTGTCTTCTTAAATTTAATTTAACGAATCGTAACGCTAGTTTTTTTTTATTGTTATTTCACTTCACACATTACTTAAGTTAGTATTAAGTCACCAACACATTAAAAGTTGATGAATTTTCGAAAACGTTAGCTAAGCAGGTTGCCTACCCTAAACCGAAAAACAGGGCATGGTTTCCACGAGGTAACATATTTTAGTACCACTGGTCTATACTAATATATTCACATTTTGGATATTTTTTAAAAAGCTTATTTAAAAAAAAAAATTAATTCCACTGCTGAGAACATTTCCAGAATATCGTTTTCTTTTTACAGAAGAATGTTCATGGCAGCCCCAGGCCTCGTTTGGGAATAGCTCTGAGAGAAGTGGTCTATTTAGAAATTGTTATTAAAAAAAAAGTGCATGAAAGAATTAATTGCAGTAAAAGCTTTAATATTCGTATAACTGTAAAAAATAAGTCAAAAAGCTTTTGGTTTCGTTTTATTTTAGTGCTGGATTATAAAGGATTTACAATCCCACAAAGCCCATTTGATAGCCATGTAATTTATACCGAGGCTGTCGAAACTAGCGTTTTTAAATTTAGTGCATAGACGAAATAGAGATGCAAAATACCGAGTTTGATATTTAAATCTGTTTATGTATTCCTTTATGTATATATATATATATATATATATATATATATTACCTGATTTTTACCCTCTCATAACATTAAACACGTCCAAGATAAACTTTTGAATTTTATACAAGTATTATACTAATAGATTCTACATTAAAGCGTTTCGGAGATTGATAATCGGACTTCATTCGACTCGCTCACTCGCTCATCAAAATTATTAGGCACTTTTCGAAAAGCTAGAAACTTTAGACATTAAGTTGATATTGAAGGCAAAAATCTTCTGAAACTTTGAGCTTAACTCTGCTCCCAAGGAGGTTGGCCGTTTTGTACTTGTTCGTTTGGCCCCCCTCAACAAGCCGAAGGACGACGGCGTCGACACTAAATTTAATTAAAAAATGTATTGCTATTCCCCCCCCCAAAAAAAAATTGAAAACAAGAGGCCAAAATTTAACCACTGCTAAGATATAACCCATAGGCTAACTGTAGTGATCGGCCGGGAACTTGGCCTCTTTTTGTCAAAGTTACTTTTTCTTGAGGGTGGGATATCAATACCTTTTGTAAGATAATTTTGAGTTTACATGTGTGCTTACATATTATTATTGTGGGCAATTCAGTAAGAAATGTTCAATACTAGAAGTTTATGAAGAGAAGAAGGAAACTTTATTAAAATGAATGAATTAATAAAGTGGGCTGCCCAACTTCGTTGGGTTGCTGGCAACACAGCATGCTGATCCTCCAGGTTTGGTATTGATTTCTGATTGATGATTCAAATCACAGTCCTGTTCTTTATAAAGTGGTGAAAACATTTCTTCAGAAGAGATCAAATTTCCGGAACACTATTTTTTTTCTTTATAGGAGTAATAAAGAAAATAAGTTAATGTTAACTGAAGTTAAGTTAATTAAAACTATTCAGCCTAAAAAAATTGAATGGAATTATTTTAATCAATTCCTGTATATGTGTTGGATTATTAGGCCTAGCGAGTCAATCAGTATTGACTCGGCTAAAACAGGAAGGTTTTCTGGAGGGATTCCTAGTTCTTCCAGATAATTGGACGTCATTTTCGGAACTGTGCCTCTCGTGCCGAACCATAAACCCTTAATAACGTAGTTCCTCGACCCATATTTTTCATGGAATTTATCTTCAAGGTACTTCACGCATTTTTAATATATTCCTTTCTTTACTCTGTCTATGGATTCTGCCTGCTCAGGATCATTAGTCTCGAATCTGATCGTGGGGTCAAGAACGTAGGCTGTAGTACTATTCTGGGGGAAGGCGACGATATCAGCGTATCTTGAAGAACCTTGGTCGTCTATGGCGTATACTTCTTCATGACACTCGTAGCCTTTATCTTCAAAGATAGCTATCAGCCTGTGCTTCACATTGTGGTGTCGCCGAGTAACCAGGAGCATACTGTTTGGACAACTACCCAGCACATGGGCTGGAGTTTCAGGCTCTCTGCCGCATTTACGACAAAGGGGTCCAATATCAGCTGCTCCTGCTACGCCAGGGACACCACGCAGTGGGGCATAATTGACATTTAATTTCAGTGCGTTAGTCCATTCAGAACATACAAATTCTTTCAATGTATATAATTGAGAGGATCAGCTGCCTAAATAAAATTTAAAATAAAGCGGAGATGTTTTTGTTACAGTTGCTTTGCGAGTCAGCCAGTTGGAAATATCGTTAATACCCGATCAGGCGCAACCGTCCTAGTAGGATGGTTGCCATTTTTTGACCCTAAAAAATTCCCAAATGCATTTTCAGATCTACAAAAAATTGAGAACCTTCGAAGGCCTTTAAAAAAAATGAAATAAAAATTAAAATGTTTCTAATCGACGAATGAGCTCAATGCAAACAAATAAATAGTTAAAGCACGGATATTGCGAAAATCGGACATTATTTTGAGTCGTTACCTTCTACCTTTCTGAGAAAACTCTATCACCCAAAGCAGTACACGTTTCCTTGTTGTGTTTCAACAAAATCACACTAGAATAGCCCCCAACTCAACCTAGCATTACTGTGATGGTCAGATCAAATGTTTTCAGCCATTTTGGGCAACATCTGCGTAAGAAAAGAACTACTTTCTTCGCATTTTCATAATTAAATAATTCATTAAACGACATCTTCTGATTATATCAGTCAACGGTTCCGTAAATACTGTTTAAATTTAAAAAAAAAATAGTGTGAAGAAAATTCACAAACTTATATATTTGTGACGGTATCAGGCGCAATGGTCCTATTGGTACGGCGACGCTGTATCCACTTCCCTAGCGATCTGACAGGCAATTAATGTGGTATGCCGTGTAGACAGGACCGACCTAGGAAGGTACTGGGTAGAGGAGTACCTTATGTTGAGTGACAGGACGGAGGTACCTTAAAAACCACCCACCCGTTCTAAGGGTGGGTTTACACTTGCTAGTTATTGCAGGAAATGTATATCAGACAGAAATTGCGACTAGTGTAAATCATGAGCAATTTATGTCTGAGATATATATTTCTATCACGAACTATAAGTGTCGACACTTCTATACCACCAGGTGTAAACACAGATTTTTACGAGAAGAATTTAATTTCAGAGATAAATATCTTGGCTACTAGCTGTATTGTCGACACTTCTATACCAACAGATGTAAACACTGATTATTTTTGCTTTTGGTGAATTTATCGCAAATTAGAACAAATCCAGAACTGTCCTATACATATGCATGTCATAAATGTCTAGCTATTTCTGTCAGTATGTAAACCTTCAAGAGAATATCTATGCGACACCTGACATATATTTCCTGCGAGAAGTGTCAGATGTAAACGCACCGTTATAGAACCATTGCACCCGATGCAAGGTTAAGGTTACCAATTAATCCCACCCATTTGTTTATTTTGCTAAGAAACTTGTTGAAATCTTGACAGTAGGCTGCATTCCTAAGGAAAGTGCACAGCTTACGCAGGGTCTGTAGCTGAATGTTTTTATAGCAGCTTTTAGTGGCTATTAAATATAGAATGCTGGGAAAGATCTCATATTGTTCGGTTAGTGAATTGGTTACATTGTGACGGGGTCTATTGTGGCCGTAGCTTCGTATTGATGGAGGGACAATAGCCTTTAGAATCGTTCATTCATTCGTGGCTTGATCTTTATTGACTTTATATTTCATGAAGGGATTCTTATGTCAAAAACATTTATTCAACATTTCATGATGTCGATACAAATGCAAAGTAACGAATGTGAAAAAATGCATCTTTCATTTTCAATCTTTACTAATTTCTGCTGGACTTATGTAAGGAAAATTCTTGAATCTTAGATCACTATATTAAAGGGAAAGTATTCCACTATCAAAAGGTCAAATCTGCCGAATATTTGACTGTCCAAAAAAAAGTTATGAATAAATGCTTTTCCACTCTGAAAAGTGGTGATTTTCACATTCGATACTTTGCATTTGTAACGACGATGTGGCTACTTCAAATAGGTATTTCTTTAAATACTTTCTGAAAGTAAAAGAAATCTTAACTTCTCTCTGTTAGGGGGCAATACTACCTTGTGAGATCAAATCAAAATCAAAGTAATTTTCTTGATTCTTCTCCCCTCCAAACCTTAAGTCACAATAAACCCTATGACGTATAGTATGCACACGACCTCAAAAAACAACTACACTCCCTTCTCATCCCCCCTAATTTCATTTTAGCCTCTCTAGATGCCCAGTCCCTCTTCAAAAACATTCCCATAGATAAAACCCTAGAAATTATTGACAAGAATTGGACCACCCTCGAACCACACACCAAGCTATCTCGATCCTCCTATCTTGAATCCCTATCTCTCTGCTGTAAATCCGGATACCTCTACCTACTCACACATCTTCCATTTATTAAAAACTTCATCCTAATCCCCTATACCGCCTGCAATATAGCCCTTTATACCTGCCTCCTTTTCCATTAACACAACATTTTATGCCTTTATGACACCTTACTGTACTACGCCGCTTCCGCCGCTCTTTCTTTCATCTTCTATGTACTCTGTCCATTGGGTGGTCTAGACCCCCCCCCCCCTCACCAACTCCTTTCTTCTTAAGTTTCCTTGTATTAACTGTCAGAAATTTCTTCAAATCTTTATCGATCCTACCTATTAGACACCGAAAATGACCCCCGTTAAAATTTATCTATATCTATCTATCTATATATATAAATATATATATATATATATATATATATATATATATATATATATATATATATATATATATAGATAGATAGATATATATATATGTCTGTTAACACGATAGCGGCCAGAGTTTTTGTTTTTTCGTCACGAAACTTGGTATATAGCATTCAATTAGCAAACGATTGAACGAGTTCGTTAACCACCAAAGTCGGTCCACCGGAAGGGGGGTTTACCCCAAACCAAAAACACTAATTTGACTATGTCAGCCGTAATATCTGTTATATTTCAACGAAACTTGGTATTCGTAGTGGTAATATAAAGAGAAAAGTGAGATATAAAAATGAACTAAATCGGTTCATTAGAAGGGGGGGTTTACTCCGGACCCACAATACCAATTCGCCACTACCAGCCGTGATTTTTGGTATATTTCGACGAAACTCGGTATTCGTAGTGCTAATCCACATGTAAATATGTGTTGTAAAAATAAACTAAATCGGTTCATTAGGAGGGGGGGGGGGTTACTCCGGACCCACAATACCAATTCGCCACTACCAGCCGTGATTTTTGGTATATTTCGACGAAACTCGGTATTCGTAGTGGTTATCTACAGGTAAATATGCGTTGTAAAAATAAACTAAATCGGTTCATTAGAAGGGGGGGTTTATTCCGGACCCAAATTCCTAATATACTCATACCGGTCGTAATTTCTGCTGTATTGTAACGAAACGCGGTATACGTCGTGGGCAACTCATGAGAAAGAAGTGTTGTAAAAATGATCTGAATCGGTCAAACGGAAAGCGGCTTTTTAATTTGTAATATATTTCAATAGAAAAGCCCGCCAGACGTAGGTTCACAAAGCCGCCGCAAGGAGCGCTTTCTACCACTAGAGTGACTGTATCCTGTTCCTGCGTTAGATCAAAATACGATAATATGAGGTTTTTTGTATTTATTACATAGTGTAGTAGGTACCATGTGTAAACATAACTCTGGAAGCAAATTAATAATTGATCAGTTACTCATTACAAAATTAAAAGAGAACTATTCACGTTTTTATTTTATTTATGTAGGATATTTTAAGCAAATTGTTCTGGAAAGCAGTCTACACTACCCAAATTCTGAGGAAAGTGCTTAGTTATGCAGCTCCTGCGTGACGGACTTTTATATCTGTTCTAATGTAATATGTTATTCTTATATCTGTTCTCCTAATAATCTAAGCACTACTAGAGCACATTGTTCTTCTAGCTGTATATTATGTTTTTGTTTTTTTTCTTCCATATATGAATGTATGTATATAATTATGTGTATGTAGGCATATATATATATGTATATATATATATATATATATATATATATATGTACATCTGTATATCTATATATATATATATATATATATATATATATATATATATATATATATATATGTATATTTTAGTGTTAAATCTTTCCTACTTGTTTTTATAGCCCTGATGAAGGCTTGAAGTTCAAGCCGAAACGTCGGCACAATAAAACCATTTTTACGAAAAAATGTAGTTTTATTAAGTAGCAGTGACCGAACCCCGACAATCCCTACCTTGCATCATCTACGGTCAACCATCTCCTCTCAAAGTAATTTTCTTGAATTTATAAATAACAAACAAATCAATTTTTTTTTTTCAATTCTACATATGGGATCTTAAAGTATCCAAAAAAAATCTGAGACTGAACCTTCTTTTTTCAAGGGCGATAGTGTGGAGGCAGCCATTTTCAATCTGGAACAAAAAAATAAAATTATTTCGAAAGAAGAAGATAAAATCTAGTAAAGTACGTAGGATATTTAAACAATATTAATTTTTTTCGAAAATGGTGAACAAATATTCATTTTCTATTGAAAATCCGTGGATAATCGATAGTAGAAACGTTATAATTCAATGAATCGAAAAAATCCTAGGTGAGATACTAGAAAAAATCATTAAGAAGCTGCACTTTAAATTTGAAGTTGAATGGGCAAAAATTGAAGACGACAGAGTAACGCCCGATTTTAAAAACACACTTTTGAAAAAACGACTTCAAAGTTTAATGATCTAAAATGTTCATTTTTTCCTATTTATTTTATTTTTTTCTTGTAACAATGATTAAAAAAAAAGTGTTATAATATTTAAATGTATTAAAGGAGGACCAAAAGAAACTTAACAATTAAAAAGGGACCAATCGAAGCTCAAAAAAATTATCTTCAATTCAGAATCGCGTTCACTCGGGTCGGGACTTTTCTTCCCATAAACACTCTTGCTTATCATTTTTCATTTGTTAAGGAAAAATTTTAGCTCATAAAAAAAAATTGAAAAAAAAGTTCCATTAAAACTGATTGAATAATCATGATTAAAACTTTTCTATAGTTCTAATAGTTTGTAATTTATTATTTCAATCATTATTATATTTTTTTAAATCAACAAAAGATTTGTAAAATTAGTATCTTTGTTTTATTTTAAGAGAAATTATTATGAACTGCTCCTTCTCCATAGTAGAATATTTCGCCAGGTTCCTCTCCGGATTATTTGAGCTATCATCCAACATTGGTGTTTGGCAAGGAGAACATCCTTAATCATAATTCCCAAGCCAAACACCAAAATTAGATGTTGACCTGAAGAAGCCGGAGAGAAATCCGGCGAAATACTGTATTATACAGAAGAGCATTACTGCTGGAGGGAGAAGCCGCCTCAACAAGCAAACACACGAATCCCACCGAGAAAATGTAAAATATACCATTTGTATATATATATATATATATATATATATATATTTATATATAAGTATATGTACGTCTATGCATGCAGACACTTAAAGTATTAATATTTTATTCAAGTTGATTTTTGAGCTTATCTTATTTTCTTATATGAAATTTTTTTTTTCGTTTCAGGTAACAGAAATACGTCCATTAAAACAGGTATATAACGATGCATCTTTAATTAATATATGTATTTTATTTTTATGTGTATACTGGTAGTATATAATTATTGTGGAAAAATTACTATTTAAAAATAAAATAATCTTCCCGTTGCATCGACTGCTGCGGTAATTCGCACCATCCTTTATATATATTTATTTTTTTTTTTTTTACGGCGCATCTACATCTAGGTCATTAGCGCCGACATCCAGGGTGTAGCGAGGAATTTTACCAGCGAGCCGTGGGATGATAAAATTCCTGCCGGAGGTTGGGAATCGAACCCACCCTCTCCCGCTTATGAATCCAAGGCGTTAGCCATTAGACCACGGGAGACCCACTAATGTTATGTTTTATAAATCTTGGGCTACCAAGTATTGATAACCAAGTTTTATTACTATATATAAATAATGTACATTGTATAATGCAATCTCTCGTTTATTTTTATCTGAGGTTGTTTATTTCAAAAATATTGATCTCCTGTCACGTTAACATGTTATAAAGGAAAATCTTAATTGTATTAGGTCATCCCTTAAGTAATATAGGTTAATATTATGTTTATTTTATTATAAAAATGACTGAAGGTCATATGTATGTTTAAGCAATTAATCCTCGCATAATATACTTTATTTTATGCTCCACATGTTTCGCTCCAATACACGCCTCATCAGGTACAACTTGACATAAACTTATGCATAATAATGTCTCTTTTTTTGGAAGACCGAATCTCCTACTAGGAGTGATGAGTAGGCTGTATAATAGCATCCAAAAATAAAAATGGGCAGCATATCTTAATAAAAATGATTTTTCTCTCTACTTATTTATTCTTCTTTCCTATTTTTTATATTTAATATTCATATAATTTTTTATTTATTATTTATTCGAAAGACGAACACTTTTCTCGCCAAGAAGAAATAATTTTATCCAGGCTTCGGATGGGCCACACCCGACTTACTCACGCATACTTACTGGAGAGAAGAGAAAGACCAACGTGCAGACAGTGTAACAAAACTCTAACTGTTAAAAATACACTTTCAGACTGTAGACAACGCAGCAACTTGACAATTCCTTACAACTTTTATGACTTACTCACTGAAGGTAGTCCGTACATTCAAACACTCCTTAAACACTTAAAAACAACACAGTTTTATTCTAAAATATAACTATTTGTAATATTTTACTATGGTTTTATTGTATAACATCATTTTATTTTAAAAATTCTCATTGGCTTGTAGATATATTTTTTCCTTGTAGTTTTTCCCCTTCATTTTCCTTTTTTCTGTTGTTTTTTTTTTTTTTTTTTGACAAACTGACTAATATTCGAACGGACCTTACTTCTGTCGTCCCAAGTTAATCGCCACAGTTGCGGAACTCACAATAAAATAATTAAATTTATATGTACTGCAGGTTTTTAGGACTTGGGACATTTTGTCTACAGTTGGATTGGACAGTTTTTAAGAGCCTCTGCTAGATTCCGAGGTATATTTAGTTGCCTGGACATTGATTCATATTTCGTACATTCCTCTATTATATGACTAATGGTTAAAACTTCAGAGCATGGTTCACATAGAGGTTGAGGTTCTTTATTATTGAGATGGCTATGTGTCATATGACCCTGGCCTATTCGAAGCCTTGTTATACCACTTCCTCCCTTCGATTTCCTCTTTCTGCACTTCTCCATAGCTTTCTTGTGGTTTTGACAAGTTTGATATATATATATATATATATATATATATATATTTATATATATATATATATATATATATATATATCTTAGGAATGTGCTTAGTTATGATGCTCTTGCGTGACGGACGTTTTTTCTAAATGCACATAAATATTAATAAATCAATATAAATGATGTTTTGTCTGAAGGATTTATGAGTATCGAATACGCCTAACTTCTTTTGAACAGGAAAATATAAAATTCTCCCCGTGCAGAATCGAGGCGTGAATAATAATGACTTGGTTTCACTTTCTTTTATTCCTGCTTTAGTTTACAGCCGCCTCACATTCTTCACATAAATCCTAGCATTTCTACACTCTGCTTCTACCCTCTCTTTCGTGGAGAATATTGCAAGAATAAATCATTATTTTACTAAAGTTTTTTCTTTAGTTAATGTATATTTTCTTTAGTTAATGTATATTTTCTCGCTCGGGATGGATATATAGTTGGGATAGTTAATTGGCGTTTTGTCGTGATTGTCGAATAAACACCTAAGAAAAGCCGTAAGAAAGGAGCTGCATAACCAAGCATGTGCTAAAATTCAAAGAAAAAGTCCGACTCGCAGGAACTGCGTCATCTTAGCGCGGTTACGTACATCTCGAAGAAATGGAATAAATTAGCATCACAAATCACAGGAAACTGACAGTAGCCAACTTACACAGAAACGGATAATTCTTAATCTGTATAAGTCAATACAATTATGTACTGAAAACGGACTTACTCTTCGACTACTGCTGAGAAGGCTCTATTCTAAACAACCAAAAATTTGTTGTCATTTTAAGTATCTTGTTTTACATGCAAATTCGTTTTACTGTTATAATCAACCGTAAATATAAGCTTCATGGCGAATAAAATTCCATTCTGTCGTCGCTTAAATCTTTCTACAAAATAAGAAATAATGGTAACTTCAGTTAGATGCTATGAGGAAGGTTATATAGACAGGAGAATTCAAAGCAACCTACGTCATCATGATTAGCCACTGCCATCTTGATTACCACAGCCACTCCAAACTTATTATCACCGTTTCTTAGCTTATTTTACTACTATACTAATTTTACTGATAAATACAATTTAAAACAAGAAACAACCAATTAAAAAGTGAGATAAACAAAGAGAACAACCCTTTCAAAACAACAAAACAAACACTTTTTAAGTTTTAAGCGCTTATATCTCTGATTGACGTTGCCCCATCGAATATAGCTTCAGAACCTCTTTTGTAGAGAGTTTAGTGAGCAGTCGAATGGTCACCTTCCACTTAGCACGATTTCCCAACCGTTATCGAGATATTTACGAAAAATGTATGAAGATCCAAAAACTTTTCATGTCTATTAATAAAATATTTTTTTTCGCATACTTCCTTAACTCCAAATATAACCAAAATTTAACCATCTTAGTTGGGATTAATTTACAAATTGTAGAAAACATTTCAATTGAATCCCGCGATTCTAAGTACTCACAAAAATACAATGACTTACAAAAATATTGATTCCACTTATCTCAGGAACGGTTACAGATATCACCTTATAAATGGTTTCATTCGTTTTCTTAAGTTAGGAATCCTATAAAACGAGTACCTGCAAGCATATAAACTCAAAAACGTAAGCGTTCCGATTTTTTTTGCGCGAATTTCGCCCCAAACACTATCTTCAAGTGGGCGGATTCTGCTGGTTAACGAACTTGACCTTTCAAATTAGACGACTGATTTTTATGCCAAATATCCTTAAAATCGGACCATTTTTGAGCTTGCTATAGCGCGAACAGACAAGCATGTATATATATATATATATATATATATATATATATATACAAATTCGGGCCACCTCTATTATCGTGATCTATAGGGTCTGAAACGTGAAAGTTTCTAATCGGCACTTCCGGATTGCGTCATAAGGTCAACCTCATAAGCGGGTTCTCCCTATGGAGATAGGGAGTAACCCGCGCTAAAAATGTATTTGTGAATGTTGCAAGTTACATAAATAAGACACACCAACACTTGGCCAATGTAATTAAACAAGATATCATAAATCTCAAACAAGACAGCTGTACTTGACTAACCGACAAGAAATTACATGCAATCAAAACTAAAACTCAGGAGTGCACATCCAGCTACCGAGACAGCAGGTGATGCTTGACTCGTAAATGGCCACTTCAGACAAACACACGAATATCTTATGACAGAACTAAACAAACCAACTTGTAAGATATGCAATACATACTTTACCGTAAAACACCTAATTACATCTGCTGTTTAACCAGGGGCTTCCAGGTATATTATAGACATTCCAAACCTCTGGTTATGAAAATAATTGAATTAAATACCCATCTTAATGCTGGTTCATTAGACCATACATTGGAGCAGAGTTGGGCAAACGTTAGCGCGCGCTAATATCTAATACCTTCCCGCTAATTTAGCGGAACTGATAAGAGCCTGCGCTAACGGTTAGCGCATAGCGACGGCAGTGCGCTAATCGCTAATTCACCTATAATGTTTAAATATCTTTGTAGCTAACTAGGAGGAATATTGAAGGTGGAATAAAAAAAGGATATTGGAAGTGTTATTACAAAGGACATTGAAGGTCGTATTTGGAAGTATATAGGAGGTGGTATTAGGAAGGATATACAAGGTGGTATTAGGAAGGATATAGAAGGTCGTTTTAGGAAGGATATACAAGGTAGCATTAGGAAGGATATAGAAGGTGGTATTAGGAAGGGTATAGAAGGTGGTATTAGAAAGAATATTAAAGGCGGTATTTGGAAGGATATTGGAGGTGGTATTAGGAGGGATATAGAAGGTGGTATTAGGAAGGGTATTGGAGGTGGTATTAGGAAGAATATTAAAGACGGTATTAGGAAGGATATTAAAGGGGGTATTAGGAAGGAAATAGAAGGCGGTATTAGGGAGTATACGGAAGGTGGCAATAGGAAGGATATTGAAGGTCGTAATAGGAAGGATATAGAAGGTGATATTAAGAAGGATAATGAAGGTCGTATTAGGAAGGTTATAGAAGGTGGTATTAGCAAGGTTATTGGAGGTGGTATTAAGAAGGATATTAATGGCGGTATTAGAGAGGATATTGGAGGTGGGATTAGGAAGGATATAGAAGGCGGTATTAGGGAGGATATAGTAGGTGCTATTAGGAAGGATATCGAAGGTCGTATTAGGAAGGATATAGAAGGTGGCATTAGGACGGATATTGGAAGTAGTATTAGGAAGAATATAAAAGCTGATATTAGGCAGGATATGGAAGGTGGTATTACGAAGAATATAGAAGGTGGTATTAGGAAGGGTATATAAGGTGGTATTAAAAAGGATATTAATGGCGGTATTAGAGAGGATATTGGAGGTGGTATTAGGAAGGATATAGAAGGTGGCATTAGGAAGGGTATTGGAGGTGGTATTAGGAAGGGTATAGAAGATGGTATTTGGAAGGGTATAGAAGGTGGTATTTTTATTATTATTATTATTATTAATAATACAATTATTATTATTATATTATTATTATTATTTATATAATAATATATAATTAATTATAAAATTAATATTATTATTATTTTTATTATTATTTATAATTTTGACATTGTTACTAGTTTCTTTATTGTTTTTATTATTATTATAGTTGCTATCATTTCTCTATCTTAATTGTATTATTGTCATACATTTAAAATTCAGGAAAAAATGTAATTATAAAATAATATATATTACTTTAATTGTTATGCAGGCAGTATCGACAGATGGCACCTGCAGAATGTAAATAAAGTCCCAGTAAGTATAGGGTTACTATATATCTACTATATATATATATATATATATATATATATATATATATATATAAAACACACCCGGGGTAATTTTGTTGTACACTAATATGATTTCTTACAGTAATGACTAGAGCCCGGAAGTTAGGCAAAATGCCTTTTTTATCTGAATGGATATATTGAAGAATCAGATAGATATAAATATGTTTTCCTGCATTTAGGAAGCGTAGAGACAATTTTTATTTTGGCTATTTTAAGATTTAAAGCCTTTTTTGCTCGTTATGCAATTTTTTTCGGCGATTTAAACATTTTAAAAAGCACATAATGAATTTCGAATTTTAGTTCGCCGAAGACAAAAAAGCTTGCACAAATGAAAGTACATATTGCCGATACAAATATCAATTCGAAAGCTTATTTTCCCAACCCGTGGATTGACCCTCTGTAAATAACACAACCTCCCTTAGTAGAAGGAATGCACAAGCATAATGAATAGCAGGAAAGAGAGAGGATGAGAGAAGTACGTCTCCTTCCTCACACCCCTTTTGTTGTGACAATGGTGTAGTTACCTGGTATTCAGGATTTAGAAATGATAAGATGGATAAGGATGTTTTTCAATGGTGAAAAACTTTTTTTCTGAGAAGGTCTGTGACAGTTGATACTTTGAAAAAGCATCTTGTTGTAGCTTGTAACAAGGGAAAGTAAGAGTAAGTACACTAATTCTGTGATAAATTGGTAATAAAGAAATGAATGAGTATTTAAAATACATATTTTCATTAATAATGAGTGAGATTCCTCTTTGCCTTCACTCCTAATAAATGCCTATTTTAATTACAATACTGCCTATTTTCAGTATTTCAAGTGCCTTTTTGCCTGCCTATTTTAACCAAAACTAAATGCCTATCTTCCGGGCTCTAATAATAACATTTTTTTAACGAAATGTTTTCTTGATTTGACCTAATTTTTTTAAATAGAATACAATAATTTTTCGAAGCTCGCTGCTTAATTTGAAGTATTTGTACCTCAGGTCGGAACATGAAACTTCTTTTTCATTTTTCTGAAAATTATTTTTTAGTGACATCCATCCTTTCCCCCCCCCCCTGGCCCCTCATTTCAATTAGGGTTTTGAAAAAAAGTTCCGATTGGATGTGATCAGATGCGATTTGATCAAAAAGCAACATTACCACTGTGGACAATAATTGTGGAGTATGACTCCTAATAAATGCCTATATTAATTACAGTACTGCCTATTTTCAGTATTTCAAATGCCTTTCTGCCCGCCTATTTTAACCAAAAATAAATGCCTAACTTCTGGGCTCTAGTAACGATTGTTCGAATCGCTGTAGTTGCGGATGCTCCAAAATAAATATTAAAAACAAATTTACCTAATATGATAGAAATCCTAGCCATCTCTATCAGTTTGTAGTGAAAGATGCAGAATAAAAATCAACGCAGAAAAATGCAAACAAGTGACATTCACTCTCAACCGGAGATCATGCCCTCCTGTTTACCTCAGTAACACTCCACTACCAACATCCAGCGAGGTTCGATATCTAGGATTATACCTTGACAGCCGACTGACATGGAACCCTCACTCTCAACCGGAGATCATGCCCTCCTGTTTACCTCAGTAACACTCCACTACCAACATCCAGCGAGGTTCGATATCTAGGATTATACCTTGACAGCTGACTGACATGCAGAGTTGGGCAAACGTTAGCGCGCGCTAATATCTAATACCTTCCCGCTAATTTAGCGGAACTGATAAGAGCCTGCGCTAACGGTTAGCGCATAGCGACGGCAGTGCGCTAATCGCTAATTCACCTATAATGTTTAAATATCTTTGTAGCTAACTAGGAGGAATATTGAAGGTGGAATAAAAAAAGGATATTGGAAGTGTTATTACAAAGGACATTGAAGGTCGTATTTGGAAGTATATAGGAGGTGGTATTAGGAAGGATATACAAGGTGGTATTAGGAAGGATATAGAAGGTCGTTTTAGGAAGGATATACAAGGTAGCATTAGGAAGGATATAGAAGGTGGTATTAGGAAGGGTATAGAAGGTGGTATTAGAAAGAATATTAAAGGCGGTATTTGGAAGGATATTGGAGGTGGTATTAGGAGGGATATAGAAGGTGGTATTAGGAAGGGTATTGGAGGTGGTATTAGGAAGAATATTAAAGACGGTATTAGGAAGGATATTAAAGGGGGTATTAGGAAGGAAATAGAAGGCGGTATTAGGGAGTATACGGAAGGTGGCAATAGGAAGGATATTGAAGGTCGTAATAGGAAGGATATAGAAGGTGATATTAAGAAGGATAATGAAGGTCGTATTAGGAAGGTTATAGAAGGTGGTATTAGCAAGGTTATTGGAGGTGGTATTAAGAAGGATATTAATGGCGGTATTAGAGAGGATATTGGAGGTGGGATTAGGAAGGATATAGAAGGCGGTATTAGGGAGGATATAGTAGGTGCTATTAGGAAGGATATCGAAGGTCGTATTAGGAAGGATATAGAAGGTGGCATTAGGACGGATATTGGAAGTAGTATTAGGAAGAATATAAAAGCTGATATTAGGCAGGATATGGAAGGTGGTATTACGAAGAATATAGAAGGTGGTATTAGGAAGGGTATATAAGGTGGTATTAAAAAGGATATTAATGGCGGTATTAGAGAGGATATTGGAGGTGGTATTAGGAAGGATATAGAAGGTGGCATTAGGAAGGGTATTGGAGGTGGTATTAGGAAGGGTATAGAAGATGGTATTTGGAAGGGTATAGAAGGTGGTATTAGGAAGGATATTAAAGGCGGTATTAGGAAGGATATTGGAGGTGGTATTAGGAAGGATATTGGAGTTGGTATTAGGAAGGGTATTGGAGGTTGAATTAGGAAGAATATTAAAGGCGGTATTAAAGAGGATATAGGAGGATATTGGAGTTTGAATAACTGTGTAGCACATAATAGAGGAATGCCCTAAATACCGGCACCAATTTGCTGCGGAAGATATCAACAGAAAACTTGCAGTGTGCCTTGGAAACAATACCTCAGAAATTGACAGACTGTTAAATACCTTCCTAATACTTTCTTGAATATCCATCCCTTTACCACCTTCAATATCCCTCCTAATACCCCATAAACATTCTTCCTAATGCCACCTCCAATATACTTCCTAATCCCAACTTCAATATCCTTCCCTATACCACCTTCTTTATCCTTCCTAATAATACCTTCTAAATCCTTCCCTAATACCCCCTTTAATATCCTTCCTAATTCCACCTCCAATACCCTTCCTAATACCACCTTCTATATCCTTCCAAATACCGCCTTTAATATCCTTCCTAATACCACCTCCTATATACCTCCAAATACCACCTTCTATATCCTTCCTATTAAGACCTTCAATATCCTTCCTAATACCACCTTCTATATCCTCCCTAATATCAGCTTTTATATTCTTCCTAATATAAGCTTTTATATCCTCCCTAATACCGCCTTCTATACCCTTCATAATACTACTTCCAATATCCTTCCTAATGCGACCTTCAATATCCTTCTTAATATCACCTTCTTTATACTTCCTATTACGACCTTCAATATCCTTCCTATTGCCACCTTCTATGTACTCCCTAATACCGCCTTCTATTCCCTTCTTAATACCACCTTCTATATCCTTCCTAATACCACCTTCCATATCCTGCCTAATATCAGCTTTTATATTCTTCCTAATACTACTTCCAATATCCGTCCTTATGCCACCTTCTATATCCTTCCTAATACGACCTTCGATATCCTTCCTAATAGCACCTTCTATATCCTCCCTAATACTGGCTTCTATATCCTTCCTAATCCCACCTCCAATATCCTCTCTAATACCGCCATTAATATCCTTCCTAATACCACCTCCAATAACCTTCCTAATACCACCTACTATAACCTTCCTAATACGACCTTCATTATCCTTCTTAATATCACCTTCTATATCCTTCCTATTACGACTTTCAATATCCTTCCTATTGCCACCTTCTGTATACTCCCTAATACCCCCTTTAATATCCTTCCTAATACCACTTCCAATACCCTTCCTAATACCACCTTCTATATCCTTCCAAATACCGCCTTTAATATCCTTCCTAATACCACCTCCAAAATGCTTCCAAATACCGCCTTTAATATCCCTCCTAATACCACCTCCAATATCCTTCCAAATACCGCCTTTAAAATTCTTTCTAATACCACCTTCTATACCCTTCCTAATACCACCTTCTATATCCTTCCTAATGTCACCTTGTATATCCTGCCTAAAACGACCTTCTATATCCTTCCTAATACCACCTTTAATATCCTTCCTAATACCACCTTCTATATCCTTCCTAATACCACCTTCCATATCCTGCCTAATATCAGCTTTTATATTCTTCCTAATACTACTTCCAATATCCGTCCTTATGCCACCTTCTATATCCTTCCTAATACGACCTTCGATATCCTTCCTAATAGCACCTTCTATATCCTCCCTAATACTGCCTTCTATATCCTTCCTAATCCCACCTCCAATATCCTCTCTAATACCGCCATTAATATCCTTCCTAATACCACCTCCAATAACCTTCCTAATACCACCTACTATAACCTTCCTAATACGACCTTCATTATCCTTCTTAATATCACCTTCTATATCCTTCCTATTACGACTTTCAATATCCTTCCTATTGCCACCTTCTGTATACTCCCTAATACCCCCTTTAATATCCTTCCTAATACCACTTCCAATACCCTTCCTAATACCACCTTCTATATCCTTCCAAATACCGCCTTTAATATCCTTCCTAATACCACCTCCAAAATGCTTCCAAATACCGCCTTTAATATCCCTCCTAATACCACCTCCAATATCCTTCCAAATACCGCCTTTAAAATTCTTTCTAATACCACCTTCTATACCCTTCCTAATACCACCTTCTATATCCTTCCTAATGTCACCTTGTATATCCTGCCTAAAACGACCTTCTATATCCTTCCTAATACCACCTTTAATATCCTTCCTAATACCACCTTCTATATCCTTCCTAATACCACCTTCCATATCCTGCCTAATATCAGCTTTTATATTCTTCCTAATACTACTTCCAATATCCGTCCTTATGCCACCTTCTATATCCTTCCTAATACGACCTTCGATATCCTTCCTAATAGCACCTTCTATATCCTCCCTAATACTGCCTTCTATATCCTTCCTAATCCCACCTCCAATATCCTCTCTAATACCGCCATTAATATCCTTCCTAATACCACCTCCAATAACCTTCCTAATACCACCTACTATAACCTTCCTAATACGACCTTCATTATCCTTCTTAATATCACCTTCTATATCCTTCCTATTACGACTTTCAATATCCTTCCTATTGCCACCTTCTATATACTCCCTAATACCCCCTTTAATATCCTTCCTAATACCACTTCCAATACCCTTCCTAATACCACCTTCTATATCCTTCCAAATACCGCCTTTAATATCCTTCCTAATACCACCTCCAAAATGCTTCCAAATACCGCCTTTAATATCCCTCCTAATACCACCTCCAATATCCTTCCAAATACCGCCTTTAAAATTCTTTCTAATACCACCTTCTATACCCTTCCTAATACCACCTTCTATATCCTTCCTAATGTCACCTTGTATATCCTGCCTAAAACGACCTTCTATATCCTTCCTAATACCACCTTTAATATCCTTCCTAATACCACCTTCTATATCCTTCCTAATACCACCTTCTATATCCTTCCTAATGCCACCTTGTATATCCTTCCTAAAACGACCTTCTATATCCTTCCTAATACCACCTTGTATATCCTTCCTAATACCACCTCCTATATACTTCCAAATACGACCTTCAATATCCTTTGTAATAACACTTCCAATATCCTTTTTTTATTCCACCTTCAATATTCCTCCTAGTTAGCTACAAAGATATTTAAACATTATAGGTGAATTAGCGATTAGCGCACTGCCGTCGCTATGCGCTAACCGTTAGCGCAGGCTCTTATCAGTTCCGCTAAATTAGCGGGAAGGTATTAGATATTAGCGCGCGCTAACGTTTGCCCAACTCTGCATTGGAGGACTGAAATCCCAGTAGATGAGAATCAATTATAAATAAATAAATAATGCATATAAACATTAAGTAAGATTTTCATTAAATAATGGCTAATATAATTTATGCTTATTATGCATTTATTTCTAAAGTTTTGAATGTTTCACATGTCACCCTTATATTATTAGTTTTGTTTTATTTTTTATGCTTATTTTATTTTGAGTACTTCCTTTACTAGTTTATAATTAGATTTGTGTCTGTCAAAAACTGTTTGTCAAAAAGGTTGATCTTATGAAACAATCCGGAAGTGCCGACTAGAAACTTTTGCGTTTCAGAACCCCTAGAGACCGAAAATGACGGTGGCTCAAATTTGTATATATATATATATATATATATATATATATATATATATATATATATATATATATATATATATATATATATATATATATATATATTTGTCTGTTCGCTCATTTCTGGCTTCCCTTATTGTCCGATTTTGATGAAATTTGGTACAAAAATCCGTCGTCCAATTTGTTAGGTCAAGTTCGTTAACCAGCAAAATCCGCCCACTGAAAGATGGCGTTTGGGGCGAAATTCACGCAAAAAAATCGTAACGCTAACGTTTTTGAGTTCATATGCTTGTAAATACTCGTTTTATAGGCTTCTTGGCAAAGGAAAACGAATGAAACCATTTTCAAGGCGATAGCTTTAACCGTTTTCGAGAAAATTGGAAAAATAGTTTTTGAATACCGTTTTTGGTTTGGGTACTTAGAATCATGGGATTCAGTTGAAACATTTTCTGCATGTTATACATTCATTAAAACTAATATTTTGAAATTTTGGTTATGTTTGGAGTTTAGGAAGGGTTAGAATTAAATATTTTATTAACAGACATAAAAAGTTTTGGTAACTTTCTATACTTTCCTTAATATCTCGAAAAAGGTTTAGAATCTTGGTAAACGGAAGAATACTATTAAAAAGCATAATAAATGCTCTACAAAAAAGGTTCTGATAAAAGTTTTGATTAGGCGATGTCAATCGGAGAAATAAGTGCTTAAAACTTTAAAGTAATTGATTTCGCTTATTCGAACTGTTCTTTTTTTCTGTTTTTATTCCTTGTTATTTTTTAATTGCTTATAGTTAGATAATGTATTCGATAATAAATCAGGTTAAGAAAAATAAGAAAAACAATTTAATGTTAGAGAGATTGTAAATAGCTACTTTAAGAGTAATTGTAACTTGTTTTAAAAGTTCAAGACAATAGGTTTTGGCCAATGGGACTTTTTCCCTATCAGTCTTTCAAGACAAGAACAAAATAATTATAAAAAATACTGGATGTATTGTGTAATTTTCGAAAAATGATATATATATATATATATATATATATATATATATATATATATATAATGTTAGAGATATGGTTTTCCAAGATATAGCTTTTCAACTGCCTAGCGGGGTCCTTCCTAGGGAGGTTTGGCCGACCCATCCAGGTAAGATCGTAAATCAAGACCTTTCTAGAAATGTGGACCCAAAATAATGACAGCTTCTATTTTAATCATTCTAAATGAGTCTAGGGATAAAAACGGAACCGCGCTGAGATGCTGCAGTTCCTGCCAGTCGGACTTTTTATTTTTTCCCAGCTTGTTAAAATGGGATCTGGTCGAAGCGACTCTCTTACTAAAATTTCCCTGAACGTCTGGACCCGGGAGGATGCATTTAAGACAGTTTGTTTAATCGAGTAAGCGAGTTCATTGAATTGTATTTTCTATTTTAAAAATTAGGTATGCCTATGTCATTCCATCGTCATTTAGGTAATATTATCCTGAATAGGTTTTTTTAGGTTCTTCCAAATTTGCATGAATGATGCTACAAAACACGAAACATGTAAAAAACCGACCATTATCATGTTTAGCAGAAAGGAAATAAATAGGTGAACACTTAAGAATCCGGCCACTAGAGATGAACTTAAAATAGGTGTACACTTAAGAATCCGGCCTCTAGAGATGAACTTAAAATAGGTGAACACTTAAGAATCCGGCCACTAGAGATGAACTTAAAATAGGTGAACACTTAAGAATCCGGCCACTAGAGATGAACTTAAAATAGGTGAACACTTAAGAATCCGGCCACTAGAGATGAACTTAAAATAGGTGAACACTTAAGAATCCGGCCTCTAGAGATGAACTTAAAATGATCAACATTATTTTTTAAATTGTTTAAAATATTCCTTCTGTGGATACCGAACAGCTCTAGGTCTTTGCAATTGGGAGCATTCCGCCCACATGTCATCACACGCTTATCATTCCACAGTATGGAAATTTTAAACAAAATGCACTTGGAAATCTAATATAATTTCCAGTATTACAACAAGAATTTTCGTATTAGTAATGATTTTATATTTCAAATATTATATGACTACGTCTTTTGCCTGGTATTACAACAGTAGATAATAGTGACGTACAATAATTAAAAAAAAAAGAAAAGTTTTTTTTTTTTTAATTTATTTTCATGAATTTGGCGTAAAATAATCCTCCGTTATGCAGCTGTTGCCTAATCAATTCAAATCTATTACTCATACATGAGTAAGAATAACAATTATTGTTTAAACAATTAAAAACAATGAGATTTCTGCAAATACTACAGTAAGGGTGCGTTTCCATCTGACACTTCTCGCAGGAAATATATGTCAGGTGTCGGATAGATATTCTCTTGGAGGTTTACATACTGACAGAAATAGCTAGACATTTATGTCATGGATATGTATAGGATAGTTCTGGATTTGTTCTAATTTGCGATAAATTCACCTAAAGCACAAATAATCAGTGTTTACATCTGTTGGTATAGAAGTGTCGACAATACAGCTAGTAGCCAAGATATTTATCTCTGAAATTAAATTCTTCTCGTAAAAATCTGTGTTTACACCTGGTGGTATAGAAGTGTCGACACTTATTGCTCGTGATAGAAATATATATCTCAGACATAAATTGCTCATGGTTTACACTAGTCGCAATTTCTGTCTGATATAAATTTCCTGCAATAACTAGCAAGTGTAAACCCACCCTAAGAGCTGATGAGGCTTGAAAAGCGTATTAAGTGCTTAGGACTTGATCCGGGTATATCAGAAGCTTGCTAAGAGTAGAACTGGGCTTCCTTGTTTAATATTTATGTAGCTCCTCCTGCTTTTTAGGGTGTTGGGTTTAATCCATGATAGGCTACATAATTAATGAAATGGAGTCCTCAGAAATTCAAGGTAAGAACTACAAGAAGAACTTAGTCTTCAACTCAATGTTAGTCCGTGGTCCGACCATTCAACGGGAAACTACTCTCAAAATGTCCTTTCTTAATCTATTATATAAAAATGAATGGCTAAATGTGTTGGTAAGCGCAAATCTCGAGAACAACTGAACCGATTTCGCTAATTCTTTTTTAATAATATTCCTTGAAGTACGAGGATGGTTCTTAAATTTGTTGAGACTATTTGGTGAAGTTTTAATCTTTGACCTTCCGCCTATAAAGAAAAATTGGGAGATTTGACTCAAGGGTCATAGTAACATTAATTAAATTTTAAGGTAGACGTGTATGTTGGTATTTATTTGTTACCTCGTTTTTTCACACTTTCCGAAGGGGTGTAGTTTTTGATTTGCACTTATTGGTACTGAAAATGATCCTCGTTAAAATGCACACACGCAAAACGTCAACAATTTTTGTTTTTTGAAAATTAAGATTATGCCATGCAAAATGAGGCCCTTGTAAAAAAGAAGAAGAAGAAGAAAGGGTCCATGATAAGTTGGGGTTTACTCCAACAAAATTAAAAATTAAGTGAGCTGTGAATTATAAGTAGAAAAGAGCAAAACTATTTAACTTAATTTCCTATTAATGTAGGTTTTTTTAGGACATAATGGTGGCCAAATTAAACATCAACTTTAATTTAATAATGAAACATTATTAATAATTGTTTGCCTTTTATTTTCTTTTTTTTTTATAATGCATTTTTCTATAGCGTCATTATATTTTCTCAGTTTTTATAGTTTTTTTTCCAAGACTTATTAACATTTTACCAGGCTATTATACCTTTTTATGTAGCTCAATAAATGATATGTTTGCAGGAGTAACTAGTAATATTTTTTTTATGAGAGAGTGAGTAGAAGTTACAGGTTTCAGGAAAAAAGTAATGGAAATTTTAGTTATTGGGTCGAACCATCAGTTGTCCCTTAAAAATTTGATATTATTTTTATAGTTGATTCTGAATGTCTTAAATACAAAAACAATGAAAACATTCAGCTCAAATGCAATAAATAAAAAGAAAAATACCTAAAACTTAAGCAATAGTGACTGTTTTAAAAAAAATAAAATAAAATATTAAATATCTTGGAAAAGAGTAACGCAATATGGGCTTAAAATTGGAAACGAGTAACTTTTGAATAACGCAATATGGGCTTAAAATTGGAAACGAGTAACTTTTGGATAACGCAATATGGGCTTAAAATTGGAAACGAGTAACTTTTGAATAACGCAATATGGGCTTAAAATTGGAAACGAGTAACTTTTGGATAACGCAATATGGGCTTAAAATTGGAAACGAGTAACTTTTGAATAACGCAATATGGGCTTAAAATTGGAAACGAGTAACTTTTGGATAACGCAATATGGGCTTAAAATTGGAAACGAGTAACTTTTGGATAACACAATATGGGCTTAAAATTGGAAACGAGTAACTTTTGGATAACGCAATATGGGCTTAAAATTGGAAACGAGTAACTTTTGGATAACGCAATATTGGCTTAAAATTGTTTTGTTTAGATAAACACTATCGCCTCGCGAAATATGTGGCTCGGCTTACCAGAAACCCTGTATGAGTGTGCGATATTTGAAACAATACTCTTTTTTAATAATTTTTGTATTTACAGACTATTATCCTTTGTTTGTAAGATATGTAACTCGGTTGTAATAATGACGGTGAGTATTTTACTGGTGGGAGTTGTAAGATTGGTGTTCATTTATTGAGCCGCCAGCTGACTGGGTTTAGCAGGTAAAGATAAGACACGCCCCTGGGGCCATCTAAGTCTTGGGGTCATAAACATCTTCTATGACTTCTTGTTGAAACAATAAATCTTAAATCTAAACATCCTACTTTATTAGATCATTTATGTTTTATTTATGTAGTTGTACAAAGCATAAAATAACTGGCTTGGCACAGGCTTATGTTCTGGACCTGCGACTTTCGTTATTACGAGGGACCGGGTTTTTAGGATAAAATAAGCATCCAATTAGGTTTTTGCAACAGGCATAATAGGCCATTTTAGGTTTTTATTTAAACATCCATTTTAGATTTTTTTGGGTGATACAAACGTTTCTATAGGTTCAAAAAATAATTTAAACCTATTATAATTTATCATTAATAATTTTGATTAATTTATAATTAATAAATTAATATGTATATAAATAGTGATATAAAAATAAACAACAAATAACATTATTTTATAAAAAAGTCCGACTCGCAGGAACTGCCTCATCTTAGCGCGGTTCCGTTCTTATCCCTAGTCTAATTTCGAAAGATTAAAATAGAAGCAGTTATTATTTTGTTGAGAGGAGATCGTTGACCGTTGATGATGCAGGGATTGTCCGGGTTCGGTCACTGCTACTTAATAATACATACCCCATATGTGTATGCATGTGGGCATATATAGGTACATATGTGTGCGTGTATATGTGTATGTGTATATGCATATATATAAACATATATATATATATATATATATATATATATATATATATATATATATATATATATATGTTAGGTATATTTGCATAGAGATATGTGCATATATTAGTGTTAAGTATGTCCTACTTGTATTTACATCCCTGATGAAGGCTTGAAGTTCAAGCCGAAACGTCGGCACAATAAAACCATTTTTACGATAAAAGTAGAAGTGACCGAACCCCGACAGTTATTATTTTGGTTCCACCAGTCTTGAAAGGTAGGATTTACAATCTTACCTGGAAGGGTCGGCAGCACTAGAAACTTTCCCGCTAGTTACAAGGTCTTGGAATCTTGGAACTCTATATTTCTAACAATAAATTGTTTTTTTTATTTTACTAAACCTGTTTTATTTTCGAATACATTATCCAACTATAAGCAATTAAAAAATAACAAGGAATAAAAAACAGACAAAAAGAACAGTTCGAATAAGCGAAATCAATTACTTTAAAGATTTAAGCTCTTATTTCTCCGATTGTCATCGCCTAATCAAAACTTTCATTAGAACCTTTTATGTAGAGCATTTAATAAGCTTTCTAATGGTATTCTTCCGTTTACCAAGATTTTCAACCGTTTTCGAGATATTAATGAAAGTTCCCAAAATTTACATTATTTCTAGCAACTGAAAATTGGTCTCATTTTTCATATCCTGTTTTACACACAAAATTTTCCCAACATGAGAAATTACAAAAATAAAAAGCAATAAAAAACAAAGGGAAAGAGACAAAAATTACAAAAAGAACGACAAAAACCCGTTCATAAGAACAAAACAGACGTATTTGAAGTTTTAAGCACTTATTTCTCCGATTGACATAACCTACTCAAAAATAGTTTTAGAATATTTTTTGTAGAGAATTTAGAATGCTTTCAAATAGTTTCTATCCACTTACCACGATTTCCCAACCGTGTTCGAGATATTAATGAAAGTATACGAAGTTCCCAAAACTTTTCATGTCTGTTCATAAAATATTTTATTCTAACCCTTCCTTAACTCCAAACGTAACAAAACTTTCAACATATTAGTTTTAATGAAAGTAGAACATGCAGATAATGTTTCAACTGAATCCCGTAATTCTAACTACCCAAACCAAAAACGGTATTCAAAAACTATTTTTCCAATTTTCTCGAAAACGGTTAAAGCTATCGCCTTGAAAATGGTTCCATTCGTTTTCCTAGCCCAAGAAGCCTATAAAAAGAGTACTTACAAGCTTATTAACTCAAAAACGTAAGCGTTACGATTTTTTTTGCACGAATTTCGCCCCAAACGCCATCTTCCAGTGGGCGGATTTTGCTGGTTAACGAACTTGACCTTTCAAATTGGACGACAGATTTTTGTACCAAATTTCATCAAAATCGGACCATCAGGGAAGCCAGAAATGAGCGAACAGACAAATATATATATATATATATATATATATATATATATATATATATATATATATATATAAATATATACATATATATATACAAATTTGAACCACCGTTATTTTCGGTCTCTAGGGGTTCTGAAACGCGAAATTTTCTTGTCGGCACTTCCGGATTGTTTCATTTTATCAACCTTATAAGCGGGGTTCCTCCCTATGGGGGAGGGAGGAACCGCGCTAAAAGAACGACAAAAAGTCCGACTCGCAGGAACTGCATCATCTTAGCGTGGTTCCGTTCTTATCTCTAGACTCATTTAAAATGATTAAAATAGAAGATGTTATTATTTTGGGTCCACCTTTCTAGAAAGCATGAAGATTAGATAGTTAGCCGTCGAGGTGATAAGTAAAGATGGAATGGTTGGGATTCGGCTAAATAAACCTCAATACGATTTTTGTTAAAAAATCTATATTTAGGACGTTTTGGCTAGTCAGTGGTAGCCTTCGTCAGCAATGAAAGTGCCGGGAGGTAGAGGAGGACCAAAGTTGACAGTTCCATCTTTACTCTCAAGAAAGGTGTTATTTACGATCTTACCTGGGTCGGTCCCCGCCCTAGGAAGGACCCCGCTAGGCATTTGAAAAGCTATATTATCTTGGAAATCCATACCTCTAAGATTAAATTGTTTTTCTTAGTTTTCTTAACCTGATTTGTTATCAAATACATTATCCAACTATAAGCAGTTAAAAAATAACAAGGAATAAAAACAGACAAAAAGAACAGTTCGAATAAGGGAAATCAATTACTTTAAAGTTTTAAGCAGTTATTTCTCTGATTGACATCGTCTAATCAAAACTTTCAGCAGAACCTTTTTTGTAGAGCATTTAGTAAGCTTTTTAATGGTATTCTTCCGTTTCCCAAGATACTCAACCTTTTTCGAGATATTAAGGAAAGTATACAAAGTTACCAAAACTTTTTATTTCTGTTAATAAAATATTTTATTCTAACCCTTCCTTTACTCTAAACGTAACAAAAATTTCAACATATTAGTGTTGATGAAACTCCAACATGCAGAAAATGTTTCAACTGTATCCCATAATTCTAAGTACCAAAATCAAAGACAAAGAAACCTCCCTAGGAAGGACGCATTCGTTTTCCTAGCCCAAGAAGCCTATAAAAAGAGTACTTACAAGCTTATTAACTCAAAAACGTAAGCGTTACGATTTTTTTTGCGCGAATTTCGCCCCAAACGCTATCTTCCAGTGGGCGGATTTTGCTGGTTAACGAACTTGACCTTTCAAATTAGACGACAGATTTTTGTACCAAATTTCATCAAAATCGGACCATCAGGGAAGCCAGAAATGAGCGAACAGACAAATATATATATATATATATATATATATATATATATATATATATATATATATACAAATTTGAACCACCGTTATTTTCGGTCTCTAGGGGTTCTGAAACGCGAAATTTTCTTGTCGGCACTTCCGGATTGTTTCATTGTATCAACCTTATAAGCGGGGTTCCTCCCTATGGGGGAGGGAGGAACCGCGCTAATAGTATATTGAGAAGGGGAAACAAATATGAGCAAATACAAATAAAACGGAAATATGAGTTATTATTTTAAAAAAAAAAAGAAAAAAAGTACTCCAAATATTCAACAAAATATCTATTTAAAAAACCAAGTGAATGAAATATATGTAAATAAAATAAATTTTAGAAATAAAGCAATGTTTACAAAAAATAAAAATAAATTAAATTATTTAATAAAACAGACTAATAAAAATTAAAAATAAAATAAGAACATAGAACAAAACAATTGAAACAAATATGTAAAGGCTTTTTTATTATGTTAAGGCTTTATTCCAATTTTCCAATGAGATTTGGAAGATCTGAGAAATGTGCTCTTATGAATGCGAGTGCCCCACAAATCTCGTTGGTCTGGAGGACCATCAAGCCTGGATGGATTTGGGTTGGCTTACCCGTAACACTGTTACGAACATGCTCACGCATTTAATGTGTATCATCTTCTTCTCAGAAACATGAAGCCACGTGTAATGCTTTCTCTCGTTGAGGCTAACATACGGGGGCCAGCTGTGTCTCTCTTTTACTTGCAATAAGCTAAATCTGTGTTTATGGATTAACTATCTTCATTTATTTTAGTGTATCTATTTACAAACACTGCAAAAAATGAATGATAAATTAAAAACAGAATATACCATTAATAATCCTCATGAATGTCTTACCAAATAGGTTGTAATGTTTTCATTGGACTTTCTTAGTCGGAAAACATTGTACAATGTTTCAAATATGTTAGATTCGTTTAAAAATATCGAGTGAATAAAAGAGCAAAGTTTTTTCAGTAATATGATTTTGGTATCTAGTGTTTAAATTAGATTTTGAAAGAGCATTGTATGATAGGAAAATTGAGTGTGGATCTTGATAGTAAAGTTCTTTATAAAAATAACTAATAATAATTATAAATAAAAATAAAAAAATAGTCCCGTGAAACGCGGGAGCCCCGAGGGGCAGATACTATAGAGTTATCTGATCCAGGTCTATACGACACTCTAGGGTGATAGTGTGGTCAGTACTTTGGTCCGGCCGCCTGATTTTCCCCTGTGCTGCTTCGATTGTTAGAGTCATTAGCACCCAAGGTGCCCATTAATAAATTAATTAAAGGCTTGGTTGGCCTATGGACGGCTAGGGAGGCCGAATCCAACCCACGAACGAATACGCTGGAGGATAAAAATCTTTAGTACTATGCTCGGGATTTGAACTCAGGTCCTCCAACTTATTAGTCCAGTGCTCTACCACTGAGCTCAATAATAATTATAAGACGGCAAATATTTTTTACGCCACATTGACATTTAGGTCACATCTGACATTTTTTTTTATTAGGTATGAAAATATATATATGTTCTCCGCCGTCAAAAAACACACTTCAAAATAAAAGCTAAATCTATATCAACCAAGAAAAGTAAGGTTGAAAAAAAGAGTCCAAGTTCCAGGCCCCTCCCCAAAACAGTTAGCCTAGAAAAGTTATGATATCATATTATTGGGCCAAGTTTTAGAACCTTGTCAAGAACCTAAAAATACCCTCTCACTCATTTCCAACTTAGCAGCTGTCATTGTTTGGAAATACCTAAGTATCGGGTGCATTTTTTGTTTGAATTTTTCATTTAAACATTTTTTCATAAACAATCTTCCAGTCAGCAGATTTGAAAACGGAAAATACTGTTGGAAATTCCTAACAATACTAAAGGCAACTGTCTTTACCTGGAGCTGTAAAAGTGAATCCCCTCCATTTACTAGCCTTTTGAATCTAAAGGGAAAAGTAATGGAGGATTGTCTTTCCGAAGAGTCACTCGTAAGCAGGTAGGATCGCTAGTGTCTTTCCGAAGGGTCACTCGTGAGCGGGTAGGATCGCTAGTCTTTCCGAAGAGTCACTCGTAAGCGGGTAGGATCGCTAGTGTCTTTCCGAAGGGTCACTCGTGAGCGGGTAGGATCGCTAGTGTCCTTCCGAAGGGACACTCGTGAGCGGGTAGGATCGCTAGTGTCTTTCCGAAGGGACACTTGTGAGCAGGTAGGATTGCTAGTGTCTTTCCGAAGGGACACTTGTGAGCGGGTAGGATCGCTAGTGTCTTTCCGAAGGGTCACTCGTGAGCGGGTAGAATCGCTAGTATCTTTCCGAAGGGACACTTGTGAGCAGGTAGGATTGCTAGTGTCTTTCCGAAGGGACACTCGTAAGCAGGTAAGATTGCTAGTGTCTTTCCGAAGGGACACTTGTGAGCGGGTAGGATCGCTAGTGTCTTTCCGAAGGGTCACTCGTAAGCAGGTAGGATTGCTACTGTCTTTCCGAAGGGACACTTGTGAGCGGGTAGGATCGCTAGTGTCTTTCCGAAGGGACACTCGTAAGCAGGTAGGATTGCTAGTGTCTTTCCGAAGGGACACTTGTGAGCGGGTAGGATCGCTAGTGTCTTTCCGAAGGGACACTCGTGAGCGGGTAGGATCGCTAGTGTCTTTCCGAAGGGACACTTGTGAGCAGGTAGGATTGCTAGTGTCTTTCCGAAGGGACACTCGTAAGCAGGTAAGATTGCTAGTGTCTTTCCGAAGGGACACTTGTGAGCGGGTAGGATCGCTAGTGTCTTTCCGAAGGGACACTCGTAAGCAGGTAGGATTGCTAGTGTCTTTCCGAAGGGACACTTGTGAGCGGGTAGGATCGCTAGTGTCTTTCCGAAGGGACACTCGTGAGCGGGTAGAATCGCTAGTGTCTTTCCGAAGGGACACTTGTGAGCAGGTAGGATTGCTAGTGTCTTTCCGAAGGGACACTCGTAAGCAGGTAAGATTGCTAGTGTCTTTCCGAAGGGACACTTGTGAGCGGGTAGGATCGCTAGTGTTTTTCCGAAGGGTCACTCGTAAGCAGGTAGGATTGCTACTGTCTTTCCGAAGGGGCACTTGTGAGCGGGTAGGATTGCTAGTGTCTTTCCGAAGGTCACTTGTGAGCGGGTAGGATCGCTAGTGTCTTTCCGAAGGGACACTCGTAAGCAGGTAGGATCGCTAGTGCCTTTCCGAAGGGTCACTCGTAAGCAGGTAGGATTGCTAGTGTCTTTCCGAAGGGACACTTGTGAGCAGGTAGGATCGCTAGTGTCTTTCCGAAAGGTCACTCGTAAGCAGGTAGTATTGCTAGTGTCTTTCCGAAGGGACACTTGTGAGCGGGTAGGATCGCTAGTGTCTTTCCGAAGGGACACTCGTAAGCAGGTAGGATTGCTAGTGTCTTTCCGAAGGGACACTTGTGAGCGGGTAGGATCGCTAGTGTCTTTCCGAAGGGACACTCGTGAGCGGGTAGGATCGCTAGTGTCTTTCCGAAGGGACACTTGTGAGCAGGTAGGATTGCTAGTGTCTTTCCGAAGGGACACTCGTAAGCAGGTAAGATTGCTAGTGTCTTTCCGAAGGGACACTTGTGAGCGGGTAGGATCGCTAGTGTCTTTCCGAAGGGACACTCGTAAGCGGGTAGGATTGCTAGTGTCTTTCCGAAGGGACTCTCGTAAGCGGGTAGGATCACTAGTGTCCTTCCGTAATGACATCAGCAGCGAAAGTGTTAAGATAACAGAGAGCTTGTAATAATCCTGAATTGTTACCCTAAGGGCCTGAATCTTTAAATTCCAAAATAAATCGGATTTTCACGGTGGCCATCCTTTGTCGTTAGCTGGAAACAGAGAGAGCCACAGATTGGGACAAAATTACCAACTTTAAATTTATTGTTTTATCTGCGTATTTTTAAACATTTCAAGCGTATATGTTTCAATAATAATACCGCATAAGAAAATGATACTTCTCTTTTTTTTGACCAAAGTAACATCAGGGAATCCTTAGTATTTACTCTTCTTTCGTGATCTGAATATGTAAAAATAAGGCAGAGTGTTGGCAGAACTGGAAAACTTCAGCCCTTTTTCTGCTTTGTGGTCACGTCTCCGATATCGCTTTTTTTATATTTCAACTTGAAGGCCTTTTAATATTGAACACTTTTTTTCAATTCTCTACAATTTTTATACTCAATCAACTTGAAGGATTACATAAATTTCTTTAGAGACAGTTATTTTTAAGCAATTCCTGTCTAATAACATATCTATAATGCACATTTTCCTGAGATACTCAGAACAATAAATTGGCTGCTAGGATGGGAAGGAGTGGGAGTTTTGAGGCAAGCTAAACTTAAAAAAAAAATTCGACTTAGAGAAACTGCGTGGCGTGTTTCCGTTCTTTTACCCAGTGCAACTTAGGGTGGGTTTGCAGTTGCTAGTTATTGCAGGATATTTATATCAGCGAGAAATTGCGACTAATGAAAACCCATGTAAAATGTATGTCAGACATAAATTCTACATGGTTTACATTAGTGAGAATTTCTCTCTGATATAAATATCCTGCAATAACTATCCTAGTTTAAACACACCCTTAGAAAGCGTGCAACCGGAACAGTAAATGTATTGTGTTATTTTTTTCTGTCTCGTGCTGCTCAAGAGATCATCAGCTCGCACATGCTCATAACACAGGCGCATGTCCAACATCATGAATACTAAGGCGTGTGCACTCCTAAGGGTTGTGAGTTGAATTTTCACAAGAGGGTGATGATTTTCCTTTCAAATAAAGAAACGGGGTCTTTTTTACTTTTTTTTTTCTTTTGTGTGTGTTTAACGGCGTATCAACATTTGGGTTATTAACGCCGGGCTGTCTACAGGTTGCCGCCCTTTTCTGTAATGCCAACAGCAGACGTGCTCACCCATTCAAGTTCTAACCACGCCTGCACATTTGGGTTATTAACGCCGGGCTGTCTACAGGTTGCCGCCCTTCTCTGTAATGCCAACAGCAGACGTGCTCACCCATTCAAGTTCTAACCACGCCTGCACATTTGGGTTATTAACGCCGGGCTGTCTACAGGTTGCCGCCCTTCTCTGTAATGCCAACAGCAGACGTGCTCACCCATTCAAGTTCTAACCACGCCTGCACATTTGGGTTATTAACGCCGGGCTGTCTACAGGTTGCCGCCCTTCTCTGTAATGCCAACAGCAGACGTGCTCACCCATTCAAGTTCTAACCACGCCTGCACATTTGGGTTATTAACGCCGGGCTGTCTACAGGTTGCCGCCCTTCTCTGTAATGCCAACAGCAGACGTGCTCACCCATTCAAGTTCTAACCACGCCTGCACATTTGGGTTATTAACGCCGGGCTGTCTACAGGTTGCCGCCCTTCTCTGTAATGCCAACAGCAGACGTGCTCACCCATTCAAGTTCTAACCACGCCTGCACATTTTTACTTGACGCTAATATAAATTAACTAGCTGAATGCCCGTGTTTCGTCACGGGGATAAGTAGTTATTTCATTACGTTAAATAATGTATCATCAAAATTAACGCTACTATATAATTGTTTGCAGTTTATTTTAGCACGGTTCCCGTCATACTATAAGTTATTCATCAATTGATAAGTAATCAAAGTATAATGTTTCTTCGGACCAGTGTCAAGAAACAGATAACCTTGAGATAACCCGTTATCTATAGGTTACCAGTAACAGGAGTTTAAGGGTTCGGGATATTATTACCTCGGATGTCACCGGTTATTACCTGATTATCACCAGGTATAGCGTAAACTCTATGGGGGAAAATCACAGTCCATTTTTAGTAATTCAAGGTCTGCCATCATAGTTGAAATTAACCTTAATTAAAAATAATACTATGAAATAGATAATGTACGGTAACAGCTGTTCTGTTATCGTTCTAGCAACGCATGCTGCCTAGGCTTGCCTGCTCTAACCAACAAAAACTTCAAACCCCTCTAAAAATACTTAAAAATTCGAATATTAAAAAATCCTTTCTTAGCGAGTGTTTCCATGGTATAGAGAGTGTCCATGCAAAATTTCAAATTTTTCTGTCGAGTGGTTTGGGCTGCGGGATGATAGGTCAGTGAGTGAGTGAGTGGTATTTGACAAAAATATAGTAGATTTAAATTGCATTATTAACATGTGATTCTATTGTTACCCAGTGATTACATGTTCTTATTATTACTGTCCAACAACGTATTTGTAAACATACTCATGCGCAGGGATGTCAAATTGGGAAATAAAGAACTCTCATTTGAAACGTTGATAAACTATTTATTAAAAAATAATTTTAAATTTTAAGGGCCTCCTCACCCATCGAACCTACCGCTCATGGGCGTACGTGCTATACGTTTCCGCTCACAACGCTCGCTCAAGAAGATATCAAAACTCTAGTCAATACAACTCGCTATAATTAATAGAAGTCTATTAATATTAGCGAGTTGGATCTTCTTGAGCGAGCGTAGCGGGCGAAAACGCGTAGCCGGTATGCCCATAATGCCAAAAAAAAATATAAAATATAAATATATATAGTAAAAAGTCGCTCTCAACTAAATAATAATACGTTAAAAATCGATTCACGCTAGACCGTGTCCCGGCCGGGCTCCGGCAGTGGCTTAGCTCGGCCGGGAAACGGTGAAGCAATCACAACAGTATTTTCAATGGACTCGTTCACGCTACACCGGGCCGAGTCCGTGTTTTATGCGTGCGTGATAGTCTCAATATGTCCCGGCCGGGCTCCGGCAGTGGCTTAGCTCGGCCGGGAAACGGTGAAGCAATCACAACAGTATTTTCAATGGACTCGTTCACGCTACACCGGGCCGAGTCCGTGTTTTATGCGTGCGTGATAGTCTCAATGTGTCCCGGCCGGGCTCCGGCCTTGGCTTAGCTCGGCCGGGAAACGGTGAAGCAATCACAACAGTATTTTCAATGGACTCGTTCAAGCTACACCGGGCCGAGTCCGTGTTTTATGCGTGCGTGATAGTCTCAATGTGTCCCGGCCGGGCTCCGGCAGTGGCTTAGCTCGGCCGGGAAACGGTGAAGCAATCACAACAGTATTTTCAATGGACTCGTTCACGCTACACCGGGCCGAGTCCGTGTTTTATGCGTGCGTGATAGTCTCAATGTGTCCCGGCCGGGCTCCGGCAGTGGCTTAGCTCGGCCGGGAAACGGTGAAGCAATCACAACAGTATTTTCAATGGACTCGTTCAAGCTACACCGGGCCGAGTCCGTGTTTTATGCGTGCGTGATAGTCTCAATATGTCCCGGCCGGGCTCCGGCAGTGGCTTAGCTCGGCCGGGAAACGGTGAAGCAATCACAACAGTATTTTCAATGGACTCGTTCACGCTACACCGGGCCGAGTCCGTGTTTTATGCGTGCGTGATAGTCTCAATATGTCCCGGCCGGGCTCCGGCAGTGGCTTAGCTCGGCCGGGAAACGGTGAAGCAATCACAACAGTATTTTCAATGGACTCGTTCAAGCTACACCGGGCCGAGTCCGTGTTTTATGCGTGCGTGATAGTCTCAATGTGTCCCGGCCGGGCTCCGGCCTTGGCTTAGCTCGGCCGGGAAACGGTGAAGCAATCACAACAGTATTTTCAATGGACTCGTTCAAGCTACACCGGGCCGAGTCCGTGTTTTATGCGTGCGTGATAGTCTCAATGTGTCCCGGCCGGGCTCCGGCCTTGGCTTAGCCCGGCAGGGAAACGGTGAAGCAATCACGCCAGCATTTTCAATGGACTCGTTCACGCTACACCGGGCCGAGTCCGTGTTTTATGCGTGCGTGATAGTCTCAATGTGTCCCGGCCGGGCTCCGGCCTTGGCTTAGCCCGGCAGGGAAACGGTGAAGCAATCACGCCAGCATTATCAATGGACTCGTTCACACTATACCGGGCCGAGTCCGTGTTTTATGTGTGCGTGATAGTCCCAATGTGTCCCGGCCGGGCTCCGGCCTTGGCTTAGCCCGGCAGGGAAACGGTGAAGCAATCACGCCAGCATTATCAATGGACTCGTTCACACTATACCGGGCCGAGTCCGTGTTTTATGCGTGCGTGATAGTCTCAACGCGTCCGGCGCCTATTCACGCTATACCGGGTTAAAAATATAATAATTGAGAACATATGTATTTATTGAAAAATTAATTTGCGTTAACGAAGTAAAGAAGACCCAAGAAAAGTCAACAGCTGTTTCGTGGCAAGAAGTGAATACCTGTAGGTAATCCGTCCCAAAAATCGTCGTCATTTATAACTCGACGTTAAGGTTTAAATAATAAATATATATATATATATATATATATATATATATATATATATATATATATACATATATAGAGGGATGAAATATTTAATAAATTTATTGCAGTTATTGTTATATAAAATAAATCTTTTGGAGGTAAAAGGGCCGTCAAGAGAGAATTTAATCAAGCGGAAAATATATTTTGAGCATAAAGAATGGAGGTGTGCCCCTATTTCTAAGAGGCGAGGTGAGGGCAACAGAATCAATCTGTCTTCAGCAGAATACAGCGGCCTGTGTCTCCTCGGAATACAGAATACCTAGGAATACTTTACCAACATCTTGGATATGTATAGGCCACAGTGTTTCTGTGGGTTTTTACTCTTATATTTCGAGATTCAGGGAGTGGTAATTGTATATTTTGTAGGTCGAATCATTCTCGTCAATACACAACAATTAGAATGTCGATTTCTGGACTTACAAGGGAGTATCTCAAAGTGTCCGGAGCCAATTTTTATGAGAAGTTGTATATTTATTAAAAAAGTAAAAAAAAAAAAAAATCAATACGTATTTTATTTTTTTATATATCGGCCCAATCGCACGTTTAAGGGCCGATTTGAACTACACTTCAAATATTCTAACACGGGGAGTATACAGTGGTGGGGTCACGGATTTGGTCTATTTTTTTTTTTTTTTACATCAAAAATAGTCGACACGTGTCCGAGCGTTCCGTCAAATACACCTTTGAGTTGAAAATGCTTTATTTTATATATGGAGTTTAGAAAAATATATCCACATGATTCTTTCACCAACTCATTAATTTTATAGGGTAGATTAAAGAACAAATATAAACGTTAAACAATAATTTATATTTCGTCAAATAAATTCTTATTATTTATTTATTTATAAGAAAAGATTCTTATGTTTGAAGTAAACTAGCATTATGCATTTTTTTACACCAAAAATAATCGCAGATTTAAAATCAGCACCCTAAGAGACTCCAATGAGGTAAATATCATCGTATATCTCTCACTATTGGAGGTATTATTTTCGGTTTTAGATGATATATATATATATATATATATATATATATATATATATATATATATATATTTATATACATAGAAAAAAAAAATCTCAAATCGAATAAAAAATCTCTAATGCCAGAAAAAATAGTTCCAAATACCATGTAACTAACCGATGTTGTACCAAACATCGTTTTTACAACAATTTATAATTCCAATCCCGATTTAACCCTTAAGATACGGCAACTTAATTTCTGTGGATTGGAGGCCGTTTGACACTCTTGATTCCACAGGACTCCATTAAAATGGGTAAGCCATCTTGGCTGGTTGAAAAAACCCTTCCGCTATTTGTTTTCTTAATACGATATTTTGTAGCGTTTTCTTACCCTGGGCTTTGGACCAGGCTTCATAACTATTTTTTTAAAAATAATGTGAAATATCTCAGAGTTGTTATGGTATTTCTATGTACACATTTGGAGTCGTTTTTATTTTTTTATTTTTTTTTTTTATTTTTTTTTTTTTTTTTCAAATTGTTTCTACTACATCGTAACGGGGGCGAGGTTAGCTCAGTGGTAGAGCACTGGACTAATAAGTTGGAGGTCCTGAGTTCAAATCCCGAGCATAGTACTAAAGGTTTTTTTTTTTCTTCTAGTGGGTTGAATTCGGCCTCCCTGACCGTCCCTAGGCCTAATCAGCCTTTAATTGATTTAATAATGGGTACCGCCAACGGCCATAGCCACGTTGAATACACCGGTTCCCGTAGATCACCGAAGTTAAGCAACGTCGGGCGTGGTCAGTACCTGAATGGGTGACCGACCACGTGCAACCTATAACCCTAACCCAAGGGTGGCAACCTATAGATAGCCCGGCGCTAATGGCCAAGTTGTAGATGCGCCGTAAAAAAAAAAAAAAAAAAAAAAAAAAAAAAAAAATGGGTACCTTGGGTGCTAATGACTCTAGCAGTCGAAGCAGCCAAGGGGAAAATCAGGCGGCCGGAGCATAGTACTTCCCACACAATCTCCCTAGTGTGCCGTATGGTCATGAATCAGATACCTCTATAGTATCTGCCCCTCAGGGCCCTCGTGGCCTGTTACCTGACTGATTTTTTTTTTTTTTTTTTTTTTTTTTTTTTCGCGATTACATCGTAACTGTGAAGTTTTGTATTCACAGAAGATTCGAGAATTTTGATTTCACCCAATTAATTGCTATTTATATAATGGTCAATTTTGGGGATTTACTCGTCGTCTAATTGACAAATCAATTACTGTGTCAGCTTAATCCATCTTCATTACGGCTTAGAATGTATAATTTTATTTCAATGAATATTAATTAGGAACATTTTGATTGATCTGTTATTTGCTCGATTTAATTTTAGCGTTTATATCTGGGGACATTTATTTTTTTAATTGAAAATTATCACACAATGCCTGATGGTTAGCCGTCTACAGTGATCGCTCATCGTAGGACAATTACAAATCCGTCGACAGTATTCGACAGTATTCGTCGAAACGAAAAATTAAAAAATTATAATTATTATATAAAATTATAAGTTACTAGCTAAATACCCGTGCTTCGACACGGCAAATAAGTATTTTATTGCGTTAAATAATGTACCATCAAAATTAACGCTAATACATAATTTTGTGCAGTTTATTATTGCGAGGTTCCCGACATAATATAAGGTATTCATTAATTGATAAGTAATCAAAATGTAATGTTTCTTGACACTCGGGTGCTCAGGGCCAGTGTGAAGAATCACATAACCTAGAGAACCCGCTATCTATAGGTTACCAGTAACAGGAGTTTAATTAGTTCAGGTTAAAATTCGTTGTCAATTATAAATGTACGTTAAAATTTGAAATTGTATGTTCCCAAGATGTTATTTGGAAGCACCCATTATGTTTGCGAGCATTACCAAGAAGTGTCCTGACTGGAGATGCTGATGGGTGAGGAGGCTATGGAAGGGTTCGGGATATTATTACCTCGGATGGACCATCACCAGGTATAGCGTAAACTCTATGAGGGACAGTTTATTCCTAGTAATTCATGGTCTGTCATCATAGTTGAAATGAAGTGCCAATAATAATAATATTATGAAATGGATACAGTACGGTAACAGCTGACCTAGATAATGTACGGTAACAGCTTACCTGTTATCGTCCTAGAAACGCATGCTGCCTAGGCTTGCCTGCTCTAACCAACTAAAAATTTAAACTCCTCTAAAAATACTTCAAAAAAATTTTCTTAGCGAGTGTTAACATCCTAAAGGGAGTGTCCATTCAAAATTTTCTGTCAAGTGGTTTGCGCTGGGCGTTGATTGGTCAGTGAGTGAGTGGTATTTGACAAAAAGATTTTGGGGATTCAATTGAGGATTTATCTATATTTAGAGAGCGTCATATACAATTTGAATAACTTGGTCTGCTACAAATCCTACGAACCATAAACAAGGGTTAAGTTCTTGGGTCACAGAAAATGCTATTTATTTTATTTTAATGTATAAGAGAACCCTTGTGTTATGATTTAAGATTTTTGAATTCTTGAAATGTCTCAGCGGAAAGATAACCTTAATCTTTAGGATCAGCTGAGACAAAAGGCGAATCCTGAGCTTAAGGGAGTTATAAGACAAAGTAGCGGAAGAACAGCCTTTAATTAACAAGGACAAGGTTCCTATTAGGAATGATTTGCCAAGTTTCAGGATTCTTACAAGTGGCACCTGGGCAGACGGAAACTCTAAGAAGATCCTATTATTTCTTTGCCTTCCTTTAATATAATCCTTTTATCAAATTGCCTTTGGAGATTTCAGAATTCAAACACTAATCACAATTTAGTTTATAGCAGCCTGAACCTCCTACTTCTCTGGTTCTTAAAATAGTTTCAGGACCAGCTTCAGGCTAGTGTATAGCATGTTTTTGGTGGATTAATTTTTTTTTTTTTTTTTTTTTTTATTTTTTTTTTTATTAACTTATTTATTTGAAATCTGTACAAATTATTATATGTACAATTATCAAGTTTGTTGATACAGATACATAATGTAATGAATTGAACAAAACGGTCAAAGTAAAAAATAAAAAAAAATAAAAAAATAAAAATAAAAACCATACAAATTTGGAAGGAGCCAACCATTGTTGGCACTTCCGTGGCTGTCTAAATATCTATTTCAATGATCATGATACGGTTAGGTGAGTAAATTGTCTCGTGGCCACTGTCTCTTGAGCCGCCTGGGAGGATTGTCTGGTTGGGATCGGGACGATAAAGATAGACCTTCAGGATTAGGATGGTAGGACAATTTGGAGTGGAACATTTGGAAACGGGTTTTAGCAAGGTCAAGGACAAATGGGATGTTAAGGTCATTGTGTAGGGTTTTGTTTGAGACGTAGAAAGGGGCATTTACAATTTTACGGAGGACTTTTGACTGGAATGCCTGTATCCTGTTGATGTTGGATGGTTTTGCAGATCCCCAGAGTTCAAGTCCGTATGTCCATATTGGTCGAATGATTGTTTTGTATATCGTTAATTTGTTCTGTATTGATAATTTAGATGAGGGTCCAAGTAACCGTCTAAGTAGTCCGTATCTTTTGTTCAGTTCTTGTCTTTTCAGTCTCGTGTGAGGGTTCCATGCCAGTCGGCTGCCAAGGTTTAATCCTAGATATCGAACCTCGTTGGATACTGGTAGTGGAGTGTTATTGAGATGTACAGAAGGGCATGATCTCCGGTTGAGAGTGAATGTAACCTGGGTGGATTAATTAAGTTCGGGTTGCTGGTTTCAGTTCTTATCCGTAATGTCATTCGGAAAGCTTAGAATAGAAACAAGTTTTAAGGAGGCCATTCACGTACCGACTTCCAGTTCGACTTAGTAGGACTACTAGCTGGATAGTCGACTTCACTCACTCTCCAACTACCGATCCAACTTTAGTCCTAGTCTGTTTATACGACTCTGTACGTTGCTCGAGAGCCGAAAAATTTATCGAGTGCAGACCGAAGATGCCCGAAGGTCAAGCACTGACAGAGCTAAGTTGGACGACTTTGATCCGACTCTCCCACGCACGCCAACTCCGTCGCTGATGTTGGACCTTTGAGTCGTCCCTCTAAATGTTCCGACTCGTCCAACTAGACTTCCAACAATCCAAGAAGCCCATTCACGATCCGACATGTTGTTCAACTTCTGAAGTCGGACCACTTGTCTTACTGCAAATCGGAATTTGAATGGCCTGCTTAACTTAACTTTTTTGCGAAAAATGTAATCACATATCAATATATTCTTGAAAATTCTTTCATACTTTTCCCAACGTTAGAGGACCAATAATAAGTGTACCTGGAAGCCTAAAAACGAAAAGAAGTAGTCGCAACGATTTTTTCGTGCGAAGTTTGCCCTTAAAAGTGCGTTTCCGTAGACGGATTCTGCTGGTTTACAAATTTGATCTTTTAAATTTTACAAAGAGTTGCTCTACCAAATGTCAACAAAATCGGACCATTTTTGAGCCTGCGAGAACGCGAACAGACAAATATATACTTGAAGTGCTAATTAAGAAATGCGACTGATTTTTTTTTTTTTTTATTCAAATAGAATTACAATTGTATAATGTTATTTTCAAAATAACTTCCTTCTGACGCCACACAGCGCTGGAGACGGTTCTTCCACTCCTCATAGCAGAGCTGGAACTCAGATACTGAAATAGCCTTCATCTGGTCGGTTACAGACTTAGGATGTTTTCGACTATCACAAAAAGAGTTCTCTGAGTGGGTTTCTTAACTTCGGGAAGAGACAAAAGCCACAAGGACTCAAGTCTGGCGTAAAATGAGGCTAAGGATCGACAGGTTGTCTTTCACTGTCCTAAAACTTGACAGTATACAATTGCTGCAAATTGATGTCAGTAATAATACCAAACAGGTGAAGAATAACCCTTCAAAAATTTTTTCAAACTTTACATTTATTTCTCCATCACAACGTTTCGGACACACAGGTCCATCCTCAGGCAATCTACAATAGTATATTAATTTCAGACATTACATCCTCCAAAACCATTTACTAAATTTTATTGTCATAATTTTAAACTCACCATGTCCTGTTCATTACTCTAGTTACACTAAAACAGTCATGCAATAAATAAACATGATTCCTGTAAGGAACCAAGTCAAATTACACCTACATCAATTAAACACTCATTATCACAGTCATATTAGACTTTATCAAGCTGCCTAGGCCTATTATATTTGGTATAACTAAAAATTAAATTAAAACATTAAAATTCAATTAGTCAAAATATATAATAAATTATGTATGACATATCACAGACAAATTGTGTAATCTCTACTTAACATTAGTTTTATTACCATATTTAATATACAATACACTGAGGTATGTAACCCAGATATTTAAACTGTGAAAGTAATCTGTTACACTGTCATCAAAAATTAATTTTATTTAATATGTCAACATAATGTTGTCCTATACCTTTAACATCTGTTTTGAAATTAATGGTTCTATTGATATTTTTAGTTATGTAAATTGATTCAGTTAATTTTCTAGCTTTATTATCATTAACAGTTTTTTAAATCTTAAGATTATCATAATCAAACTTATGCTGTTTGGTGTTTTGGAGGATGTAATGTCTGAAATTAATATACTATTGTAGATTGCCTGAGGATGTACCAGTGTGTCCGAAACGTTGTGATGGAGAAATAAATGTAAAGTTTGAAAATTTTTTGAAGGGTTATTCTTCACCTGTTTGGTATTATTAATTAATACCCTTCATTTAGTAATCGTAATGATGTCAGTAATTTTTAGAGCCGCTGAGGCCAAGCAAACGACTTGAGCGAGTTCAAATCCGTACTGAAGACGGATCACATGTTCCCCTGCCGTCGCTCCAAAACCAGCGTCTCCAGTGTTGCCACATCGAACACTACGTTGCCAGTCTCATCACTTAATATACACATGTATACAAATTTGAGCCTCCGTTATTTCATGTTATATCTTAACCCTCAACTGGTAACATGCAAACTTTGTACGTTATAAGTAACATGCGTCTGTGAGACGCGTGGATTGTAAAAATGTTGTAAAGTGGGGAAATGTTTTATATTTGGGGAAATTATCACAAATTTCCTGAAGCCTGCCAATTATTTTATCGGGTTCCCCAAGCCCAAGAATATATCCTTTCATTTTCTTCACGTCATCTTGGATGTTCAACAGTTTATAAACAACGTCACCTTTTTTTTAGCACTTTCCTCCGAAGGAAAGTAGCTATTGAGGTTGGACTCATGACGGAATTTTTGAAAAATTTCTTCAAATCTTTATCGATCCTACCTAGTAGACACCGAAAATGACCCCCGTTAAAATTTATATATATCTATATATATATATATATATATATATATATATATATATATATATATATATGTGTGTCTGTTAACACGATAGCGGCCAGAGTTTTTGTTTTTTCGTCACGAAACTTGGTATATAGCATTCAATTAGCAAACGATTGAACGAGTTCGTTAACCACCAAAGTCGGTCCACCGGAAGGGGGGTTTACCCCGAACCCAAAACACTAATTAGTCTATGTCAGCCGTAACATTTGTTATATTTCAACGAAACTTGGTATTCGTAGTGGTAATATAGAGAGAAAAGTGAGATACAAAAATGAACTAAATCGGTTCATTAGAAGGGGGGGTTTACTCCGGACCCACAATACCAATTCGCCACTGCCAGCCGTGATTTTTGGTATATTTCGACGAAACTCGGTATTCGTAGTGGTAATCCACAGGTGAATATGTGTTGTAAAAATAAACTAAATCGGTTCATTAGGAGGGGGGGGTTTACTCCTGACCCACAATACCAATTCGCCACTACCAGACGTGATTTTTGGTATATTTCGACGAAACTCGGTATTCGTAGTGGTAATCTACAGTTAAATATGTGTTGTAAAAATAAACTAAATCGGTTCATTAGAAGGGGGGGTTTACTCCGGACCCAAATTCCTAATATACTCATACCGGTCGTAATTTCTGCTGTATTGTAACGAAACGCGGTATACGTCGTGGGTAACTCATGAGAAAGAAGTGTTATAAAAATAAGCTGAATCGGTCAATCGTAAAGCGGGGGTTTAATTTGTAATATATTTCAATAGAAAAGCCCGCCAAACGTAGGTTCACAAAGCCGCCGCAAGGAGCGCTTTCTACCACTAGAGTGACTGTATCCTGTTCCTGCTTTAGATCAAAATACGATAATATGAGTTTTTTTTGTATTTATTACGTAGTGTAGTAGGTACCATGTGTAAACATAACTCTGGAAGCAAATTAATAATTGATCAGTTACTCATTACAAATTTAAAAGAGAACTATTCATGTTTTAATTTCATTTATGTAGGATATTTTAAGCAAATTGTTCTGGAAAGCAGTCTACACTACCCAAATTCTGAGGAAAGTGCTTAGTTATGCAGCTCCTGCGCGACGGACTTTTTATTATCAAACTGTTTATTAGTAAATTTATGTAATCATATTTTGTCATTGTTTGTGTAGAATGCAAGACCGCAAGCATATAGTGAAATATTGCCAGCGTCCACCGTCTCCATCTTCTGTTCAGTGAATAATTGGCTACGATCTTATCTAAATTATCAATGCATGATTTTGTTGAGTTATAAAAATGCCGGTTTATTGTTCAAAAGATCTGTGAATTTTGAACTGCGTTCCTCGATTAAATACAATTTAAAGTAACGATTTTTCTCAGACGTATGTTACAAGTTGAGGGTTAAAAGGGAAATTTAGGGGGAGGGAACTGCGATAAAGTAGAAATGTGTTTTGTTTCTGCATAGAAATTAAGCTTTACTTGTAAAAGTCCGTCTCGCAGGACTGCATCATCTTAGCGCGGTTCCGTTCATATCCCTAGTCTAATTTGGAAAGATTAAAATAGAAGCAGTTATTATTTTGGTTCCACCAGTCTTTTTTTTTTTTTAAATTAATTATTCTAATGGCGTGTCAACCCTTAAGGTCACTAACGCCATTCCTGTGAGTAGTAAAGTCTTGAAAGGTCATGATTTACAAGGTCTTGGAATCTTGGAAATCTATATTTCTAACATTAAATTGTTTTTCTTATTTTTCTTAACCTGTTTTATTATCAAATACATTATCCAACAATAAGCAATTAAAAAATAACAACGAATAAAAAACAGACAAAAAGAACAGTTCAAATAAGCGAAATCAATTACTTTAAAGTTTTAAGCTCTTATTTCTCCGATTGACATCGCCTAATCAAAACTTTCATTAGGATCTTTTTTTTAGAACATTTAATAAGCTTTCTAATGGTATTCTTCCGTTTACCAAGATTCTCAACCTTTTTCGAGATATTAAGGAAAGTAAACAAAGTTACTAAAACTTTTTATGTCTGTTAATAAAATATTTTATTCTAACCCTCCCTTAACTCCAAACGTAACCAAAATTTCAACATATTAGTTTTGATGAAAGTAGAACATGCAGAAAATGTTTCAGCTGAATCCCATGATTCTAAGTACCCAAACCAAAAACGGTTTTCAAAAAATATTTTTCCAATTTTCTCGAAAACGGTTAAAACTATCGCCTTGAAAACGGTTTCATTCGTTTTCCTAGCCCAGGAGTCATATAAAACGAGTACTTAGAAGCTTATGAACTCAAAAACGTAAGCGTTACGATTTTTTTTGCGCAAATTTCGCCCCAAACGCCATCTTCCAGTCGGCGGATTTTGCTGGTTAACGAACTTGACCTTTCAAATTGGACGAAGGATTTTTGTACCAAATTTCATCAAAATCGGACCATTCGTCTTCTATCTAGAGAGCGAACAGACAAATATATATATATATATATATATATATATATATATATATAAATATATACATATATATATATATATATATATATATATATATATAAATATATACATATATATATATATATATATATACAAATTTGAACCACCGTTATTTTCGGTCTCTAGGGGTTCTGAAACGCGAAATTTTCTAGTCGGCACTTCTGGATTGTTTCATTGTATCAACCCTATAAGCGGGGTTCCTCCCTATGGGGGAGGGAGGAACTGCGCTAATAAAGCTACAGTAAGAATGTCTATTGAAATATTTTAATTTACTTCTTGCTAGGAATCGAATGACTAAACATCATTGTTCCCTAATTCAGAATGATGATGCTAACTAGTTATGAATGAAGTCCATCTAGTCTAACTTGCGTTAATTGGGACTGGGAGTTTCTAATTAACCCCTGAAAGCTGTACTTGGGCTGTTGTTTATAGTTCGATACCTTCGCTAATATAATTGGGAGGGATATTTACTCGGGAAATATACATCTCTGTTAGATGTAAAGCCCCATAGCACCACCTGTGACGTCATCACTTGGCTCACCATAGAGGTTGTCTCCATAGATTTTTTTTCCTGCTACCTCCATGCAGTTCAAATGCTGGAGATCGTTAAAGGGTCCAGGACTCCAGTAGCATCTTTGACTGATATATGCTGTGAGCACCATACGCATCTTTTTGCAACAGACCGTAGTTTTGGTTGAATAATAACCGAGCAACCCAGAGAGCATCATGGAGGAGGATGAGGAGACGAAAAGACAGGCCCCGCAGTGAGTAATACAGCTACTTCAACACCAGAGACTACTCCTGCTTCAGCAGACCGCATGGACCAGATACCAATTTATTGTACTACAAACCCCCCTTTATAAACCACAAAATTAATTACTTATACATTAACCGTGATTATAACCCTTTTCGGCCAATCCCCCTTTCATAGAAACATGTAAAACATCATATTATACTCACTTTATTTAATATCCCTGCATAATTCAAAATTCCCTAAGTACAGTCCACTCCATATTTGTAAAATCAGCACCACCATTACAGCGGTATGTTTATTCCAATGGTATAGCACCTTGGGACTGTGCTGGCGTAATATTACGCTAGCACAGCCACGTTTTCTCGGAAACGGCTGGAGCGACAAATTCGTGATTGGTGTCAATCTAGAGCAACAAATTAGCAACAAATTATGTTACCAGTCTAAATTTCGTGAGACAATTAGATCAAAAGTTACGGGGGTGGCTGTGCTGGCGTAATATTACGGTAGCACATCCACGTTTTCTCGGAAACGGCTGGAGCGAAAAATTCGTGATTGGTGTCATTCTAGAACAACAAATCAGCAACAAATTATGGTACCAGTCTGAATTTCGTCAGACAATCAGTTCAAAAGTTACGGGGGTGGCTGTGCTGGCGTAATATTACGGTAGCACAGCCACGTTTTCTCGGAAACGGCTGGAGCGACAAATTCGTGATTGGTGTCAATCTAGAGCAACAAATTAGCAACAAATTATGTTACCAGTCTGAATTTCATGAGACAATTAGATCAAAAGTTACGGGGGTGGCTGTGCTGGCGTAATATTACGGTAGCACATCCACGTTTTCTCGGAAACGGCTGGAGCGAAAAATTCGTGATTGGTGTCATTCTAGAACAACAAATCAGCAACAAATTATGGTACCAGTCTGAATTTCGTCAGACAATTAGTTCAAAATTTACGGGGGTGGCTGTGCTGGCGTAATATTACGGTAGCACAGCCACGTTTTCTCGGAAACGGCCGGAGCAACAAATTTGAAAATAGTGTAACAAATTAGCAACAAATTACTGAGTATGTTAGAAGTTGGGGTTGCAATGTTGCTGTTCCAGCGTAATAGGGCTGTAAACATCTCTAAGCCATCTACTTCTAGAATGTTTGTTATTATGTTGGTTTTTTATCGTGGTTCCTCCCTCCCTACATAGGGGTAAATAATAAATAAATGAGATAAAAAAAAAATAAAAAAATAAAAATATATATACAAAAAAAGGTTAAACAAATGAAGAAAAAAAAAAGGAAAGGAAAAAGAAGAAAAAAAAAATAAGAAGTATGAATTGACTAACATGTCAAAGTAATGAAAAAAAATATAACTAAATAAATAAAAAAAAAAAATAAAAAATAATACAAAATATATACATGTATATATATATATATATATATATATATATACTATATTCATATTACATATATTTTAGCGCGGTTCCTCCCCCCCCCCATAGGGAGGAACCCCGCTTATAGGGTCGATACAATGAAACAATCCGGAAGTGCCGACTAGAAAATTTCGCGTTTCAGAACCCCTAGAGACCGAAAATAACGGTGGTTCAAATTTGTATATATATAAATGTATATATTTATTTATATATATATATATATATATATATATATATATATATATATATATATATACATTTGTCTGTTCGCTCTCTAGATAGAAGACGAATGGTCCGATTTTGATGAAATTTGGTACAAAAATCCTTCGTCCAATTTGAAAGGTCAAGTTCGTTAACCAGCCAAATCTGCCTACTGGAAGACGGGGTTTGGGGCGAAATTCGCGCAAAAAAAATCGTTTTTGAGTTCATAAGCTTCTAAGTACTCGTTTTATATGACTCCTGGGCTAGGAAAACGAATGAAACCATTTTCAAGGCGATAGCTTTAACCGTTTTCTAGAAAATTGGAAAAATATTTTTTGAATACCGTTTTTGGTTTGGGTACTTAGAATCATGGGATTCAGTTGAAACACTTTCTGCATGTTCTACTTTCATCAAAACTAATATGTTGAAATTTTGGTTACGTTTGGAGTTAAGGAAGGGTTTGAATAAAATATTTTATTAACAGACATAAAAAGTTTTAGTAACTTTGTTTACTTTCATTAATATCTTGAAAAAGGTTGGGAATCTTGGTAAACGGAAGAATACCATTAGAAAGCTTATTAAATCTTCTAAAAAAAAGGTTCTAATGAAAGTTTTGATTAGGCGATGTCAATCGGAGAAATAAGAGCTTAAAACTTTAAAGTAATTGATTTCGCTTATTCGGAGTGTTCTTTTTGTCTGTTTTTTATTCCTTGTTATTTTTTAATTGCTTATTGTTGGATAATGTATTTGAAAATAAAACAGGTTAAGAAAAATAAGAAAAACAATTTAATGTTAGAGTTATGGATTTCCAAGATATATAGCTTTTCAACTGCCTAGCGTCCTTCCTAGGGAGGGTTCTTTGTCTTTGATTTTGGTACTTAGAATTATGGGATACAGTTGAAACATTTTCTGCATGTTGGAGTTTCATCAGCACTAATATGTTGAAATTTTTGTTACGTTTAGAGTAAAGGAAGGGTTAGAATAAAATATTTTATTAACAGACAAAAAAAGTTTTGGTAACTTTGTATAATTTCGTTAGTATCTCGAAAACCGTTGACAATCTTGTGAAGCGGAAGATTACCATTCGGAAGCTTACTAAATGCTCTACAAAAAAGGTTCTGAAGAAAGTTTTAACTAGGCGATGTCAATCGGAGAAAAAAGTGCTTAAAGCTTTAAATTAATTGATTTCGTTTATTCCAATGGTTCTTTTTGTCTGTTTTATTTCTTGTTATTTTTTAATTGCTTATAGTTGGATAATGTATTTGACAATAAAACTGGTTAAGTAAAATAACAAAAACAATTTATTGTTAGAAATATAGATTTCCAAGATTCCAAGACCTTGTCACTAGCGGGTCTGTTTCTAGTGTAGCGGACCCTTCCAGGTAAGATTGTAAATCATGACCTTTCAAGACTTTACTACTCACAGGAATGGCGTTAGTGACCTTAAGGGTTGACACGCCATCATAATAATTAATTTAAAAAAAAAAGACTGGTGGAACCAAAATAATAACTGATTCTATTTTAATCTTTCCAAATTAGACTAGGGATATGAACGGAACCGCGCTAAGATGATGCAGTCCTGCGAGACGGACTTTTTTTTTATTATTTATACTATATATATATATATATATATATATATATATATATATATATATACACTATATTTATATTTGTATACAAATATATTAATGTGTGTTTCTCTTTCTTTTTTTTTACGGACTTTTGAATCTGGTTCTTATATCTATGTAATTTTTTTAATAACAATAACTTTTTTTCAAAGCAAGATTCTCACAAATACAACTTTAGTAACACAACTCTATCTCAAGTACACAATACTGAAAACACTCTCCATCCTAACATTAAACTTGCACAATTTAATTATACACTTAGGGCGGAGAAGACCAAGTAGTTTTCTTCCCTTAGACTGCCAACCCTCCCTACATAGGGAAGAAACCCATTTATAAGTTTGACCTTATGACACATTCCGGAAGTAACGACTAGAAAATTCCATGTTTCAGAACCCAGAGATCTAAAAAATAACAGCAGTTCAAATTTGTGTGTATATATTCGTCTGCTCACCCTCTCAAAGCCTAAAAAATGGTCCGAGTGGGGTAGGACCCCACTTATGAGGTTGACCTCATGACGCAAACCGCCACAAAGTGCTGACTAGGAAAATTTACGTTTAAGAACCTGTAGACCTCGAAAATAACGCTGGTTCAAATTTGTGTATATATATTTGTCTGTTCGCTCTCTCACAGGATCAAAAATGGTCCGATTTTGATGAAATTTGGTGCTAATATCTTTCGTCTAATTTGAAAGGTCTTGTTCGTAAATCAGCAGAATCCGTCCTACAGATCATAGTTTTTGGAGCGAACGTGCATCAAATTGCATAAATTCTTGAATTGTTTCTGTAAGAGTCTCTTGTTTAAATAAATAGGCTGCATACGTCCTTAAGGTACATGGATAAATATTATATCCCTGGAATCATTTTACATCTAAAATAATTAGGAATTACCTAGGTATTAGTAATAAATAGTACTTATAAAAAATCTGTGATCAATTTTCACGTTTTTATCCCCAATAATAATCAGGACTAGGCCAATGACAGCTGATTGCCCACAGTCCACAATGGTCTGGGAGGTATTCAATCAATCTAATCTGGTAATTGCTATTAGTGGAATTCCTGTAATTAATCTAGAACCAATTGGTAATTAGTCCAATTAGTTTGTCTTGCTCTTGGTGTGCCAGGATTATCTGGAGCCTGAAAAATCTTTTGTTTGGAGGCCGAAATAGAAAAGCACCACCCCTATCCTGGCTAGAAAAGGGTGGTTACTTATTGTTAACGTGTACTAAAATTCGTTGTCAATAATAAATGGACGTTAAAATTTAAATAAATAAATAAATCTTTCATTGAATTACCCAGGGTCAAAATGGATAGTATCTTGGTCACGGCTGACGACTTCTGGTTTTCCTCACACTAACAAAACGTCTACAGTGTAGTTTTCTTTGAGAGTTTGCAGCCACATCACTCTTTGCAGTTCTGTGTTCTCATGGAACCTTGTAAACAAATGATCAACTTTCAAGAATGCTGCAGTTTCTAAATTGGTATGCCCTGGGATACTATAACGGCATACCTTTTCATTTTTTATGTAAGTTGAATGTGAGGGCGGGGAAGGATCAATGGGTTCATGAAGTTGACGTTTTGAACCTGTTTACGTTGATCATTAATCATCTACAATGTTAAATAAAACAAGAAGAGTGGGGGGAAATTGCCAAAATCAGAAACAATTGTTGGTTAATATATTAATGAAATTTTGAAAGTGGTGGGACTGATGAGTTGAAATAATGATGTGGTGATGAAGATGGGCTGCTGGGGATCCATGAAGTTATATTACATAGGTACCTGTTGATGGTGCCTGGTTGGATAGAAGGGGTGCATCTCTCCCTATTTCCTCATTTATGGTCAGCTGCATGCCTTGCTCCTCCGCTGCCCGGTGGTTATAGGTGACTACTCGGCCATGGTATATTAAAGCCGGTGAAAGGGAACAAAAGTACTTTGAGCACTCTGTATGGCGAGATGGATTTCTTGACCTTACACGCTGTGTGAAAGCGGGGTGGACTTCGTCTGTCCCGACTTGACCGGGGGTAGTTCGCACCGGTGAGGTAGACGGCGCCATTGTTGGAAGAGTTGAAAAGAAGAAAAGCATCTTTAGGGTGGCAACCCTAAACAAGGTACCTGATAATTTCATTATAAAGTCCAAAAATGTTGAATTTTGATTGTTAAACGTCCAATTCAGGTAAAAATATCCGACAGGCTTTTAGAAATATAGTGGTGACACCATTATAATTATTATTTTTAATGTCAACAACATAATTCCTTGTCACCTCTATATAGAATGATTGCACATCCGTGAGTCATAGTTCTCGTTCTTCTCATCGTCCTGATGAAGGCTTGAATTTTAAGCCACAACGTCTGCAAATAATAAAATCCATTTTCTTATGTAAAATTTAGTTTTGTTAAGATTCCACGATCGAACTCTGAGAACTATCGCATTACCAACGATCACCGATCTCCTTTCAAGGTATTAAAAGAAGTTTAAACCAGTTTTTTTTCAACCTATAAGGCATTTATAAAAAGAAGAGAAAAAAAATGTATATACATGTATATATACATAAGTTTTGAATACTCTGTAACACTTTGAACTGCTACAGTCCTTGAAAATATTATGAAAGGATCATTGCTTCAAAGTAAGGTCTTAAAATGTTTCAGAGTTGAGTGATACGCTAGCTTGAAGCTCTTTAAAAAAGCATTAAGCGAGAAGAGATTTATCTGGCAAGGAAGAGGATTATCGTTCTGTAGATTTAACCTCTCCAGTATCTGTAGATATTTTCCTCAATAGTAAGACACATGTCCAACAATAGATGTTGCCGTAATAACTGAATTTTAGAGCTTTCTACAAAATTACATGTGTATGAATATGTAAGTGTGTTTTTTTTTACTGAGTTCGTTCTATCCAAATCGTCCTTACATCCCTTAAACTTTAGTAAATTATTTCACTCTTAAAACCTAACCTTTTAACCTAAGTCCGACTCGCAGGAACTTCATCATCTTAGCGCGATTCCGTTCTTATCCCTAATGTTGGAAAGGTTGACATAATTTTATTATATTATTTAGTTATAATTTTGGTTAAAACTTTCATGAAATAATTTATGATCACAAAGAAGTCACGGTTGCAAGGGTCCATACCTCATACCTTACATGATATATAATGTATGTCATATACTGTTTCTTATTTGCTTTTACTATAATACTAATTTTACAAGTAAATGCAATTTAAAACAAATATTAATAAAATATTTTATTCTTATCCTTCCTTATCTCCAAAAGTAAACAACATTAAAAAATCTATATATACATATATGTATATATATATATATATATATATATATATATATATATATATATATATATATTTGAACCACCGTTATTTTTGTTCTCTAGGGGTTCTGAAACGTAAAAGTTTCTAGTCGGCACTTCCGGATTGCGTTATGAGGTCAACCTTATAAGCGGGGTTCCTCCCTATGGGGGAGGCAGGAACAGCGCTAAAAAATAAAATGAAAATTCAAAAGCTGTTACAAATAGTGTAATACCCCCGTATGCCCATGCTTATGACTGTTATCATAAAAATCCGTATTTTTTTTTTTTTTTTTTTTTTTTTTTTTTTTTTTTTTTTTTTTTCCGCCGCATCTACATCTTGGCCATTAGCGCCGGGCTATCTATAGGTTGCCGCCCTTTTATAATGCCAACAGCACGTGGTCGGTCACCCATTCAGGTACTGACCACGCCCGACCTTGCTTAAATTCGGTGATCTATGGGAACCGGTGTATTCAACGTGGCTATGGCCGTTGGCTCTTACCATATGTTATCATAACTTTAAACTTCCGTCACGCAGGAGCTGCCAAACTAAGCACATTACTCGGAAGATGCGTAGTGTACACTGTATTCCTAAATAATTTCCTAATTAACCGATATATATATATATCTTTTTCACATTTGATACTTTGCATTTGTATCGACGATATAACCCCAACTTCTTATGTAGGTACTAATTTATTTTATTTTTGAAACAAATATTCCTCTTTAGGTATCCAGTACGTATACCGCATTTCGTTGCAGTACACGAGAAAGAACGGTCAGTATAAGCAAGTTAGTAATTGGGGGCATGAGTAACCCCCCCCCCCTATCCTAATGAACCGATTTAGTTTATTATTAAATCATATTTTTCTCTTTAGATTACCACAGCGAATAACGAGTTACGTAGCACTACGTAAAAAGTTCGATTCGCAGGAACTGCGTCATCTTAGCGCGGTTCCGTTCTTATCTCTAGTGATTATGAAGGCATAGAATAGAAACAGTTATTACTTTGTTTAGATCAATAGCGAAACAGCTATCCAAATGAAATCTCAAACAAACCAGTCTTGAAAGGTCTTGATTTACAATCTTACCTGTATGGGTCAGCTATACCATAAGTCGGGCAGAAAGGCCTCCGCTCAGAGGTATTTGGAAAGCCTTGGGATATCTCTCTTTGAACGCTACATTTCTAACAATAAATTTATCTTCTTATTTTACTTAATCTGTTTTATTGTCAAATACATTATCTGACTATAAGCAATTTAAAAATAACAAGGAATAAAACAGACAAAAAGAACAGTTCGAATAAGCGAAATCAATTACTTTAAAGTTTTAAGCACTTATTTCTCCGATTGACATCGCCTAATCAAAACTTTCATCAGCACCATTTTTGTAGAGCTTTTAGTGAGCTTTCTAATGGTCATCTTCCGTTTCTCAAGATTCTCAACCTTTTTCGAGATATTAAGGAAAGTATACAAAGTTACCAAAACTTTTTATGTCTGTTAATAAAATATTTTATTCTAACCCTTCCTAAACTCCAAACGTAACATAACTTTCAACATATTAGTTTTAATGAAATTAGAACATGCAGATAATGTTTCAACTGAATCCCGTGATTCTATGTACCCAAACCAAAAACGGAATTCAAAAACTATTTTTCCAATTTTCTCAACAACGGTTAAAGCTATCGCCTTGAAAATGGTTTCATTCGTTTTTCTAGCCCAAGAAGCCTATAAAAAGAGTACTTACAAGCTTATGAACTCAAAAACGTAAGCGTTACGATTTTTTCTGCGCGAATTTCGCCCCAAACGCCACCTTCCAGTGGGCGGATTTTGCTGGTTAACGAACTTGACCTTTCAAATTGGACGACGGATTTTTGTACCAAATTCCATCAAAATCGGACCATCAGGGAAGCCAGAAATGAACGAACAGACAAATATATATATATATATATATATATATATACAAATTTGAACCACCGTTATTTTCGGTCTCTAGAGGTTCTGAAACGCGAAATTTTCTAGTCGGCACTTCCGGATCGTTTCATTGTATCAACCCTATAAGCGGGGTTCCTCCCTATGGGGAGGGAGGAACCGCGCTAAAAGTATTGCCGGTATGGAGAAATATGTACTTTGGGCCCGGAGTAAACCGAGTTTGATGTTCAACGAAATCGTTCAGTCGTTTGATAGGAGAATATTCGAGTAATTGTCCAACAATGTGAATATGTTGCTAACTAAATATAGTGACAACATTTTGAGAGAGCCAACGGTCATAGCCACGTTGAATGCACCGGTTCCCGTAGATCACCGAAATTAAGCAACGTCGGGCGTGGTCAGTACCTGAATGGGTGACCGACCACATGCTGTTGGCATTATAGAAAAGGGTTGCAACCCTAGACAGCCCGGCGTTAATAGCCCTAATGTTGATGCGCCGTTAACCAAAAAAAAAAAAAAAAAAAAAAACATTTTTAGAGATAGTAATTTAGCGAGACATACTTACATGAAGTAATAAGGGAATACTTAATAAATATGTATTCACATCCGTAGAGGTGCGAGGTAAAGCGATTATTTGTCGAACACGAACGGTGCCAGCAAGGGCCTTTCTCGTGGTAGTTTAGTTAACTAACTTGGTTTAGTTCGGAGTGGCGCCCTTTCTACTGCTAGTACTTTAGTACAAACCTCTCACTAACCTTGCAAACTTTATCACCTCCCGCCGTCAATCAGCAATCATTTCGTCTCGACAGCAGGTTAGTTTAGTTCCGAGTCACTAACTAATAACTACCGTCATAATTACTAAGAGGCATGAAAATTTTTGTAAAAATTGTGCCCGAACCAGTACTAAAGAAGGATTGCATAACATTGATTAGATGTATTGGAGTTTCTGAAGAACTGTGTCAGCACTGTTATATATATAAAAATTTATTCACAAAAAAAATCGCAAATAAATTATGAATTTATTCGAATTAACGATAAGATGGTATTACAATGTTTTTTTCAAGGAGCTTCACGTCTAGGTTATTAGCTTCTTTTAGCTTTTTTCTTTACCCCGAGCCCACCGCGGCACCACTACCCACGCTGCAGGGACAAAGTTTGCCCCTGCACCTCTGGCGGTCCATAAAAAAGAAAAAAAAAAAAAAAAAAAAAAAAAAAAAAAAAAAAAAAAAATCTGAATCTAGGCGCTGATTACCTATACGTTAAGCGCCTTAAACAAAAAAAAAACACCTTCAATAACTTTCGTTACGAATAAATTCATAATTTATTTGCGAATTTTATTGTGAATAAATTTGTATTCACAAATTATAATGTGAATAAATTTTTATTCATATATTTTAATGTGTTTTTTTTGTAATCACTTGATTTTTTGTGAATATTCACATTTTTTTGTGATTATTTACAATTTTTTCTGTGAATTTATTTGTATTTGCAGGAAAATGTGCGAATAAAATTTTATTTGTGTTTTTATATATAATATACGTGAATACAAATAAATTCGTATTTACACTTATAAATAAGAATTTATTTATACGCGTATTTACAAATATATGAAGTACGAATAAATTCGTATTTTTAGTTATAAATAAAATTATGCCCATCTCTGACTGCTTGTTGGGCATTTTGGATAAGTTACTCTGGCAGTTTCAGATGAGCCCCAGAGGAGAGTTTTGGAATGAGCCCGTTGGTCGAGATTATGAGGGCTGTTATTCTTGCGGAATCCAACTTATACAAGTCTTTCAGCTCTATGGCCAAGTCTTGGTACTTTCGAAGTTTCTCGGCATATGATTTCCCCGGATATTCTAATCATTGGGGATTGCTAAATCAATAATTTCGGCTGTCTTACTTCCCTTGTCAATGATAAGAATGTCCGGTTTATTGTGATGTACAGTACGGTCCGTTAACATTGCTTCGTCCCAATACATTTTAATTGCACCTTTCTCCAAAAGTCTATTTGGGACGTAGCGGTAATAAGGGACCACACCATCCAACATACCATATTTTTTCTGCGAGTGCTTGATGATATATTTTGGCCACGTTATTATGGCGCTGAATGTATATGTGAACGTTACTATGACAGTGACAGTGGGGTGGGTAAATACCCAGTGGGTAGGTAAATATAAATTGGGTATTTACCCACAGGGAAGGTAAATACCCAAAAAGTGGGTATTTTCAGTTTTTGAGCTTGACACAATTTCTTTGAATATTTTTTGGTGCAAACAAGGACTGAAACTTACCCATTTGACCATAAAAACTTAATTAACATTAATACTTACCCAGGAATATTTTAAAGAAAGTTAAAAGTCGGTCCGGGTATTTATGGGTATTTACAACAATGTATATCTATGAATTTTCATGATTAATTTTACAGTGGGGGAGGTTAATTAATTTTAAAAAGGTTTTAATGAAGCATATTCAATTATTAAGGACTTATTTAAATTTAAAAAAAGGGCCAAAAACATTTTTTATGTTTATTATAATAGTTCAAAACCATTTTAAGTTAAGTTTAAGTTTGTGATCCTTGTTAATATTATTTGAAATTATGCTCATACAGTAGTAACAACATTACAGTAAGCGGAAATCTAACCAGAAATGAAAAGGTAGCTTCTTGATGGCAGAGTGTTTTGAGTCCGAGTTGGGAAACTAGTTAACATTCTTGATCCATATGTTGAACTTATCACTGCCATTCAGTTAATTGCCCCTTTGATCCATACAGTTCATAAGAGATTTAAGAATTACTGAAAACTCTTCAACAAAAAAACCAGAATCTTCTCTTCAAAAAACGGAGGAAAAACTTGTGTTAACTAAATAGGAGAAACGCATTCAGTTTGTTGTTGGAAACGCACATCTTGCTGCAGACTTGTTGAACTCTTCCATTTGTTTTGTGTGTGAGCTAGGCAGAAGCTTGGGATTGAAATCAGTTGATACTCGGAAAAACATAGCTGACTATAGGGACGAAGAGGGATTATGGCAAAGATCCTCTGTTTGGGAAGGTCTTGAAGACAATGACAAAGAAAATAATAAAATAAGTCCCATGTTATGGTGGAGAGGCTTGAAAGGTACATGTGTTTTGACCAATGAGTAGGTAACTTAATTTAATTTGTGTTTTGAGAAATTGAGATAATCCTAGTCCAGAGTTTTAGCTGAGGCTACATTTTTGTGAATGCAGTACAGTAGTATCAAATTTAGGCAAACAACTTGTTTTATTGGTAGTCGGAAGGTCCATGGCAAATTTCAGGTAATAATTTATTATTTATTAACCTCTCAGTGATCCTATTTTATAATTTATTATTGTTTTAATAGTTTCTCAGTGTTGTAATAGCTCTAAACAGGCAAGATCCATGAAATTTTACAATAATCGATTACTAAGTCACGGTTTAGTTAAATACCTTAAGTACCCGGGTATTTATTAAATTGGGTATTTACCCTTAAGAATAAATACCCTTATAAATATATATATATATATATATATATATATATATATATATATATATATTATCTTATATATATAATCTTATATATATTATTATTATTAGTATTATTATCTATAGCTGATAATAGGATTTCTACTCTTGGAGGATTAGATGTGATGTATTTATCTATATACAACTTCCTTATAGGAGAATACAAGGGACAAATGAAGAATATGTGTTCTAGGGTTTTTAGTTCATTTAGTTTGCAGGAAGAAGACAGTGTGTTTGTATCGATGGTACATTTGTTTTAGCACTTTCCTCCGAAGGAAAGTAGCTATTGAGGTTGGACTCATGACGGAATTTTTGAAAAATTTCTTCGAATCTTTATCGATCCTACCTAGTAGACACCGAAAATGACCCCCGTTAAAATTTATATATACATATATATATATATATATATATATATATATATATATATATATATATATATATATGTGTGTGTGTCTGTTAACACGATAGCGGCCAGAGTTTTTGTTTTTTCTTCATGAAACGTGGTACATAGCGTTCAAATAGCAAACGATATCAAAATCGGGCCACCGGGAGGGGGGGGGGGGTTTACCCCGGACCCAAAACACTAATTTGACCATACCAGCCGTATATTTCAATGAAACTCGGTATTCGTTATTTTGATCTAAAGAGAGAATTCCGTTGTAAAAATAAACTGAATCGGTTCATTAGAAGGGGGGGGGGGTTTACTCCGGACCCACAATACCAATATGCCTCTGCCAGCCGTAATTTTTGTTACATTTTAACGAAACTTGGTATTCGTGGTGGTAATCAACAGAGAAAAATGGGTTGTAAAAATAAACTAAATCGGGTTATTTGGAGGGGGGGTTTACTCCGGACCTAAAGTACTATTAAACTCATAACGGTCGTAATTTCTGCTGTATTGTAACGATATGCGGTATGCGTCGTGGGTATCTCATGAGAAAGAAGTGTTGTAAAAATGAAGTAAATCGGTCTATTGGAAAGGAGGGTTTACTTTAAAGTCTCTTTCATTACAATTAGCCAGCCAGAAGTAGGTTCGCAAAGGCGCCACAAGGAGCGCTATCTCCCACTAGAGGGACTGTATCCTGTTCCTGCGTCAGATCAAAAGACGGAAAATGAAGTTTTTGTGTATTTATTAAGTAGTACAGTATCATGTATAAACATAACTCTGGAAGCAAATTATTTACAAAATTAATAATTGGACTGGCCTCATAAGAAATGTAAATGAGCAGAACAATTCACGTTTTTATTTTATTTATATAGGTTATTTACAGCAAATTATTCAGTAATGTAGTCTACACTAGAAAAAATCTGATGAAAGTGCTTAGTTATTCATCTCCTGCGTGACGGACTTTTTATTTCAGAGGATTATCATCTTGTCTGAGCTGAGCCTTAATTGGACTAAGATTTTTATTTTAATAAATGGAATATTGTATTGAAGATATGGAGCTCCAGTTATTTCAGTAGGTTTTATGATATTTTATAATATATTCACTGAACTATTGTTAAAGCGATTTAGATAATATTCTAATAAGGTATTTGGATATTGGATAATTGGCTTGATACTTATTAAATTAATGTACAAAATTTATATTTTTTTTTTTTTTTTTTTTTTTTTTTTGCGGTGCATCGATGGCTTGCCCATAAATGCACACAATAAATGCATTACTTGACCGATGGCGATTCTGGGCGAGATACAATTTCCAACAGCATCAAACATTGGACAATGTCCAAGCTGCATCATTGTGTTAGTGGTATCGCCCCGAACAAAACTCGACGGTTCACAGATTTCCCTTGCCTATTCAATTTCAGTTAATTCAATGGGCTATTTGTCTGCTCTACCTTGAATTATTGGAACTCAACCCAGTTCGGTACAAAATTTTAGTCTGATGAAGTAATTATTAAAGAAGTCTTGTCTTTTTATTTTATAAATCACAATTCGAAAATTCAAAAGTCGTCCAAACATGCTTTTTCTAAGGATCCCAAACAAATATAAAATAGACAGTCAACAGTTCAGGCTCTAAAACCGGTTTGAAATACAAAAAATATTAATTTTTGATGGGGCGAAGTCGATGAGACGAATAAGTGCCTAAAACTTCGAAATTGTTCTTTTCAACGGGTTTTTGTCTCTGCACAAAATCTATCTATAGATTTGAACAAAATCTATCTATAGATTTGAACAAAATCTATCTATAGATTTGAACAAAATCTATCTATAGATACTATAGAGGTATCTGATTCATGACCATAAGGCACACTAGGGAGATAGTTTCGTCAATACTATTCTCCGGCCGCCTGATTTTTAACTTCGATGGTCATTAGCACCAAGATATCCATTAATAAATTATTTGAAGGCAGGGTTGGCCTTGGGACGGTCATGGAGGCGAATCCAACCCATGAACGAAGGCACTAGAAGATAAAAATTAGTGCTTGCTCGGGATTTGAACTCAGGTCCTCCACTCTATCACTGAGCTAACCTTGCCCCTATATATATATATATACAGGGTGTCCCGCATTAAGATGTCATAACTTTAGGGGTTTATTTTGCATGCAATTTGTAGTTCAGGGGCGCAAAAATGAGCGTTCTATCTGAAAATGTAGAGGAGCTACGCAAACGTTTGTCTTTTTTAAAAACTACTGGTTTTTTTAAAGAAAAACTGAGATTTTGGAATTCGTGATCAATGTATCGTAAATAAAGACCACATTTTTAGAATGTACATAAAATGTTCAATAAGAAACACCCGTTATCGAAATATTGCCATGTGAATTAAGAGCTATATTAAAAGCCATATAGATCAGAATGTTTAATATTAGTTTTTTATTAAATTATTCAATATTTTCTTAATCAGCTATTTTTAGACTTAGAGGTTTGCCTCCGCCTCAAAAGTTGCAATATTTAATAAGCTTCAAAATGGTACCTCGTAGTTCTAGAAAAAAATCTATTTCAATCTATTTTTTTCTGATTTCCGAGTCAAAACCAATAAATGTGCTTTGGCATGAAGGAGCCATTCTGAACAAATTCTTTAATTCCACACCATGATGGCGATGTCCCATCCTTCCCATACTACATGACGTTTATTGCACAAGCCCATCGACCAAATATTAACTCACTCTGGTTTCAAATGGATGGTTCCCAGCTGATAATGGACGAGTGGTGAGGGAATGGCTGGACAGTGAATTCCCTAACCGTTCCCAAATTCAATAATTACCATTATTATAAATACATCGAATACATATATTATATGGTTATGCCTTGAGGATCTTATTTTATTTAATTTGTAATATTAATTATATTCTATTAATTAAAATTTCCGCTTACAAGTTAACCAGGTTATTCATTAAGATATTTTGAAACTGTATACAAAAAACTCTCTCCTTTAGATAAAAAGCGAAAAAAATACATTTAAATGAAAGGCACCCGCAAACGTTTAAAGCTTTAAAATGTTACATTTTTTTCCTAGGAAAAATCTACAGAAATCTTTGGGTGAGAGACAAATTGTTATTACTGTGGACTAATAAATATTTGTCCAGTAGATTTTCAAAATGACTACCAATATAAGCTTAATGTCTAACTGAATCCACGGGATTAGGGAGGACGTCTTGTCTTTGAGTTCTCATGAGCTGGCACTGCTCCTGGATCCTGTAGATGAGTTCCTCCTTCGTCGTCACGGGCTCTGAGTACACTCTGCTCTTCAATGTTCCCAATACATGCAAATCTAGAGGATACAGATCAGGAGGCAAACGAACTGGTCCATAATGGCCGATACAACGATTAGGGAATTCACTCTTCAGCCATTCCGTCACCACTCGTCCATTATCAGCTGGGCAACCATCCATTTGAAATCAGAGTGAGTTCTTATTTGGTAGAGGGGCTTGTGCAATAAATGCCGTGTGAATTTAAAGAATTTGTTCAGAATGGCTCCTTCATGCCAAAACACATTTATTGGTTTTGACTTAGAAATCAGGAAAAAATAGATTGAAATAGATTTGTTTCTTAAACTACGAGGTACTACTTAGAAGCTTATTAAATAATGCAACTTTTGAGGCGGAGGCAAACCTCTAAGTCTGAAATAGCTGATTAAAAAAATATTGAATAATTTAATAAAAAACTAATATTAAACATTCTGATCTATATGGCTTTTAATGTAGCTCTTAATTCACATGGTAATATTTCAATAACGGGTGTTACTTATTGAAAATTTAATGTAAATTCTAAAAATGTGGTCTTTATTTACGATACATTGATCACAAATTCAAAAATCTCAGTTTTTATTTAAAAAAAGCCAGTAGTTTTTAAAAAAATACAAAAGTTTGCGTAGCTCCTCTACATTTTCAGATAGAACGCTCATTTTTGCGCCCCTGACCTACAAATTACATGCAGAATAATCCCCTAGAGTTATGACATCTCAATGCGGGACACCCTCTCGGGGTATATATATATACCCGTAATAACCTAGGTGTTTATCGCCCCTAAACCCAAATCCTATCCTATCCAAGAGCGTAAATTGAGCGAAAGGATGGAGTAATTTCCGCTTAGGATACAATAAGTTTCCTGTTGTGGCGCTGAATATATTATATTACTTCTCTTTCAGATTTTATTTTATGGTTTTCACAAAATTTCAAAACCTACCAATGACTGCTTTTAATCCTTTACTAAAAGCACTAGGGCTATGCACGAAACCGCGCTAAGATGACAAAGCGCTGGCTAGGCGGACCTTTTACATATTACATTAGTTTTGGTGATAATTTATAGTTCAAATTTGTATCCCTTTAGATGGTGAACGTGATGAAGGTTCGTTCATAAGAAATTCTCATTCGAGAAAGATGTTACCTTTGGCCCCCTGAGATTCTTATTGTAATGAAGTCCCTATTTTCTGGGTTGGTCACAATCCCGACAGAGTAAATATTTTAAAAAGCTAATAAGACATTCCTTTCTCCTATCTCGCGTGCTGTCTTGTAATAAATAAGTACTTTTCTTCTTTGCGCAACCTACCTTCATGCGCAATGCCACTTTTTAGGATTATAATGTACATAATTATATTGTTCCACGTTTTACATATGTAAAAGAAAATAATGAATTTATGAATTTAGTTTGAATAGAATCAATCAGATTTATGATATATTTGCGCTTCACGTGTTAAATATAGCAACATCAAACATTATAAAAATTTCTATTTGTCTGACTGTATACACAGAAGCCCGACTCGCAGGAACTGCGTCATCTTAGCACGGTTCCGTTCATCATCTCTAGTGCTATTAGTAAAGCAATAGAAGCAGTTATTGTTAGGCTTTAATGTTGTTGAAAAATATAAAAAGACATCGCAAAGAGTAGGAAAATTTAAGGCGCCGCAACAGGAAACTGATAGTATCTTAATCGGATATTAGGAAAACACTATTACCAATACGTTTCACATTTTCTTACCTTATTTTACAAAAACAAACTCGGCGCTAATGGCCAAGATGTAGATGCGCCGTTAAAAAAAAAAAAAAAAAAAAAAAAAAAAAAACAAACTCACTTCACTAATAAATGCAATTTGAAAAAATAACAAAAACGTTAACCTGTAAAAACGTTAGATAATCACCGTTCAAAAGAACGAAATTAACAATTTCCAAAATGAAGATGGAGATAGTTAGCCGTTGCAGAGATACGAAGACAAGGTATAGTTGGGATTCGGCTAGGAGAAAAACGTCAGACTTTCAGGAAAAAATCTGTATTTGGACGTTTCGGCTGCACATTGGCAGCCTTCTTCAGCACTAGAGAATGCCTAGGGGGGAGGGAGAACAAGACCTTGAGGACAACTTAGGTAACCATGGTGGAATGTATCAAATGGTGTATCAAATGGTGGAATGTGATACATTCCACCATGGTTACCTAAGTTGTCCTCAAGGTCTTCCTCCCTCCCCCCTAGGCATTCTTTAGTGCTGAAGAAGGTTGCCAATGTGCAGCCGAAACGTCCAAATACAGATTTTTTCCTGAATGTCTGACGTTTTTCTCCTAGCCGAATCCCAACTATACCTTGTCTTCGTAACAATTTTGAAGTTTCAAGCATTTACCTATATCTCCAATTGAAATTGCCCTTTGAATGCGAATCTTTTTTGCAGATAATATAGTAAGCCTTCGAATGGAAACATTCACTTTCCACGATTTGTTAACCGTTTTCGAGATATTCTAGAAAATATACCAACATCTGATGTCTATTAATACATTTGTTCTTCTTTCTGATACCTCATTACCTCCAATCGCAATCGAAATTTAACTATCTTAGATTAGACGAATATCAAACATGTAGAACAAGTTTGAACTCAATCAATCCTTTCTGAATACTCAAACTGATATTTATTCTTTTGTTGAGAGGAGACCGTTGACCGTGGGTAATGCGAAAGTAGAATCTGTGAGTGATTGGTCGTGGTGTCTTAATAAGACTACTTTTTTTTTTAAAAAAAAGAATATGAGTTTTATTGTTTGCCGACGTTTCGGCTTGAAATTGAAGCCTTCGTCCAGGCGATGAGAAGACGGAGAACTAAGCCTCACGGATGTTTAATCATTTTTGAGAAATGTATTGCTCCCAATTAACTAGGGGACCCCAATATTCTTGTATGAAATGTATTGCTCCCAATTAACTAGGGGACCCCAATATTCTTGTATGAAATGTATTGCTCCCAATTAACTAGGGGACCCCAATATTCTTGTATGAAATGTATTGCTCCCAATTAACTAGGGGATCCCAATATTCTTGTATGAAATGTATTGCTCCCAATTAACTAGGGGACCCCAATATTCTTGTATGAAATGTATTGCTCCCAATTAACTAGGGGATCCCAATATTCTTGTATGAAATGTATTGCTCCCAATTAACTAGGGGATCCCAATATTCTTGTATGAAATGTATTGCTCCCAATTAACTAGGGGACCCCAATATTCTTGTATGAAATGTATTGCTCCCAATTAACTAGGGGATCCCAATATTCTTGTATGAAATGTATTGCTCCCAATTAACTGGGGGATCCCAATATTCTTGTATGAAATGTATTGCTCCCAATTAACTAGGGGATCCCAATATTCTTGTATGAAATGTATTGCTCCCAATTAACTAGGGGACCCCAATATTCTTGTATGAAATGTATTGCTCCCAATTAACTAGGGGATCCCAATATTCTTGTATGAAATGTATTGCTCCCAATTAACTAGGGGATCCCAATATTCTTGTATGAAATGTATTGCTCCCAATTAACTAGGGGATCCCAATAGTCTTGTATGAAATGTATTGCTCCCAATTAACTAGGGGACCCCAATATTCTTGTATGAAATGTATTGCTCCCAATTAACTAGGGGATCCCAATATTCTTGTATGAAATGTATTGCTCCCAATTAACTAGGGGATCCCAATATTCTTGTATGAAATGTATTGCTCCCAATTAACTAGGGGACCCCAATATTCTTGTATGAAATAATAATAAACGTTTTCCTCCTCCTCTGGTTACATTTTGTATCGATGGGATTTCTCCTTTGATCCTTCTTTTCCTCATACTGTCTATAACAATTTCATTTCTGTAATTATCAACCTTTCCTTGTTTGTCATACAGTTTCCTTATTTGTCCACGTTGTCCATGCGTCACGTTCACGTGGCCAATAATTCCAAAATCCACCTCTTAAGTTTGGTGATATTAGAAATCTTGACGTTTTACCTTCGACATCAATTATTTCCTTCATAATAATTTCTTAATACTTATGTGAATCCCAAATCTTTCTTTGGTCTTGTATAACATTACGTTCCGCTATAATATTGAATAGTTGGTAATCCATAGTTTTAATCCGATTATTAAAAAACATCAAAAACGTTGGAAAAACAATCACAAAGTTCAACAATGGACTTCATTAATATTGTTCAACGCGTATAAATTCATTTTTTGTCAACCTAAGAACTTCACTGTAGTAATATCAAGTACTAGCTGAATGGCCTTGCTTTGTCACGGCAGATACGTAGGTTTTTTATTGCGTTAAATAATGTATCATCAAAATTAACGCTACTATATCATTTTTTGCAGTTTATTATTGCACGGTTCCCGTCATACTATATGCTATTTATCAGTTGATAAGCAATCAAAGTATAATGTTTCTAGACACTGAGATGCTCCGGACCAGTGTCAAGAAACAGGATAAACTAGAGAAAACCCGTTATCTATAGGTTCCCAGTAACAGAAGTTACGTCAGTACAGGTTAAAATTCGTTGTCAACAATAAATGTATGATAAACTTTAAAAATTTATGCTTCCAAGATGTCATTTGGAATCACCCATTATATTTGCGAGCATTACAAAGAAGTATTCTGACTGGGGATGCTGATGGATGAGGAGGCTGTGCAAGGGTTCGGGATATTATTACCTCTGATGGACCAACACCAGGTATAGTGTAAATTCTATGGGGGGGGGGGACAAAATTACAGTTTATTTCTAGTTATTCAAGGTCTGCCATCATAGTTGAAATGAACCGCAAATAAAAATAATAATATGAAATAGATATAATACGGTAACAGGTGACCTGTTTTCGTCTTAGGAACGCATGCTCTCTTGAAAACTACAAATTCAAACCCCTCTGAAAATACTTAAAAATTTCAATATCAAAAAGCGAGTGTTTAGATCCTAAAGGGAGTGTCCATGCAAAATTTCAAATTTTTCTGTCAAGTGTTTTGGGTTGGGCGATGATAGTAATTGAGTCAGTTAGTTTGTAAGTGAGTGGTATTTGACAAATATATTGTAGATCAGCTGAATATCCGTGCTTCGTCATGGCTGATAAGTAGTTATTTTATTGCATCAAATAATGTATTATCATAATTAACGCTACTATATAATTTTGTGCAGTTTATTATAGCACGGTTCCCGTCATACTATAAGTTATTCATGAATTGATAAGTAATCAAGGTATAATGTTTCTTGACATTGGGGCGCTCTGGACCAGTGTCAAGGAACAGATAACGTAGAGACAAACCTTTATCTAAGGGTGGTTTGGGCTGGGCGATGATAGGTCAGTGAGTGAGTGGTATTTGACAAATATATAGTGGATACAAGTACAAGATACAATATTTGATGAAAATGACAAACTTTTGAGTAACGTTTGTCTCGTTATAATAAACCATGGAGTGTTTAATTCAAACAACAAAAGTTTGCTAACACATACCCCGGTTCAATCGCAGGGACTGTCATGGCTTCATGAAATGCAGATCAAGCGGGCCCGTCTGGTTATCAAGAACTCTTCCTATATTCCCTCCATAATCCCATACAATATTTCATGTATTCTTGTATAATCAAAATAATTCCATGAATAGCAAGTTGTGTATTCTTCAGGAATAATAGATTCAGCGAAAAACAGCACAGGGTTACTTTCCGCATTCTATTTTGTATGATTTGTTAGTGCAGGAGGCAAGCGTTAAGCTCAATTTTGACATGATCAAAATAACATGCCACACTTTGTTTTTCTGCTATGAATGAACGAAAGAATGTAGCCTTTATTAACATATTAGGCATAATTAATTAATTAACCCGGTGCATGTCTCCGTGGGACACCGTTGGTCGCACGTGAGCAATGCCCTCACGCCTCAGTTTTTGGCTTTTCTATTATTTTATAGCTGCATTATTCGCCAATTTTTTTTATTTAGTATTTGTTTGTTATAATGTTATCAATCTATTTAAGGTGCTTTTAAGAATTAAAGGTTATTATTATTCAATTATTGGAGTAAATTCAATAGAAGAGGGTAATGAACAATAAAATGCTTTAATTAACACAATTTCATTTGGTTTTAAAAAATAGTTTTTGAGTGAAAAATGCAGAATCATATTTTTTTTTAATTACAAACCAAAATAAAACTTCACTAACTGGACACACCCCGCACTTGTATCTGAAATTAATATGAGCACAGAAGACTTAGACCTTACATACACAGTATACACAGACAGGAGTAAGGACGGGGAGGACGTGGGCTGTGCCTTTATAGTCCTTGCAGGCGACAATACAGATAACCTGATAGAATGTAGAAAAATGAAGCTAGGGAAACTCTGTAGTAATAATCTGGCCGAGACAATGGCAGTATTAAAGGCACTCTCATACCTTATCCAGTCCAATATACTTCCAAACACAAACATAAAAATTAACACTGTTAGTCAAGTACTCATAAACAAACTAACAAACTACAAAAATCACGACTTACTTATAGAAAACATTAGAAATTCTTTAAAAAATATTAAAACACAAGGAAATAAATATTTATTTCATTTGGGTCAAAGCACATGCGGGCGTCATAGGGAACGAAATAGCTGACTTTCAGGCTAAAAGTGCATCAAAAAGTCAAGATATTGAGCCATGCTATAACAACATATCAAGAAGTAGTGTGGAGCATTTGTTAAGAGAAGTAAGCATCAAAAAATAGCAGGAGAGGTGGGATCAAACAGATAAAGGATCACATCTAAAACTGTTCATTCCTCACATCAACATTGACAACAAAACAACAGATTTAACGTTTACACTGACGCAACTTCTGACTGGCCACGGAAACACTAACTCGTACTTACACAGATTTAAACTGACAGAATCAAATACTTGTCTCTGCGATCATTACACCGAACAAACCTACACACGTCTAATATACGACTGTAGACAAACAGCACATATACGAAAAGAAATTCAAAAACACTTAAAACATTGGCCCATATGCCCCAAAGAGCTTTATCAAAACCATTTTTTCTACTGAAAACGTTTTGCTAAGATTATATCTGATCTGAGAGAGGAGGCAAAGCTATAGAGACAGGGAAGAGAAAGCATTGTCTTGTTTTGCTAAGATTATATCTGATCTGAGAGAGGAGGCAAAGCTATAGAGACAGGGAAGAGAAAGCATTGTCTTGTTTTGCTAAGATTATATCTGATCTGAGAGAGGAGGCAAAGCTATAGAGACAGGGAAGAGAAAGCATTGTCTTGTTTTGCTAAGATTATATCTGATCTGAGAGAGGAGGCAAAGCTATAGAGACAGGGAAGAGAAAGCATTGTCTTGTTTTGCTAAGATTATATCTGATCTGAGAGAGGAGGCAAAGCTATAGAGACAGGGAAGAGAAAGCATTGTCTTGTTTTTGTTTTTTATGTGTCTGCATTAAGACACATTGTAGTTAAGTTTTTATAGTTTCTTTGTTTAAATTAATTTTTCATGTTTTAATCATTTATTATTATATATTTAAAAAAAAAAAAAATCTGTAACAGTTGCACTTGAAATGCATAAATATGCATGGGATGTGCAGAACAAACAATAAACTCCCACATCGTAGGGTTACTTCGATGTGGAAATACTAAAAAACAAAACAAAAAAAAATACAAAATTTTTAGATAAGTAAATTAAAAAAAATAAAAAAAAAACCATAAAATTTAGAAAAATATTTGTAACTTTCGAATAGAAAAAATGTCTAAAAATGCATGAATTATACGAAATAACATTATTTTGAATCAAGATCAGCGGAATTCGTAACACAATTTGTGCATGTGAACTCGCAATGCTCGTAACATCTATAAGTTTTTTTTTTTTTTTATTTAGGCCGATTCACCAAAAGCCGTAAATTCTGCTCAGCACGTCGCTTACTACACATTTTCCAAACTAAACTATTTTAGGAACAGCGATAATACTTCACAACAGAAAGAGGACCGTGTACTGACAAGTGTTCTTCGAACAAAACGTTTTGTAGAGGGTTAGCATGGCAACTTTTTTTCTTCAAAAATCATTTCGTAAGCTGTGTGAATGTACAAATGCAAAATATAAATAATATAAGAATTTATTAAAATGAAATATTCGCAATAAAATAAATTGACGGCAAGTGTGAGGGAAATGCTCACGGCGCGACCAACGGGGGGGGGGGTTAATGGAAGCCATTATTACATAAAAAGAATTATGCTTTGAATAAATAACTAATAATATGGAGCCTCTGTTTGCGCCTGAAGAGTATTTCTGTAACTCCTCCCAGATTTCTGGACTAATAGTCTTGACTTCCGACGGTGACTAGTTCTATCGGGAAGTGGAGTCCGCTTTGTCTTCCTGTTCCTTCATCCAGATCTCCTTCCCATCTACTCCTGTCCCTGGCAGTCCTCATCCATACAGCCTTGTTCCGCATGAAATCGGCCCATCTCTTATTTTGCCAAAATAATCCCCCTCTTAATGTCATTCCTTAAGGATGCAAACCTCCTCCAGAAAATATGAAGGATAAAAAAAAACACATAAATATATAAATAAAAAATACAAAAAAAAAATAATAAAAAATAAGTAAATACAAAGATAAAATAAAAATAAATAAATAAATGAAAAATAGATTATTTAATAACTAATATTAAGAAAAAAATACATATTAAAATCTCGTCCTAAGTTTACGAAAAGATTGTAATTAGTCGTACTTTATTGTCGTACTTTATAATTGTATTAATTTAAGACGATAATTACATTAATTTATAAGCCTTAAAATACATTAACTTTCTAAGTTTAAGAAAATATTATAATTAGTCTTAGTTTAAATTAAAATTGCCATATTTGGTTTTAAGACAATAATTATAATAATCTGTAACCTATTATTTTATGCAATAGTATAGTATTAGTAATATAGTAGCGATATACAATAGTATAAAAAACATAATATCATTACACACAGGCAAAGAACTACACCTATCCCTGAAACTCACAGACGTCTCAAAATTTAATTAAATAAGCCAAAAATTTGTAAAACAGAACCCAAACCTTTTCTAACCGATATACCTGAAGGCGCAAATAACCTAGTAGTAGAGCGTCAAACTCAATATCTATCTATCTTATCTTGCCAAAAATGTCGAAAACTATCTGGATGGAAGCAAACTATCCGAGGATGTTATGGAAATCCAACATAAGAACATCATACAGTTCAGAGAGGGACATTGCAAGAAAAATGTCTAGAATTGTAACAATCATTGCATGATACATAAACTTCTCATTTCATGGGATCCACTCATTACCAGATTACAAAATTTTTCACTTACCATAATCGAGGAAAATTTTGATGATAATGAAATTTTATATTTCATAGAATATAATAGAATTATTCTATTAGAAAACATAATATTATATCGGTTGGATAAATATCACACAATATGAGCAAGAAAGTTTTTTATATAATGATTTTGGACCAATGTGCGACGTATTAAAAATGCTACGGCCGTTGGCTGATATGGTTTAATATGGCTTCGGAAAAGGTTTTAGCCGAACCCTACTATACTTCCTGGGGGCGAGGTTAGCTCAGTGGTAGAGCACTGGACTAATAAGCTGGAGGCCTGAGTTCAAATCCCGAGCAAGCACTAAAGATTTTTTCTTCTAGTGTCTTCGTTCATGGGTTGAATTCGGCCTCCCTGACCGTCCCTAGGCCAACCCAGCCTTTAATTAATTTAATAATGGGTACCTTGGTTGGTGCTAATGACTCTAGCAGTCGAAGCAGCCAAGGGGAAAATCAGGCGGCCGGAGCATAGTACTGACCATACTATCTCCCTAGTGTGCCGTATGGTCAAGAATCAGATACCTCTATAGTATCTGCCCCTCAGGGCCCTCGTGGCCTGTTACGGGACTGATTTTTTTTTTTTTTTTTTTTTTTACTATACTTCCTAGTAGGATTATGGATAACATAACCTGGATCAAACACAAACCTGCTTCTTATAGGCTAAGCTTCACCAGTCTCCTTTGTGGTCAATTCTTGGAAAATACTTCTTTTCCCTCAGATATTCCAATACATTATTTATTCATGTTTGTACTTATTTCATGCAACGGCAACAATATGCTATATTGTAAATATTTTATGTTTTATTTTAAAAATAGATAGATATATTTTATTAGCACTTTCCTCCGAAGGAAAGTAGCCATTGAGGTTGCACTCATGACGGAATTTTTGAAAATTTTCTTCGAACCTTTACCGATCCTGCCTAGTAGACACCGAAAATTACCCCAGTTAAAATTTATATATATATATATATATATATATATATATATATATATATATATATATAAATATATAGTTTCTTCCCCACGAAACTTGGTATGTAGTATTCCCCAATCAAACGATTGAACGAGTTCGTTAACCAACAAAATCGGTCCATCTGGAGAGGGGGTTTACTCCGGAGCCAGTAACGGCAAGTAGTTATTTGCCAATACCAGCCATAATTTGTGTTGTATTTCAACGAAACTCGGTATTCGTTCTGGTCAACTAAAGAGAAAAATGTGTTGTAAAAATAAACTAAATCGGTTCATTAGAAGGGGGGGGGTTTACTCCGGACCCAAATTTGCTCATACCGGTCGTGATTTCTGTCGTATTGTAACGAAACGCGGTATACGTCCTGGATATCTAATAAGGAAGAAGTTTTGTAAAAACGAACTAAATCGGTCTATTGGAAGGGGGGAATTTACTTTGTACTATGTTTGAATTGAACTGAAACAGGTGTTATTTATGTTTTTATTTTATTTATCTGTATAGGTTATTTTAAGAAAATTATTCAGGAATGAACTCGACACTATTCAATTCTGAGGAAAGTGCATAGTTATGCAGCTCCTGCGTGACGGACTTTTTTTTATTTCTAATTGTAAAAGTAGATATATATAGGTATAATTTAAATCGTGTAATTCAATATAAGTGTATGTAACAATTGCATTTTTAATTACATGTAACAGGGTCTCCCCGGGGTCTAGTGGCTAACGCCTTGGATTTTCGAGCTGGAGGTGAGGGTTCGAGTCACATAAGTTATGTCGATTTTTAATATTGTGTCTGCTTATGTTTATATTACTAATTCCTCCTTTTAAATTTATTTTTGTTTACATTTTAGCACTTTACTCCAAAGGAAAGTAGCTATTGAGTTTGCAGTCATGAAGGAATTTTTGAAAAATTTCTTCGAATCTTTATCCATACTACCTTGTAGACCCCTGTTATAATTTATATATATATGTATATATATATATATGTATATATATATATATATATATATATATATATATATATATATTTATATATGTGTCCATTAACACGATACAGGCCAGAGGTTATGTTTTTTCGCCGCGAAACTTGGTATGTAGTGTTCCCCCATCAAACGATTGGACGAGTTCGTTAACTAACAAAGGTCCATCTGGAGGGGGGGGGGGTTACTCCGGAGCCCAAGTAGTTAATTACTAATACCAGTCGTAATTTTTGTTATATTTTAACGAAACTCGGTATTCGTAGTGGTCAACTGAAGAGAAAGAATTATTGTAAAAATGAACTAAATCGGTTGACTAGAAGGGGGGGGGGTTACTCCGTACAAAAATTACTAATTTACTTATACCGGTCGTAATTTCTGTTGTATTGTTACGAAACTCTTTATACCGCCTGCCTATCTAATAAGAAAGACGTGTTGTAAAAATGAACTAAATCAGTCAATTGGAAGGGGGGGGGGGTGTTAATTTGTACTATGTTTGAATTGAATTCTTCCGCCAATCGTAGGTTCGCGAAACTCATCAAGATCAATAGATCAAAATGTTAAGCTTTGTGTATTTATTACGTACTGTAGTGCCACGCATACACAAAACTCTGGAAGGAAATTAATTAAAAAAGTAATAATTGAAACAGGGAGGCCGGTGGCCGTGAGCGTTAAGGCGTGAGCACTTAACAGTCCATGCCAAAGGGTCGTGGGTTCGATTCCCACTAGGGGTAATGGCTTTTCCTTAGAAAAAAGAAAAGTCATCAGCCCTATACTGGCTAGAATAGGGTGGTTACCTATAGATAACCCGTCTTAAAATTCGTAGTTAATAATAAATGGACGTTAAAATTTTAATAACAATAATAATAATTGGAACAGCTGCTCATAACAAATGCAAAAGAGCAGAAAAATTTATGTTTTTATTTTATTTATCAGGAATACACTCGACACTACCCAATTCTGAAGAAAGTGCTTATGTTATGCAGCTCCTGCGTGACGGACTTTTTTGTTTATTATAGCAGTAAATACACTTATATTTATAGTGTTTTAAATAGTGAAATGTATTCGTTCTCTACTGAAATTTCATTAAGAAAGCGCTTACGCCATGTTATGCTTTGGGAGTTCAATAAAGAGGAAAATGATGCTTCAAATTATCGAAAACTTGTAGAAATATTTGGCGAAAATGTCATTAGTGAGTGATATGTGCTGCGGTAGTTTGAACGATTTCGAGCGGCAAACCGCAAGCTTGAAGACGAGCCTCGTACAGGTCAAGCAACAGAGCTTGACGACCAACTCCTGCAGGCTACTGTAGAAGAAAATCCTGTTGTAACAGTACAAGAGCTAGCAGAAAAACTTGAATCGACACATTCTACAGTCCACCGACACAAACTGACATTACTTATGGGATGAAGATAGTTGAGGAAATCGCACCTGACAGAACCAACTAAAAATAAATAGTGTTTTTATTGACTAAAACAGTTTCACAACCATAATAGACAAATTAAAAAAAAAATATCCGGAAAACAAAGAATAAAAGGAATCATCCGAACACGTCTAGGTGCATTTATAATTATTAATAATTAACCATTAGTTAATGTATGTACTAATTTTAAAAAATATTTAATATTATTTTATTTCAGTGTACATTTTAGGGAAGTGAAACACTTTAAATAATTATTTCCTTTTAAGATCAATTCTAGTGCATTAAAAGAACATTTTAAATAGTTAAGTATCTCATTAGTTTATTCTGTTTCAGTTAATTATTCAGTTTTCAATTACTCCTTCAACCTTACTGGTAGTTAATTATTACTAAAATGGAAGAAATTCTTCTACAGACACAGAAGTAGCTTTACCTGAACCTATATAAACAGCTTCCTTAATGAAGGGTCTGTTTACCATTTATAATTAATATTTTTATTTTTTCCTCGTAGGGTATTTATAATAGTATCTATTGAAGATTTATATTGTGTCCCATTGAATAATTAAAAAAAAATAACTATATTTAATAATTAGTCAAAATTACTGCCAGAAAATATCTTAGAAATTGTGCCTAGGCAGCTCCACTAGATAGAAAAAGTCCGTCACGCAGGAGCTGCATAACTAAGCCCTTTCCTCAGAATTTTTGTAGTGTAGACTACATTACTGAATAATTGGCTGTAAATAACCTATATAAATAAAATAAAAACGTGAATAGTTCTGCTCATTTACATTTCTTATGAGAACTGTTCAATTATTAATTTTGTAAATAATTTGCTTACAGCGTTATGTTAATAAACGATATTGTACTACTTAAAACACACAAAAACTTCATTTTCCGTCTTTTGATCTGACGCAGGAACAGGATACAGTCCCCATAGTGGGATATAGCGCTCCTCGCGGCGGCTTTGGGAACCTACGTCTGGCGGTTCACATTTCTAATGAAACAGAGTTTAAAGTAAACCCTCCTTTCCAATTGACTGATTTACTTCATTTTTACAACACTTCTTTCTCATGAGATACCCACGACGTATACCGCATTTCGTTACAATACAACAGAAATTACGACCGTTATGAGTATATTAGTACTTTAGGTCCGGAGTAACCCCCCCCCCCTCCGAATAACCCGATTTAGTTTATTTTTACAACCCATTTTTCTCTGTTGATTACCACCACGAATACCGAGTTTCGTTGAAATTTAACAAAAACTACGGGTGGTAGTGGCAAATTGGTAATGTGGGTCCGGAGTAACCCCCCCCCCCCTCCTAATGAACCGATTTAGTTTATTTTTACAACGTATTTCTCTCTTTAGATCAAAATAACGAATACCGAGTTTCGTTGAAATATAACAAAAACTACGGCTGGCATGGTCAAATTAATGTTTTGGGTCCGGGAAAAACCCCTCCCTTCCGATTGGACCGATTTTGGTGGTTAATCGTTTGCTAATTGAACGCTATATATACAAGAAAAAACAAAAACTCTGGCCGCTATCGTGTTAACAGATATATATACATATATATATATATATATATATATATATATATATATATATATATATATATATAAATTTTAACGGGGGTCATTTTTGGTGTCTACTAGGTAGGATCGATAAAGATTTGAAGAAAATTTTCAAAAATTCCGTCATGAGTGCATCCTCAATAGCTACTTTCCTTCGGAGGAATGTGCTAAAACACTCCTCTTAACTAATTTCTATCTGTTCCACATTCATGAGCGCAACTCATCGAAAAGTTCTAATATTTAATTCTAATATCAAAGCTAGAAATTAAGCTATCGGGTAACGACGTTTTGAGCAAATGTAAACATACTCAAAAAAATTAATAGGGACTTTAGCTCATTCGGAAAATACCTCGACTTGAAGACTTCTTTTATTTATTATTGTGTGATGTTTTATAGTTTATTTAACATATGGAGAGTACATTAGTTAATTTTGCTAACTAATGTTCAAATATAAATAATAATATGTACAGAAATTGATTAATAACAGAGTTAAAAGAAAATAATAAATAAAAATAACTAAATAAAAACCAAAGAAAAAGTAAATAAAAAGATGAATAAGAAATAATAATACTATTGGAAGAAGCCAATCAATACTGGCACTTCCTGCTTTGGAATATGTTTTTGCCTTTAGTCAGTTCATTGATGAAATATTATATAATATAATATATGAATGAAAGGTTAGGAAACGGGATTTTGCTAGTTCTTGAACGAAAGGGATGTTGAGGTCATTATGAAGAGTTTTATTGGAAACGTAAAAAGGAGCCTTGACTATTTTGCGAAGGACTTTGGATTGGAATGCCTGTATTCTCTGTATGTTAGAAGATTTAGTTGTTCCCCAGAGTTCAAGTCCGTAAGTCCAAATAGGTCGGATAATGGTTTTGTATATAGTGAGTTTGTTGTGCATTGTCAGTTTTGATGAAGGTCCCAGTAGTCGTCGTAAGAGTCCGTATCTCCTGTTCAGTTCGTGTCTTTTCAGTCGGGTGTGTGGGTTCCAAGTGAGTCTACTGTCTAGTAATAATCCCAGGTAGCGCACCTCGTTGGATATGGGCAGTTCTTGGCTGAATATGACGACTGGAGGGCAGGCTCTCTTGTTGAGGGTGAATGTGATTTGGCAGCATTTCTGATGGTTCGCCTTAATTTTCAACTTGATGCTCTAGTGCTTGACTCCAGATGATCTTGTAGATAACAGGAAGCAGGTGCAGGATCAGGAGAGGAGGAAAATATAGCTGTATCGTCAGCATAGGTGGTTATGTGGGTGCTGAGGTGGTTAGGGATGTCTGCGGAGAACAAAACGTAGAGGAGAGGACCATGAATACTTCCCTGTGGTACTTCAAAGGAAATTGGATGACTTGAAGATGGACTAGAAAGATATCATAAGAAAATCTTCAAGCCTTCTCAGAAGAATGAGTGCTGTTAATATTGAAAACGTCACCGCCGCCATTTATCTTGTAGAATGAAAAGATATATAAATAAAGAGTGTAACGAAGAGAGAAACCCGATAAAAACCTTCCCATGAAGAGAGATGCTTTGGAATGGATGTATTATGAGTTTACTTTCATTCCAAAGAGGTTCTATTTACTTCTGAATCTCTTATCTCTTTGTTGGAGTCATCTAGATTACAGCTGTAATGCTCTTTCTCTCTTATATTGCGGGACATTTCTTCAGAGAATAATTTTCTCGTCCAATCTCCGGGTCATGTTTTTTAGCTAAATGCCTACTAATACTCGATCTCTTTGAAAAAGAGAACGAGAGATTAAAGGGGAGAGGGCGAAAATGGATCCACAAAAAATGCGATTTGCCAAAAAGGTGCCTCCACTTGATAGTTGATCCCGCCAAATCCTGTAACTGCTGGCGGCTTCCCATATGATGTTCTGTCTTCTAAAAAAACAGGTGAGTTGATACTAGTTATAGCGAACTGTGGAGTGGATATATATATATATATATATATATATATATATATATATATATATATATATATATGAATTATGTTCGATCTGGTAACATTGGAGAAGTGGCAGCAGGGGAACATGTGATCTGTCTTCAGTACGGATTTAAACTTGCTTGAATGGTATACTTAACATCTAGCGACATTTTTTTGTGAAACAGTTTTTGCTATTGCGTTCTAAAAATGAGTGACATCAATTTGTAACAATGGTGTACTATCAGGTTTCTTGCCTGTAGAAACATTTCTGTATCTTCTCAGCTTTCTTTTTCGCCTGACTTGAGTCCTTGTGACTTTTGTCACTTCTTGGAGTCGAAAAATTACCGCAAGGGAATTCATTTTGGATTAGTGGAAAACATTTAAAATGCTGTAACCGACCAGATGAAGGCTATTCCAGTATCTGAGTTCCAGTTCTGCTATGAGGAGTGGAAGAACCGTCTCCAGCGCTGTGTGGCTTCAGAAGGAGGTTATTTTGAGAATAACAATATAAAAACATAATTCTATTTGAATAAAAAAAAGTCGGTCTCATTATTTAATTTACAGACCATGTATATATATATATATATATATATATATATATATATATATATATATATATATATATATATAAGTAAAGATGGAATGGTTGGGATTCGGCTAAATAAACCTCAATATGATTTTGTTTTAAAAAATCTAGATTTCGGACGTTTCGGCTACTCGCAAAAACACACTTATAACTTCGACGACACGGAAATTCTATCTACACAACGAAACAAAAAAAGACTACAGATCTCGGAATGTGTACACATAAACTTAAACAGTTACGCACAAACACACTTTTAACTTCGACGACACGAAAATTCTTTCTACACAACGAAACAAAAAAAGACTACAGATCTCGGAATGTGTACACATAAACTTAAACAAAAACAATATAAACTACAAAACTGACAAACAAGGCATTTCTCCTATGTACGCTAATATTTTCCAAAAACTCTCCCGACCTCCCACCTAGATTTTTCCCATGCCCCTTGGGTATCCTTCCATTAACACCTTTTTCTCCTTTCCTGTCATAAAATGTCATAAACATGCCTTTTGATCCTTACCGACCTTTCTCCCACCACCTGCTGTTTTCAGTTACATATACCCCAGTAGATTCCTTTTTCCTTAGACACTTTCACAATGGTTACTTAATTGTCAACCTTGGTCTTCCTCTGCCGCTCGGCATTTCCATTGGTATGTAGTATCTTATTTCTTTGTAAAATTAATTAATGTTACTATTAGCTACTATATTTGCCATTGGTATGTAGTTTCTTATTTCTTTGTAAAATCGATTAATGTTACTAATTACTATTAAAATCAATTATTGTACCTATTTATTTTTTCATTCTACTCATTCTAAGAATTTAAGACGATATGCTCTTTTATAAGTTAATTGTATTTATAGTTCTGTTACCTATCACAATTATAAACTTTTTTTTGTTTCTGTATTAAATCCCTTTTTTGTCATTTTAGTTGACGAAGGCTACCAATGAGTAGCCGAAACGTCCGAAATATAGATTTTTTAAAACAAAATCATATTGAGGTTTATTTAGCCGACTCCCAACCATTCCATCTTTACTTATCACCTCGACGGCTAACTATCTAATCATCATGATATATATATATATATATATATATATATATATATATATATATATATGGATCGGTTACGAGTTTAAAACACTTTCCAAAAATTCTGTTATGAGTAGAGGCTTATTAGCTTTAATCCGTTTTTTAAAGATTCTGAATTGTTACTATGTTCCTTTGAAACCAAAATATCAAGCGTTTATTTTTAAAACTTTCTAAATTTTATTTACATAGCAAGTATGTAAATGACGTGGAAACATCTCAGGATGACGCAGTTCAAGCCAGTCCGACTTTGTATTATTTTATCTTTAAATAATTGATTGTAGGTGAAATGTTTATTTCTGATTTGTTTATGGTCATTCAGATTTTCCAGATACTGGGTAAAATTAAGTAATATAACTTCAGAACCTGCAAATACACAAAAACTGATTTAAATTGGGGGAAAAAAATGTTAATAGGGATCAATAAAAGGTTGGAGAGAAAGGCTGAAGCGAGACTCGAGAGGGTCTCTGTTCAAGTAGCGTACTCCCTCCAAATAGATGGTGGCTCTTCTGGATTCGATATTGGATTCCAGGGGCAGAATTGGCTGTGATCGATAGAGGAAAGTTTTAAAGGTCTGCTTTTACAATTAGAAGTTTTTTTATTGTTTAGAAATTATTCAGCTATTGCTGAACATGTGTTTCGTGGTATTTCATTGAATGGAAGTCAAAGAAGGCATATATGTTTACTTTTAGAGGCAGCAACTTGTGTATATACTAGGAAAATAAAGATGGAATGGTTGGGATTCGGCTAAAAAAAAAAAAAAAAAAAAAAAAAAAAAAAAAAAAAAAAAAATCAGTCCCGTAACAGGCCACAAGGGCCCAGAGGGGCAGATACTGTAGAGGTATCTGATTCTTGACCGTACGGCACACTAGGGAGATAGTGTGGTCAACACTATGCTCCGGCCGCCTGATTTTCCCCTTGGCTGCTTCTACTGCTAGAGTCATTAGCACCCAAGGTACCCATTATTAATTAAATTAATTAAAGGCTGGGTGAGCCTTGGGACGATCTGCGACCCCAAATCCAACCCTCGAACGGCAGCACTTGAAGAAAAAATCTTTAGTGCGCGCTCGGGTTTTGTACCTGATCCTCCAGTTCATTAGTCGAGTGCTCTACCACTGAGCTAACCTCGCCCCCTGGGATTCGGCTAAAGAAACCTCAATATGATTTTTTTTTTATAATAAAAAATATATATTTTTATATTGAGGTTTCTTTAGCCGAATCCCAACCATTCCATCTTTACTTATCACCTCGACGGCTAACTATCTAATCATCATGATGAATTCACTGGGACTCTGCCAACGTGCTCCAATGGAGGCAAAAATCATTATCAACCGCATCTCCAAGTTCTCCAAGAACCTGGTCAAGAAGAAAGAGGGCTTGATTTTTCTACTAAAATCTGACGAAGGCTACCAATGAGTAGCCGAAACGTCCAAAATATAGATTTTTTATCAAAAAAAAAAAAAAAAAAATCATCATGAGGAAAATAAATGTTTCTACTAAGGCACCTACGGCTGGAACGCCTGCTCTTTGCCATTCTCGTTCGAACATTCATCGTGATTAGAGTGCAACGGTTAAAGGAATTTTAATAATATGTATAATATTTTAAATATGCAATATTTAAAGTGGTACATACTATTATTTCTTCAAATAACAGGGGTTTTCAAATACTTGAGTGGCCGCTTCTAACTGAATTCTCCCATCCGGCGTTTTCTCTTATCCGACTGTACCCCCGGGCCCGACGATGCCGGATTAGGGAGAGTCTATTGTATATGATTTAAAAAAAAAAAACAAAAAACAAAACGGCCTGAATGCTAACAGTTGTTTAGCGAAATCGATTCTGAAACAGGCAAATTTCGGAGCCCACATCCGTCAAGAGAGCAATTCGCAAACTCGCCCACAAGCGTGCATTGTTTGGGGCGACGAGAGGGCCGAATGAAAAGGTATTTCGCAGGCTGCTGAGCAGATATCTGGATTGTGAATAATGGGAAGGGGGCGCCGCAGTAAAGCATTGATATTGGACGATAGTCGCATCAATGCCGATGGATGGACGCTCCTCATTGGTCCAATCCCTCCTGATTTCGGCCAATAGGATCATTCGGACAATTGTTTCCCCCTTTCAATGGCCCGGCTCTGCCGATTTGTTGAAGCATTTCTGTAATCGTCGTTCATGGGATGTTTTGGCAAATTGGCAAAACTGGTTGAGTGACAGGAATTTTAAAGATTAATTTTTGAGGTGAGGGAGGGATTACTTTTCATTGATTTGGCTTCATGCCGACTGGTAGGAACTGCGTAATTTTAGCGCGGTTCCATTAGTAACGGAATAGAAGCAGTTTTTGCTAGGTTTTGATCATTCGTGAAAAATATATAATAAAATTGCAAATACAAATCATTGCCTCAAAAGGAAACTACTCCATCATCTTTCTCAGATTTCAATCTTGAGACACTATAACAATGTTTCTCAAGTTCTTACCTTGTTTTACTATCATAGCAATTAAAAAACAATAATCCATTAAAATGCTAGGTAAAAAGAGAGGAAAAAAACCCGTTCAACAGAACAAAACTTACAGTTTTGAAGTTTTAAGCATTTATTTTTTCGATTGACATCGACCATTCTAAAATTACCGCAGTACATCTGCTGTAGAGAATTTTTTTTTTTTTTTTATAATTTATTTATGAGCACCCCGCATTGACAGCGTTTCGCCCAGGTACACATATAAAATAGAAATACATAACAACAACAAAATAGTTACAATATTACATAATTACAAATCCAATTACATTATTGTGTGTTTTAATCTAATTATACAATTAACTTTGTGAATAACATACAGCTAAAAGTAAAATTAACTAGTAAAAAAAAAACAATACATTTTTAAGAAAAACTTATAATTATAAAGGAAACGAAGAAAATCGTTCCTATGTACAATATGACTATATATAATCGCAACAGTTTCTATTTACAATATAGGTTCTATGCATAATATGACAACATACATAAGAACAATAGCCCCATGTACAATCAATAGGAAGGATCCTATGTAAAATAATTATGAATAAAGGAATAAATCACGTCATGAGTGATGTTAGAAAAAAAAAAAAAAAAAAAAAAAAAGAAAAACTTGCAACGGCGATGTTAAAAGCATAGTTTGGGTCGTCTAGACAATCAAAGACAATGAATTAAGAAAATTAAGTGGTTGTTGTAATACATACTACACCCACATGTTGACTATTTGAGGAGTTTGGTCTGGGGTTTGTTAAATTTTGTTAAAAATATTGTTGTCTTTAAGAAAGGTAAGTATAGCGTTGATATGGTGACTGCTATCACGGAGTAGTTCGTTCATGTCTCGTGGAATTTCCAAGTCTTGTCTCAAATTACAGTCTGTCAGTATATGTTGAACTGTGAGGTCTTTGTTACAGATTTGGCACAATGGTTTATCAGACTTTGTCATAAGGTATTCATGAGTTATACGTGTGTGGCCTATCCTTAGTCTGGCTAACACTACTTCTTCTCGCCTTGAATCCCTGTATGACGAAGCCCAGTCGCTTACGGTCTGTTTAATTTGTCGAAGTCTGTAGAGAATTAGCTAACCTTTCAAATAGTATCATTCTACTTACAATGATTTCCGGACCGTTTTAAAGATATTTAAGAAAATATACCAAGATCCGAAAACGTTTCTTGTCTATCATGAAGATTAGATAGTTAAAAGAACAATTTGGTTTTCCGTTTATTATTACCTTATTTGTTCTAATAATTTAACACCAAATTGTTCTTTTATAATAAGTTATTATTATTAGTATAAATTAGTATTAATTTCTGTTTTTTTTTTCTTGTCATTTTAGCGGACGAAGGCTACCAAAGAGTAGCCGAAACGTCCAAAATATAGATTTTCTTATCAAAATTCGTATTGAGGTTTCTTTAGCCGAATCCCAACCATTCCATCTTTGTTTCTTGTCCAGTTCCTCTTTACGCCAAAAAGCAAACAAAATCAACGCTTCAACGGAATCAACCAAAATTAAAAATTAGTTTGCATGAGTAGTTGTATAGACTGTGGTAAACAACTACAGATATCGCTTTAAAAATGGTTTCATTCGTTTTCGTACCTTGGGGAACCTAGAAAACGAGGAACCTGCAAGCATAAATCTCAAACAGAAACTTAAACATTTTTTATTTCGCTCCAAAAACCCTGTTCCGGTGAACAGTTTCTTTTGGTCAAATAACTGGACCTTTTAAATTAGAAGAAAGATATTAGTACTAGATTTCATGAAGATGGGACAATTTTTTAAACAGGTGAGAGACCGAACAGACAAATTATATATATATATATATATATATATATATATATATATATATATATACATATATATATATACAGGGTGTCCCAGTATATGTGTCCACCCCCTTTTCCTCCTAGAGTTGTTGGAATTTTGATATGAAACTTAGTAGGTCTTAGTTATGTTGCATGAGGTTTCTTTTGAAGGTTTAGTTGACTTTGTAACATTCTCAAGTTTTTCTCCTGCGCATCTTACTCTTGATTTTCCAATGGCAGCAGGTATTTTTATGACGAATTCTGATAGAAAATTTCATTTTAAGACTAATTTATTCTGAGACATCTTTTGATCCGACGCACCGTTTGCGCGTAAAACGCAAAAAACTGAAACATATCGCCCTTTTGTAGACAAATTCCTATTTATCACTGAAACCAAGCCTTTTACGTAAAAACACCTCGACACAAACGTTGTAGCCTATTAATTTTCCTTTCAGGTGACAACAAGATCAAAGTTGTAGGTTTAATATTTAACGGGATATTATGAATGAAAAAAGTCCGTCACGCAGGAGTTGCATAACTAAGCACTTTCCTCAGAATTTGGGTAGTGAAGATTGCTTTCCAGAACAATTTGCTTAAAATATCCTACATAAATAAAATAAAAACATGAATAGTTCTCTTTTAAATTTGTAATGAGTAACTGATCAATTAATAATTTGCTTCCAGAGTTATGTTTACACATGGTACCTATTACACTACGTAATAAATACAAAAAACCTCATATTATCGTATTTTGATCTAACGCAGGAACGGCTGACATAGTCAAATTAGTGTTTTGGGTTCGGGGTAAACCCCCCCTTCCGGTGGACCGACTTTGGTGGTTAACGAACTCGTTCAATCGTTTGCTAATTGAATGCTATATACCAAGTTTCGTGACGAAAAAACAAAAACTCTGGCCGCTATCGTGTTAACAGACACATATATATATATGCATATATATATATATATATATATATATATATATATATATATATATATATATATATATATAGATATATATAAATTTTAACGGGGGTCATTTTCGGTGTCTACTAGGTAGGATCGATAAAGATTTGAAGAAATTTTTCAAAAATTCCGTCATGAGTCCAACCTCAATAGCTACTTTCCTTCGGAGGAAAGTGCTAATATACCTTAAAAGTTTTAAAAAATAACAAATCAGAAAATCGATATGAATAGAAAAAAGTAGCTGTCATAAACACTAAAAAAAAAGTACTTATTTACTGTATGAAAAAAGTAAATAAAAATTATTATAAAACAGAACAGAATAAATTTCTTTTTGCATATGAAATTATTATATCATAAAACTAAAAAAAAAATTTACCTTTGTTTTCATTCATAATATCCCGTTAAATATTCAATCTACAACTTTGATCTTGGTATCTTCTGAAAGGAAAATTAATAGGCTACAACGTTTGTATCGAGGCTTGTGTGTACAAGGCTCATATGTAACCTCATGCAACATAACTATGACCTACCAAGTTTCATTTCGAAATTCCAACAACTCCAGGAAAAGGGGTGGACACATATACTGGGACACCCTGTATATAATATATATAGGTATATATATATATATATATGTATATATATATATATATATATATATATATATATGTATGTATATATATATATATACATATATATATATATATATATACATATTCCAGTTTGCGACAGGAGGTTAACTTCATAAGCTCTTTTCCTCACTATGGAGGTAGGGACGAACCGTGATAAAAACTAGAACATAACATTCCTTGTTAGAATTTTATTATTAACTCAGTGTTCTTAAGACTATGACTTATGGAGTTATAATTTCCCTTAATAGAAATAATTTACAGGCAGTGAACTATGTTTAAATTAACAGAATGTTAACAGGAAGTGAACAGGATTTGAAAGTTGTAACCCCAACCTTTCGAAATTGGTTTGTCTTTCAAGAAAATATTTGTTTATTTTTATCACACAAATAAGTAAAGAAGATTTTAAACTAATAATTAAGATTAAGAGTCAAGTTTCATTTCAAGTATATCCTGTTTGTTCTCTTCCTTTGTGTAACTAAAGGAGAACTTCCTCGTTACCTGGGTATTATATTTCAAAGGCAGACATTTCAGGCTATTAAAATGATCATATTCTATAATGCAGGATTTACATTATCTATATTACAATATATAATATGGTCGATGAAATCGTTATATTATCTAATCAGCTATAGTTTTGTTTTATCAGTAATATGTTAAGGATTTTAGACCAATGTTGCTATTCAGATTGGACTAATTAAAAACATTAAAAAAAAAGCCTTCAAATCTTCATCTATCCTATCCTATCTATTTTATACTATCTGTTTCATTTTATTATTTTTCTGTGAATTTATTTTTGAATATATATTCTCATGTGGGTCTATCTGAATTCTGTCTATAAATGATCTTATATACAGATTTATATACTAACAACACGCTTTACTTTTTTAGCACTTTCCTCCGAAGGAAAGTAGCTATTGAGGTTGCACTCATGACGGAATTTTTGAAAAATGTCTTTAAATCTTTATCGATCCTACCGAGTAGACACCGAAAATGACCCCCGTTAAAATTTATATATATATAAAGTCCGACTCGCAGGAACTGCGTCATCTTAGCGCGGTTCCAGTTTTTTTTTTTTTTTTTTTTTTTTTTTTTTTTTTTTTTTTTTTTTTACGGCACATCTACATCTAGGTCATTAGCGCCGACATCCAGGGTGTAGCGAGGCATTTCACCAGCGAGCCGTGGGATGATAAAATTCCTGCCGGAGGTTGGGAATTGAACCCACCATCTCCCGCTTATGAATCCAAGGCGCTAGCCATTAGACCACGGGAGACCCCGGTTCCTGTTCATATCACTATTCTCATTTGAAAAGCATAGAATAGAAACAGATAATATTTTCCTCGGCCTTTGTTCAAAGGGTTTTATGGCTGGCTATACCTGGGGTCAGGTCCGCAAGACCCTAGAATCCTCTTCTAGCGATACTTCATTTCATACGTTTCAATGAATTGGAAAATATCAAATATTTTCACAAATTCCTGTGTTCTTTTACTATAGTAATAATTCCACAGATAAAATCAATTAAAAAATAAAATAAAAAAAACCAACAGCATAAAGGCAATTGAAAATATTCAAAAGACGTCAACGAATCTTTTTCTCTTGGCAAGCTATATTTCTAACAATGAATTGTTTTTCTTATTTTGCCTAATCTGTTTTATTGTAAAATACATTATCCAACTATAAGCAATTAAAAAATAACAAGGAATAAAAACAGACAAAAAGAACAGTTCGAATAAGCAAAATCAATTACTTTAATATTTTAAGCACTTATTTCTCCGATTGACATCGCCTAATCAAAACTTTCATCAGAACCTTTTTTGTAGAGCATTTAGTAAGCTTTCTAATGGTATTCTTTCGTTTACCAAGATTCTCAACCTTTTTCGAGATATTAAGGAAAATATACAAAGTTACCAAAACTTTTTAAGTCTTTAATAAAATATTTTATTCTAACCCTTCCTTAACTCCAAACGTAACCAAAATTTCAACATATTAGTTTTGATGAAAGTAGAACATGCAGAAAATGTTTCAACTGAATCCCATGATTCTAAGTACCCAAACCAAAAACGGTATTTAAAAAATATTTTTCCAATTTTCTCGAAAACGGTTAAAGCTATCGCCTTGAAAATGGTTTCATTCGTTTTCCTAGCCCAGGAATCATATAAAACGAGTACTTAGAATCTTATGAACTCAAAAACGTAAGCGTTACGATTTTTTTTGCGCGAATTTCGCCCTAAACGCCATCTTCCAGTGGGCGGATTCTGCTGGTTAACGAACTTGACCTTTCAAATTGGACGACGGATTTTTGTACCAAATTTCATCACAATCGGACCATTAGGGAAGCCAGAAATGAGCGAACAGACAAATATATATATATATATATATATATATATATATATATATATATAAATATATACATATATATATATATATATATATATATACATATATATATATATATATATATATATATATATATATATATATATATACATATACAAATTTGAACCACCGTTATTTTCGGTCTCTAGGGGTTCTGAAACGCGAAATTTTCTAGTCGGCACTTCCGGATTGTTTCATTGTATCAACCTTATAAGCGGGGTTCCTCCCTATGGGGGAGGGAGGAACCGCGCTAATATGTGTGTGTACGTGTGTCTGTTAACACGATAGCGGCCAGAGTTTTCGTTTTTTCTTCATGAAACTTGGTGTATAGCGTTCAATTAGCAAACGATTGAAGGAGTTCGTTAGCCACCAAAATCGGTCCATCGGGAGGCGGGGTTTACCCCGGACCCAAAACACTTATTTGACCATGCCAGCCGTAGTTTTTGTTATATTTCAACGAAACTCGGTATTCGTTACGTTGATCTAAAGACAGAAATACGTTGTAAAAATAAACTAAATCGGTTCATTAGGATGGGGGTTTACTCCGGACCCACACTACTAATTTGCCACTACCAGCCGAAATTTTTGTTACATTTCAACGAAACTCCGTATTCGTGGTGGTAATCAACAAAGAAAAATGGGTTGTAAAAGGAAACTAAATCGGGCTATTTGGAGGGGGGGGTTTACTCCGGACCTAAAGTACTAATATACTCGTATCATTTATTAACATAACGCTGGAAGCAAATTATTTACAATATTAATAATTGAACAGTTCTCATAAGAAATGTAAATGAGCAGAACTATTCACGTTTTTATTTTATTTATATAGGCTATTTATGGCAAATTATTCAGTAATGTTGTCTACACTAGAAAAATTCTGAGGAAAGTGCTTAGTTATGCATCTCCTGCGTGACGGACTTTTTATATTTATTTATGATGATTTTTGATTATTAAAAGCAGGGAGCGACAAACATTAATTTGTTTATTTATTAATTTATTTTATTATTATTTCTTGTCTTTATTTTTAGCACGGTTACTCCCTATCTCCATAGGGAGAACCCGCTTATGAGGTTGACCTCATGACGCAATCCGGAAGTGCCGACTAGAAACTTTCACGTTTCAGACCCTATAGATCACGAAAATATAGGTGGCCCAAATTTGTGCATATATATTTATAAATATATGCTTGTCTGTTCGCGCTCTAGCAAGCTCAAAAATGGTCCGATTTTAACGAAATTTGGTACGAAACTCTGTCGTCTAATTTGAAAGGTCAAGTTCGTTAACCAGCAGAATCTGCCTGCTAGAAGATACTGTTTGGGGCGAAATTCGCTCAAAAAAAAATCGTAACGCTTACGTTTTTGTATTTATATGCTTGCAGGTACTTGTTTTATAGGTTTATTAACATAAGAAAACGAATGAAACCATTTATATGGCGATATCTGCAACCGTTTCTGAGAAAAGTGGAATCAATATTTTTGTAAGTCATTATATTTTTGTGAGTATTTAGAATCGCGGGACTCAATTGAAATATTTTCTACAACTTGGAAATTAATCCCAACTAAGATGTTTAAATTTTGGTTATATTTGGAGTTAGGAAGTATGTGAAAAAAAAAATTATTAATAGACATGAAAAGTTTTCGGATCTTCATACATTTTTCGTAAATATCTCGATAACGGTTGGGAAATCGTGCTAAGTGGAAGGTGATCATTCGAATGCTTACTGAATTCTCTACAAAAAAGGTTCTGAAGCAATATTCGATGGGGCAACGTCAATCAGAGATATAAGCGCTTAAAACTTAAAAAGTGTTTTGTTGTTTTGAAAGGGGTTTCTCTTTGTTTATCTCACTTTTTAATTGTTTTTTTTTCTTGTTTTAAATTGCATTTATCAGCAAAATTAGTATAGTAGTAAAATAAGCTAAGAAACGGTGAAAGGTATTGGTAATAATAAGTTTGGAGTGGCTGTGGTAAACAAGATGGCTGTGGCTAATCATGATGACGTAGTTTGTTTTGAATTCTGCTGTCTATATAACCTTCCTCATAGCCTCCAACAGAAGTTATCGTTATTTCTTATTTTATAGAAAGATTTAACCCACGACAGAATGGAATTTTATTCGCCATGAAGCACATATTTACAGTTGATTATAACAGTAAGACGAATTTACTAGAAAAACAAGATACTTAAAATGACAACGAATTTTGGTTGTTAAGAAGAAACTTCTCAGCAGTAGTCAAAGAGTAAGTACGTTTTCAGTACATAATTGTATTGACTTATACAGATTAAGAATTAACCACTTCTGTGTAAGTTGGCTACTGTCAGTTTCCTGTGATTTGTGTTGCTAATCTATTCCATTTCTTCGAGATGTACGTAACCATGCTAAGATAACGCAGTTCCTGCGAGTCGGACTTTTTTACTAACTTGATGAATTTATACTATTTAGTTGAAGCTAGAGGAGAACATCTGGCCGTAAGTGAGGTCGGGTAGGCTATTTTTTTGTCACCTGCACCGAGCACAGAGAAAATAAGTTCAAACTTTTGACGAATATATTAGAAAGTTTTATGACGGTGTGGTATACAGGGTGTCCCGCATTGAGATGTCATAATTTTAGAGGTTTATTCTGCACTTCATTTGTAGTTCAGTTGTGCAGAATTGAGCATGTCCTATCTGAACATGTAGCAGAGCTACTCAAGCTTTTGTCTGTTTTCAAAACTATTGTTTTTTTGTATGAAAAACTGTGTTTTCCGGATTTCTGATTTATGTATCGTAAATAACAACCACATTTTTAGAATCTGCATTAAATTTACAATATGAAACACCCGTTATTGGAATATTGTCATGTAAATTAGGAGCTTTACTAGTAGCCATGTAGATTCGAACTCTTGATATTAGTTTTATTCTTAAATTATACAGAATGCGTATATCGAGGATTATGAACAAAAAAGAAATCATATCCGGCCATTTCTTATAAGATGTAAGGAAATCGAAGATTCTTTTGGCTTGGTAATTCCTTTTATAAAAACACACATACATTCAAGAACACCTCCATGGACAATACGTAATTTCAACATAGACATGACACTCGCCAAATTCAAAAAGACAAACCCAGCTTCAAATTTACTATACAAACAGTACTTCACAAAATTCACTTCAGAATACAAAAACTCCCTAATTCTTTACACTGATGGCTCAATAACAAAACACGGTGTAGGAGCAGCTGCAATCTTGCAAGATGATGTGTACAGCAAAAAACTTCCACCAAATGTTAGCATCCTTGGAGCAGAACTGCAAGCCATTCTCCTCGCGTTGAAGAGTCTGCCATCAACACAACAAACACACATCATCATTTGTAGTGACTCTTTGAGTTCACTCCAATGTTTACAAAATATATACACGACACATCCCACATGTATAGAAATAAAGGACGAAATACACAACCTACATGCTTCTGGTAAACATGTAACTCTGTGGTGGCTACCGGGACATGAAAACTTAGGACTAAACACAATTGCTGACCGACATGCCAAACTTTCAACAGAAGAACAAACTTACGAACCACTCGACTCGTACTATGAAGACGTAATACGTTACACTGACCTAACAATATTACACTACTGGCAACTGGATTGGACTAACACAACAGAGAACAAACTGAGGACGGTGAAGTTTACGGTAAAAGAATGGCCTTCGTCACACAGAAAATCACGACGCGAAGAATTCATATTAGCCAGACTACGTATCGGCCACAGTCGTGTGACTCACGAGTACCTAATGACTAACAAGGACAAACCGACATGCCGAACATGTAACTCAGAACTGACAATCAAGCATATACTGACTAACTGCTATTTAAGACAGAACCTTGATGTACCTATAGACTTGACAGAACTCCTCGGAGATGACAGCCACCATATTGATACAATACTCAAACATTTAAAGGACATAAACATTTACAACAACATCTAAGTAAATACCAAGTCAAAATATCTGGTTAAAATATTTTAAAATTATTATATAAGAAAATGTTTTAGGAATATGCTCGACTAAACCTACTTTACATCGCCCTCTACTGAAAAGACCGAAAAACTGCACTTCGCCATAGATGCGGTGCGATAAATAAATAAATAATAAATTATTCAACATTTTTTTAATCGGCTATTTGAAGACTTAAGGGCTTCCCTGCGCCTGAAAAGTTGCCTTTAAAATGGTTCCTTGTTGTTTTAGAAAAATAAATTATTTGAGTTTGTTTTTTTCTGATTTCTAAATCAAAACCAAAAAATGTGCTTTAGCGTGAAGGAGCCATTCTAAACACATTATATAATTTTTCACGATAATTGTCCCATCCCTCCCACAATACGTACACACACTTTTTGCTCTGATTAAGGGCAGGGAGAAACTTCGGAAACAGGGGTGAGAGGCGAAGGAAGAACATATCTATATAGATAAAAATCACGTTACTGTCTGTTTGACTGTTTGTTCCTTATACAAATCTACACCAAACTTGGCACAAAGGTACGTCTTGATACGGGAAATCTCCTAGGCTAGGTCAAAATAGTCAAATTTCAGAATTTGGTCAAATCGTTTTGTTGAAGAAAAAATGGCTACACTAAACCATTCAGATTCTGACGGTCATTTTGAATCGACAGCCATTTTGAATAATGTCTCAAATTTATTTGTTGATGTTCTTGATAATTAGAACTACTCGAGCTCATTGATGACTTTACATCATTATATAATCATGTAGTGCTGTTAATTTAAATTTTATTTCAACAGTCACTGTCTAACTAAGGATCGCTGGCCTTTCTTTGATAATAGCTATCTACTTGCAGTCTGTGGTGCTGGCCTCTGTCGGCTGTTTTGTGAATTGCTGTGGTGCTGGTCTCTGCCGTCTGCTTTATGAATTACTTGAAAGATATAAACTAATTCACACCGTTTGACAGATTTTGACGTAACTGGGTATACAGGTAGATCTTGATACGGGGAGAGTCATAGGCAGAAAGTAGGTGTAGTATGGCACGGCGGGGAACAGCTAGTTGGAAATAGATCTGGGCAATACTGGAATAATTTATTCCTTAAATAAATATAGGGTTGGCAAATAAGTCCTTTCGGTTTTTGTATTCATGTTTTGTTTACAATATGTCACATTTATCTGATGAAATTAATCCCAACAGAGGATTGTTTATCCTATTTGTAATATGTAAACAGTTATGTCTGTCGACACTTGTTAAGATTAGGTCAGTATTGCGTTTGTGATCCAGCTGAGAAGATGGACGGTAATTTATTGCATTATAGGCATATTTTGCTGTATTATTTCAAAAAAGGAAAGCGAGCTGCAGAGGCTAATAAAAAAATATGCGGGGTCTATGGGGATAAAGCCTTAACAGAGCACACGTGCCAAAATTGGTTTGCCAAGTTTAGGGCAGGGAATTTTGACATAAACGACGCACCACGACCTGGTCGTCCACAAGAAATTGAAATCATTGATGTTAAGGCTATAGTCGATCAAAATCCTTCCCAACCAGTGCGAGACATTGCTGAGGCCCTAGATATATCACATGCAAGCGTAGAAAATCATTTGCGGAAGCTCGGCTAGGTTTCTAGGCTGGATGTTTGGGTCCCCCACTCTCTGACCGAAGCCTACTTGGCATTTCCATTTGCGATTCCTTGCGAAAACGTCAAGAAAACGATCCATTTCTTAAAAGACTTGTGACAGGGGATGAAAAGTGGATTGTCTACGATAATGTGGTGCGAAAAAAATCTTGGAGACCTAGCAACGAACCACCTGGAACCACATCTAAAGCGGGATTGCACCCAAAGAAGATAATGCTTTCTGTATGGTGGGATTTCACGGCTGTGATTTTTTATGACCTGCTGCCACAAGGTAAATCAATCGATTCCACTCTATACTGCTCACAATTAACAAAATTGAATGAATCAATTCGACGAAAACGCCCAGAACTGGCAAATCGAAAGGGTGTCGTCTTCCATCATGATAATGCCTGGCCCCACACTTCGTTAGTCACCCGCAACAAATTGTTAGCCCTTGGATGGGATCTTTTGCCCCACCCTCCCTATTCACCGGACCTTGCTCCTAGTGACTACCACTTATTCCGGTCTCTACAAAATTCCTTAGGTGGAAAACGGTTTGAAAACGAACAGGGTGTCAGGGAGCACCTTGATCATTTTTTCGCTAATAAACCACAGACATTCTATGAGCATGGGATTATTCGGCTGATGGAGAGATGGGGTAAAGTTATAGAAAATAATGGACATTACATTGTAGATTAAAATAAAAATTATGTTCAAAATATACAATAGTTTTTTTTCAACTTAAAAAACCGAAAGGACTTATTTGCCAACCCTATAAAATGGTTATTCCTGAAATAATTATTTCCGGAATTACGGAAATTCTTTAAATGTTATTTCATCGTTAAATAAAACAATCTTCATCAAATAACTAGATGTATTTATTCCTTGAATAATTATTTGAAAATTTGATCATTCTTTGAAATTAATCAACATAATTCTAAAAGCTTTATTTCTGAAATAACTATTTGATAAATGATATTTCAGTATTTTTATTCATGAAATAAATTATTTCACTCAGATGCAAAATAATTATTCCCGAAATAACTTCATCATGAAATAACGTTTGTAATGGACGAGAATAATGCGAATGGTTAATATTACCATCAAAACACGAGTTAAGGAGATAATCCTTTTAACATTATTATTGGGGTCTCCCCCCCGTGGTCTAGTGGTTAAAGCCTTAGATTCTCATGCAGAAGATGGTGGATTCGATTCCCGCCGGCAGGAATTTTCTCATCTAACGGCTCGTTAGAAAATTCCTCGCTGCAGTTTGGATGTTGGCGATCATGGCCCTGATGTCGATGGGTCGTAGGAAAAAAAAAAAAAAAAAAAAAAAAAAAAAAAAAAAAAAAAAAAAAAAAAAAAACCGGTGCTAACGTGTTAAATCAGTCTTCAATTTTTCTTTTTCTTTTTTAATCCTTATCGACATCTAGGCCATTATCGCAAACATCCAAGGTGGAATTTTCTCAACGAGCCGTTATATGAGAAAATTCCTCCCGGTGGGAATCGAACCCTCCCAAAAAAAAAAAAAAAAAAAAATTAAAGACTGAGCACCGCATTTTTTTTTTCTACGCCCCATCGACATCAGGGCCATTATCGCCAACACAGCACAATGAGGCTTCACAGGAAAACATGTATTTAGAGGGGTTTTTTTTTGTATAAATTAAGTTATCAGAATATGTTATTCCATCAAATAATCATTTCGGGAATAAATATATCATTAATCATGAAATAATTTAATCCTTGAAATAATTATTTCCGAAATAATATTTTAAAAAATTATAAAATAAATTATTTCTGAAATAATCTGTTAAGGTTATTTCATGATTTATTCCGAAAATATTATTTCAAATAAATTATGCCCAGGACTAGTTAGAAATAATTACACTTATTGTAAACATAATAAATACATGTATTTTATGTTCAGATAGAACTCTTCTTTCTGCGTCAATTAACTAGAAATGATATGCAGAATAAACCCCTAAAGTTATGACATCTCAACGCGCGACACCCTGTATAATGAATAAAAATAACATCTTAAATTTATTCTATTGAATGCATTTCTGTGTAATGTGTTCACTAATAATGAAGCTTTTCTTAAAAGAGTTTATGTAATGTTTCCTCTATTATTTGATGATTTTTTAATTAAAATTGGCCTTTGATTTTTCCCTCATAGGAAGGAATATTGAACATTTTATAACATTATTCAAAATGAAAATTTTAATATGTAATCGTTGCATAAGTACCATAGGAAAGGATAAAAATACAAAATATTTGTATATTTCAGAAAAGTCTTTTCTGAAGGAAATAACTGAATGTAATGAGAAGCTTACCTCCATTTTCTTTGAAGTTACATGAACTTTATATCTGCTTTGTTAATGCTCTGTAATATTTCCTTTCGGCCTTTTATCAGAATTTTGTCTGTTCCCGTTTCAGCTAACGAGCATTTCTTCCGAGTTAATACACGTCCCTCAAATTCTGCCTTAGTATATATTGTAGTACTTGGACTACATTGCCTAACTAACTACATCACAGAACATAACACTATGCTCGGACTCATTAAGTTGTTTACTCTCCTTACACATATATAACACTAATCCTGTCATCAGTGACATTTTAGAACGTATCACCAGACTTCAGACGCACAACATACTGGTAACAATGCCGTGGGTACCAGGACACGAAAATATTGGGCAAAGCAACGACTGCGGACGAACAAGCAAAGCACGCCAGCAGACGGGAATCAGTGGATTCTAACTTACTGACGACTGAAGACTTACATTTACTAATTACAGAAAATATCCGTCTTGAATGGCCAGCCTTATGGTACACTACAAGAAATAACCTCCTCAGGGAGATAACAAGCAGTACTGCTGGTTCTGGTCCTCAGAGGCGTTCAGTTCTGACCAGTTGGTCAGTCGTATTGCAGTTCTGACCAGTTGGTCAGTCGTATTGCAGTTCTGACCAGTTGGTCAGTCGTATTGCAGTACTGACCAGCTTATCAGTCGCATTGCAGTACTGACCAGCTGGTCAGTCGTATTGTAGTACTGACCAGTTGGTCAGTCGTATTGTAGTACTGACCAGTTGTTCATGGTTGTATAAGACACAATCTTAGCCAGTAAAGGACTTTATTATTTGGTATTAATTCATATAATATATTTCATTAGTCTTATTACTTTTGCCTATAGCTGTTAACTGTTACAACAGGGTGGCCCAGATAAGCGGGTCACAAGAGAAATGACTACTAAACCGTTTGAGATATCAACATTTTTCATAGAGGCAAAGTTGTAGTCCTCGTCGAGATCTATAAAATGTTGCCCTGGGATATTAGAAAATAACATTTCTAAAGGCTCAAATAAAGGGTTTTCTCTTTACCCATATTTTGCATTATACTTTTGAAATATACTAACAAAAAAAGGAAGAACCGTGCGAACGGGGTTTCGATGCGTCAAGTAGTTCTCTGTGAAGATACGTCTTCATTTGCATGTATTCCTCATCTGAAATTCCAAAAAAAGGCACTTGAATTTATTTAAATTGTATTTTTGTTAAGGAAGGGCTAATGCAGCTTAGGAGATTGTGCTCAGCATTAAAAATTGTATTTATTGCAAAAAAAATAAAAAAAAAATCATTATTTGTGATCTGTAATTTTGGCAACTCTTATGCCTAAAGCTCCAATTTGTATGTATTTTCATTTTTAGTTTACACTAATGGGAATCGATTTGTTGAGTGTTAAACACGTTCTCCCAAGCTGAATTACCCCCACCTTAACAAAAATACTATTTAAATTAATTCAAGTGCCTTTTTTTGGAATTTCAGATGAGGAATGCAAGCAAATGAAAACGTATTTTTACAGAAAAATACTTGACGCATCGAAACCTCGTTTACACGGTTCTTCCTTGTTTTGTTAGGACATTTTAAAAATATAATGCAAAATATTGGTAAATAGGAAGCCCTTCCCTTCAAAGGCCTATTTGAGCCCTTAGAAGTGTTATTTTCTCATTTTCAAGGGCACCATTTTATAGATCTCGACGAGAACTACAACTTTTCCGCTCAGAAAAATGTTGATATCTCAAACCGTTTAGTTGTTATTTCTCTTTTGGCCCGCTTATCTGGGCCACCCTGTATATGTGTTACTGTCTTATTGATTCAAACAATGTTACATCGTTGTAAACTCCAGTGGAAATAAAACTGGATTTACTTAGTTTTTAGAAACTTTCTTTATATAACTTTTCTTCCTTTCCCTTCAGGTTTTCCTAAGACACTTTCTCGTTTCCTGCAATTCTACTTTTGTTATCTTAAATAATCTCTTAAAACTTAAAATTATCTTTGTGTCTTTCTGAGTCTGGATGTATAGCTATAAATGCGTTTCTTTGCTCTCTGTCGGGAAGAAGAGGCTCGAATTACGTCGATCCGATGACAATTCAGACGTGTGAAATTTTGATTCCAAGCTTTCCAACTTCGGGGACAAGAATTTCATGAAAACAACACGCAGTGGTCCAAAATGGCCGGGTTCGAAAGTTTATATATTAGTTTTTATTTTTCAAGAATCGGGTATAAATAAAAACACAGTAATATTTGATATACCTATCGCACTAGTATTTCTGAAGTGACAAGACTAAAAAAAAAATGCTCAACTGAAAATGTTCCACACTTGTCTATGCACACAAGTCCCCTCAGTTGTACAAGCTCTGAAGCTAAAGAGATATTTGCCATGTGTTTCATAGTCATAACTGAAAAAAAAAACGATTTCCAATTTTTCCAATTTTCTCGAAAACGGTTAAAGCTATCGCCTTAAAAATTGTTTCATTCGTTTTCCTAGGCCCAGAAGCCTATAAAACGAGTACTTGCAAGCATATGAAGTAAGCGGAACGATTTTTTTCGCGCGACATTCTCTCCAAAACCCATGTTCCGGTGGTCGGATTCTGCTGGTTAACGAACATGACCTTTCAAATTAGACGAAAGATTTTTCTGCCAAATTTCTTCGAAATCGGACCATTCGTCTGGGACCTAGAGATATATTAGATATATTTATTTATTAAGAGTTTCGCAACTTTTGGCGACTTGCTTTTTAACATACATCAAGATATTACAAAATACTTTTTGCACATTGTGTATATAACAAGTCAGTACATTTTATGAGTATAGCTAGTACATTAGTGAGCTAATTAATAATAATAATAACATGTTTTATATAATATATTTCACAATAACAATACGGTAATATAACAGATATTAAATAGAGTGTGAAGAGGGAAAAAAGTGGGGGGGGGGGTAGAAGAGGTAAGATTATATTGGAGATAGGGCTTTATTTTTAAATGTAGGTTAATTAACTTAATTTCTTAAAAATGTAAATAATTTTATAAAGGCTATTTCGTTCATTATTTTGAATTAACTTTAGGAGGTAAATTGGAGGTAAGGCTAGATTTTCGAATATAGGTTAAATATCTTTAAGTGAGTTAGTATGGTGTTAATATGTGGACTATTTTCGGCAAGTAAGTCGTGTAAGTCGTGAGGAATTGTTAGGTTGTCTCGTAATCTGCAGTGAGTAAGTATGTGTTTAACTGTTAATGTCTCGTTACAACATGCGCATACAGGTCTGTCTTGTCGTTCCATTAGATAGGAGTGCATTAGTAAACTGTGTCCTAGGCGAAGTCTCGTAATAATAACTTGGTCTCGTCTTGTTAGGTTTTCTCTTGACCAGGGTATTATTGTATTTTTTATTTCCCGCAGTTTGCTTTGAGAGTTAGTCCATTCTGTCTGCCAGTCGTTTACTGTCTTATTTTCAGCTAGTTTGCATAGGTCAGTTGCTGTCATTTTATTCAGGTCAGGTGTAGGACTTTGAGTTGCAGTTTTCGCTAGTAAGTCTACTGTAGTGCTCTGTGAAATCCCTTCATGTCCAGATAACCAAAACATAGTGATATGTCTGTTCTTTGTTTTTGAATAATTGTGTAAAAGCTATTTTAATTTCTACATTGTTAGAATTCCATACCCCCCAAATCCCCCGGTATTATCAGCCTCCCCCCAAATTATTTTCTATATAAGCCTTAGCTGATTTGCATTATTTATATTCAAGCCTTTGCATTCCCAATTTAGACACAAGTCGTGGTGTACAGAATTTGGATTGGTTTCTGTGTATTTAATCAAAATTCATTTTACGTTTTGGTCAAGCAGTGATTGTAAACTAACAGTGGCCAAAATCTGAGTGATTTTAATATTTTTAGGATAACCAATTTTAGTGCACAGTGATCTATTTTAAGAAGGATATATTGGAGGGTTGAGAGCACAACTAGACCAAGTCCATGTTATACTGTTTCCAGAAAATGAGTATTATTCGTTTTAATTGCAGAGACATTGTATAAATCCTATTGACCAGTATAAGAATTAAAAAGATTTGAACTTAAACACTGGCATTATTTATAGTATAGCCTTGTTCATGAAATAGTTATAACTTGGACTTGGCTTACTTGTGATCTGAAAACAAATAAGAATGTCTTCCAGATGTGTAGCAAGAACTGCTACAAGAGGCAAAATAATGAAGTTAGGACTTAGTCTCCTGTAGCACTGAAGAGAGCCATTCTAGTAATACTCTTCAATCACACAAAAACTTAAAATGTCAAAAATGGACTTGGTCTACTTGTGCTCTGAACCCTCCATATGTCAAAGCCTGTATCTTTTGTCGTTTGTAATAGAATATTATATTGTTAACTTAAACAATATAATATTGTTTAAAGAAAGATACGCTACCCCTAATATCACCAAAGCTTTTGCAGAATGGGGGACGAGGTTAGCTCAGTGGTAGAGCACTCGACTAATGAACTGGAGGACCAGGTTCAAAACCCGACCGCGCACTAAAGATTTTTTCTTCTAGTGCTGCCGTTCGAGGGTTGGATTTGGGGTCCCAGGCCGTCCCTAGGCTCACCCAGCCTTTAATTAATTTAATTAATAATGGGTACCTTGGGTGCTAATGACTCTAGCAGTCGAAGCAACCAAGGGGAAAATCAGGCGGCCGGAGCATAGTATTGACCACACTATCTCCCTAGTGTGCCGTATGGTCAAGAATCAGATACCTCTAACAGTATCTGCCCCTCTGGGCCCTTGTGGCCTGTTACGGGACTGATTTTTTTTTTGCAGAATGGAAACGTGGAGATGTTTCTTTTTTTCGCCTGGCTGCTGATGCAATCAACCAATTGGAAAAAGTGCCTATTGCGTTTTTACTTTTCGATTGTTGATTCTGTATGCCACTCAACTGGAAAGGTTTTTCAGGCCGACCTGTTTGAGTAATTGGTTGGTAGTATTTCACAGCTGAATTTCATGTTAAAAAAAAAAAAAATGCAGCCGTAATACTTTGTATGTAATACTGAACTATTGAGTACCTACTCAAAATATAAACTTCACTCGTTTTTTTTTTTTTTTTTTTTTTTTTTTTCAAAAACTCCAAATTAATAGTTTTGTTCGACTATTTGGCCGAAGCACCAGAGCCGCCGGTGCCAGAGCGGAAAAATATCGAAAGCGCTGATTTGATTATTTAGTTTGTGATTCTCTATATTAGCTATGTAGGAACAGGATGATTTTTTATCTGTTTCAAGGATATTCAAATTAATTCAGGCCCAATGTCAGAATAGTGGAAGTTTGTCAAAATTCCACAGTACTCTAAATGAGTGACATAATTGTAAAACAGGGTGGAAAGAATTATCCCCTGCTCTAAAAGGCCAACTAAGCCACACATCAGTAAAACTGGGTACAAAAAAAATTAGAGCGTTTTAGAACGCTATGATTACAGAAAAAAAACTCCAGCTTCCTCTGAGATGAGAAAGGTCACATTTCAAACTAGTCATTCTAATGAAAAGATTAGATCCAAAATCATCTGCTTTTATCTGCTTATCCGATCATAACACCGGAATGAAAGGAAAGGATTAGAGTAGGCCTTTATTTGTTGCACTATCTAGTCTACAGTATTGGCTCATTTAATACAAAACACTTCAATTCGAGTTCATTCTAGGTTCTAACGTTGTTTAGTCATGAGCTCTCATGAGTTAAAATGAAATACTACGATTCGTGTGAGTGCTTGTAGGGTGGTACAAACTTCGACATATTCCTTCAACAAAATCACCTTAAACTAATTTAAGTATACACTCAAAATGCTCGTTTTAATAAGTGAAATCTATTCTTAAATTTTCAAAAATGTTTAATGTGTAATTCATTTCCTCGTTATTTAATTAACGAGGAAATGAATTACATGTCTTAATTTTTTAAAACATTTAATAAAAACAATTAAACTTGATATATTTTTTTTTGTGTTCTAAGTCGAATGAGACTGTCCCCAGATATTAATACATTCTCCAGGTATTGATTCTTCCCCGCTTTTTGGCCATTCGGCCCCACTGTGCGACGTAGTCCCTGCCGGACATGTTCCTATAGAAACGGCCAAAATCGTCTCAATTGAAGAATGTAAATGTTATCCCAAGAACATAGCATTAAATGGGTTGTTGGGCCTTAAGTTGTATCAGCTGAGTGAAGTTTTGGGCCTTGGGGAGTACAACTTGATGTCGACCACACCATAAAGACCGCAAGCTTCGCCCTTCAATAGATTGTGGGACCTAACTAGTTTCCGGTTCCGATCTATCCCTACGCAGTGACACCAACCAAACTCTACATTTCGCCAAGTTTATGTAAGCAAAATAGAAGAAGGGCATGAAAAACGTAAAATGTCCTGTTGGGATGCCTAAAATCTTAGTTCTCTTTCAGATTTTCTTTTATTTTTTCACCAAAGATGAACTCTTCCCCCCCGCCCCCAACAAAAACGAACGTCGAAAAAAGGGAATTTATAGGACCCACTCACTCAATGACTCAATCATCAAAATTATTTGGCACTTCCCTAAAGGTTAGAAACTTATGCAGGGCGATAGACATTAGAGTGTTTTTAAATACAAAAATCGAAAAATCCTGTAACGTTGTGTTTGCCTTCACTTCAAAAAACATTGTGATCGTTTTGTACTTATTGCTCCTTCAAAAACCCATCCTCAAGGCAAACCTATACGGTACTAACTCTATATTCACGTACAAAAAGTATTGATATCCCCCAAAAACATAACGTAGAAAAAAGCCAAGTTCCAGAGCCCTCCCAAAAACAATCTGCTTATGAAAGTTATGATATTATAGTATTGGGTCAAGTTTTAGGCTTTTAATACCTTGTCAAGAACCTAATAATACCCTCTAACTTCCAACTTTTTCAACAGTTTTCTTTAAATGCTGGCCACTATAACGGTCGGATTTATTATAAAATTTCAGGCAATTAAAGATTTTAGGGTAATGATTCAAGATTATTATGAACTCTCTGATGACTTAAAACGAACTCTATGTAAGTTTAAGCGATCATCATTAAATAATGGGTGTTGCAATGGGAGAAATAAGTGCTCGAAACTTCCAAGGTGTTTCTTTGGTTCTTTTGAACGGGGTTTTCTCTATTTTTAAGCCGCCTTTTAATTGGTTGATTTTTGCTTGAAATTTCATTTATCTGTAAAATTCATATTTTAGCGAAAATAGGCAATAAATTGAGAAAAATATTGGTAATAGTGTTTTCCTTTTTTTTTTTTTTTTTTTTTTATAATTTATTTATGAGCACCCCGCATTGACAGCGTTTCGCCCAGGTACACATATAAAATAGAAATACATAACAATGATTCAAATACATAATTATAATCTTATATAATAATTATAAATCCTTAATAGTTAACATATTACATAATTATAAATCCAATTACATTATTGTGTGTATCAATCTAATTATACAATTAAGTTTGTGAATAACATACAGCTAAAAGTAAAATTAACTAGTAAAAAAGTCCGACTCGCAGGAACTGCATCATCTTAGCGCGGTTCCGTTCATGTCCTTAGTGTCATTTGATAAGCTTAGAAAATAAACAAAGTCATTTGTTTTATATATCTCGTGAAAATTGTCAAAATCCTCTCGAACATCTCGAATAAAAGTGATATTAAGGCGTCAGGGAGACCGACAGTAGCTAACTTATACACAAAAGCGGAAATTACACAATCCGGCTCTCAGTCTAAAGCAAAGCTCTATAAATCAATACAGAATATGCCTAATAAAGCCTTTCTAGTGGATACAGAAGCATGGGCGTATATGAGGGGGGGGCTGAGGGGGTTGCAGCCCCTCCCGAAATTTTGAATTGATGATAAAAACTTGTCGTAAAACCCTTAAAAATAAATTAAATAAGATCACTTAGTTCATAAAACATATTTTATTTTACGTTTAATAGCGTTTTAGTTGCCTAAAACTATTCCAAGCTCTAAATATTTAGTATTCCATACCCTGGAAATGGTCTCAGCCCCCCCCCCCGAAATTTTCCCAGCCCCACCCGAAATTGTTTTCTATATACGCCCATGTACAGAAGGATCAAGAAGAAGTACAAGAAAGATTGAGTAGAATACCATGCCTAATAAAGCCTATATAGAATAATATGCCGAATAAAGTCTATCTAGTAGATACAGAAGGACAAATAACAAGTCTTGACGAATAACGAGTCAATATATAGAATAATATACCTAATTGATAATCTACTATTGAGTAGACACAAATGGACCAAAAACCAGTCTTGTGGAATATTTTCTTTTTTCTAATTAAATACTTTTTATCAATATTTAGTATATAACCTTTGTTTAAAACTATTGATTGCTAATTGATGAATCGGTTTACAACTAAGTAGTCTTTATGAATATTTGATATATAAACAATATAACACTTTAATCTAGCATACATTAAAACAATATATTTTTTACAACAATTTCTTCTTGGAATACGAATTTGTACAAAGAGAATTTCCAAGAATTTTGTTTAATCTTGTGCGAATAGTACTACTCAAGGACTTGGAATTAAAAAGAATTCGTAATAAAGAGAGAGAACGTCTCTCCCGCAAGGAGCTTTGTAAACAGAGAAAATTCATCAGGAGATCAGCGATAAAGAAAAATATAAAAATATTTATTTTGCAACATTTCATTTGATAAAATTGCTTGGCAAATCTAGTGTTTATAAGAAAGTCAGACACTCGGTATTGCGTTATCTTGGCGCATTTACGTTGTTTTCACTAGTGTCATTTGAAAAGTTTGGAACACAAAGAGTTAAACTCCTATTACTGGTAACCTATAGATAACGGTTCATCTCTAGGATATCTGTTTGTCGACACTGGTCCGTAGTGCTCCAGTGTCAAGAAACATTGAACTTTGATTTCTTATCAATTAATGAATAACTTATAGTCTGACGGGAACTTATAATTTAGAGGGGGGGGGGTGATATAATAGACTGCACAAAATTATGTAGTAGCGTTAATTTTGGTGATACATTATTTAACGCCATAAAATAATTGAGTACAATTCGGCAAAAGGAAATTCACCTATGTCTATGGTTCGGAGCTCGAGGAACCATACCAAAGGAGACTAGTACATTCTTACAAGGAGACTAGTACATTCTTACAAGGAGTCTAGTACATTCTTACAAGGAGGCTAGTACATTCTTACAAGGAGACTAGTACATTCTTACAAGGAGACTAGTACATTCTTACAAGGAGACTAGTACATTCTTACAAGGAGACTAGTACATTCTTACAAGGAGACTAGTACATTCTTACAAGGAGACTAGTACATTCTTACAAGGAGACTAGTACATTCTTACAAGGAGACTAGTACATTCTTACAAGGAGACTAGTACATTCTTACAAGGAGACTAGTACATTCTTACAAGGAGGCTAGTACATTCTTACAAGGAGACTAGTACATTCTTACAAGGAGACTAGTACATTCTTACAAGGAGACTAGTACATTCTTACAAGGAGACTAGTACATTCTTCGGCCTAGATGTAAATAATAGCCTTCCCCTCTTAGCCGAACAAATATTGATGTACTCCCTTGGGATCATCAATCATCATATTTATGGTTAAAAAAAAAAAAAATAATGAAGCAAACATCACAATCAATAAGGAGCACAATCAAGCGTACAAAGTGATCATTATTACAACCTCCAAATCCCCAGCAGCAACCGAATCTTTGAATTAGAACAGGACTAACTAGTCTTAAAGATCAAACCAAAAAGGTACATATAAAGATTTATCGGAAGATTGATTGAAGAGCTGTGTGCTTTAGCAACCGTATTAATTTGGGCAGCCTCACTTTCAGTTTTAATAAAGTGTTCTTTCTTTCTTTATCTGCCGTGACGAAGCACGGGTATTCAGCTATTTATTGTATGCTATTATTAAATTTATAAATTTTATGCGGTTTAATTTCTCTTGTAACAATTACATCATCGTTATTTTTGTAGGCAGAAGGTCAATAAATCAAATTCTAAATTAATATAAAAGTCAAATTATTAAAATAGCTCTACATGCTTCCGCATCATCTGACGCCTCTTCAGGAGCTAAAAACTAAATATAGGCAAGTAAAGATGGAATGGTTGCGATTCGGCTAAAGAAACCTCAATATGATTTTTGTTAAAAAAAAAAAACTATATTTTGTACTTTTCGGCTACTCATTGGTAGCCTTCGTCAGCTAAAATGACAAGAAAACCGAAATTAATCCAAAAAAAAAGTTTATAATTGAGATAAGTAACAGAACTATAAATACAATTAACTTATTATAAAAGAACAATTTGGTCTAAAATTCTTAGAATGAGTAGAATGAAAATCAAAAGAAACATAACAAAAAAAAGAAGAAAAAAGGCTACTATATTGAAGTTTATATAAGTATATACTTATAAACATTGCGTCGGTGTGAGAAAAGCCTCATATATGATTCAAGGAGGGAAGAGGTTAATTCATCCTAATATATTCATTGGCTAAAGTGGAGCTTAAACATCTCTTCATATCTCGGAGAGATCTTTATTCCCTATTTTAAATTCCACTTGGATCTTAGGCGAAATCTCGTTTAAGGATGAAAAAAAGAAAGTTACTTGAATCCAGGGGGGGGGCGAGGGGGAGGAAGAGATTCGAAGGAGAATTAATGCTTTGAATCTCATTGGTCGAAAGAAAATGAAAAAGGGTCTAAAAAATCCCCCCTCCCCTTTCAGAGAGGCTTAAATACTTTGTTCCTTCATTTCTCATTTATAACCCCTTCATATATGCAGTAAATGAGTTCTTGTGGAACATCAAAGACCTTCCTTGCTAACGTTTGGCAAGGAATATATATTTTATATATTCTCGTTATATTTTTAGTATATATTTAAATATATCCGACAGTTTCGCATGTCCAGCATGCATGTGGGACTTCCACATTGACAAGTTCTATATCGTTCAATTCAGTTCACCATCAACTCAAAAGCCCTGATACTGAAAAGTTCTGAATCCCCGCCTTTCTGAAAATAAACGCAGAGACTATTTATTTTCTGGGCTAGAAAGGCTTAGTCAATTTTAAGGCCCCAAAAAAAGTCGGAGTTCCAATCGACATGATCATTGAACTCAAACTTATTGGGTTCCATTGAGTCCTTATCCGATATCCATTTGACTTTATTGGGTCGGGATCAAGTCAAAGTTTTTGAAAGCCTTAAGTTTATTAAATTAAAAATGTCAACGAGAATTAATACCTTTGGATGTCATTGGTCTTCTGAGCTATCCTCTGCAGTTTTAGTGGATGGTTCTTTTTTCATAATGTTTGCCAGGCTTCGACCGCATACAGCATTACGCCGACCTCGCAGGCCCAATGCACAATTCTTGCCAGCTTATATTCCATCTCCCAAGTGGGAGCTGACGACATCTGAATGCAAGCTATTGACTTTCTGTGTGGGATCACATATGTATGCGGTAACTTATGCTTGGTATTGGTCAAACAGCCTCTAAAGCGTCTAAAGTGCGCCCGAAAGGTTGGCAGCGTTCGAATCCCCCCTTTACCAACATTGCTATCGTCTTCTTCGCTTACATGTTCCCCACACAACACTATATGATATCTCAAGGAAACTACCAGCGACGCACCAGCTGTCACGACTGCCTGTGTTGTAGGATCACTAACACCATCTCGAAAATAGCTGCCCACAGCAACGGACGAAGAAATGAGCTCTTGGGAGCATTCTTTCATAATCTTACAGGTCTCTTCTTCTGCGTCATCAGAAACCATAATAACATAACTGCTCAGAAGCATCAAAAGACACTGATTAAGACTACATTCTTTGACGGTGATGTTTTACAAGGCTAAATTATTGGTTAGTGTGCTATTCAATGTAATGAAATCTTTCCATAAATATGTGATTAGCTTCAAAATCCATTACCATATTAATAAATTAATTACGAAGAACATATAATTAATTTGAACCCGCAAAGTTACGCAATGTATTTTGGTTTCAATGCATCAAATGAGGTTAAAATAATTTTTACAATTTCTTAAAATCAGCTCAAATTGAGATTTGTTAGGGAGAAAGATTTCTTATCCCGAAGGCTTGTTGATGATTGAACGTGTATATATATATATTTATATATATATATATATATATATATATATATATATATATTTTCGGTATTTCGGTGAATTGTTGTTATGTATTTGTAGGGCACATTAGCAGTACAATATAACTATATATATCCGGTGGTTAAACATATTTCACAAAGTAAGTGAATAAAAATATACGTATTTCTGCATAATTTCTAATTTTATAATGCATTCCATTAAAATAACACTCCTAAAAATGCATAACTGAGGTGAGTACTCAAAATAATTACACAGGCACACAACAAAAAAAATGTGGTATTTTCCTAAGAAACCACACATACATATATTCTTATGTATTTCGACACGCTGAATCCGAATCCGTAGTCCGTTTCACTCCAGCATGTCAGTTTTAAGAGCATTTGAAGGTCAAATTTCGTATGAAATCGTAAAAGAACAAAAAAACTAGAGCTTCCATGGTTTTGAGGTTCGCTGAATTCGAATCCGAGGTCCGTTTAACTCCATCGGTGCAAAATCAAGGTCATTCCAAGGAAAAATATGTCTATTTGGCTATTGTTTTGCAAAATAGACATATTTTTCCTTTAAATGGCCTAGATTTTGCCCCAATGTGGGGAAACAAACCTCGGATTCGAATTCAGCGAACCTCAAAACCATGGAAGCTCAATTTTATTTTATTTTATTTTTTTTTTTTTTTGGGGGGGGGGGGGGGTGCCTGTGTTATTGTTGACGCACCATAACTAATTTTGTGATAGACGTAGTTAGCAGCGCGCACTTTCACGTCTATACGCATATATAAAATATTCCCAAGCCTTCCACAACTGACTCCTCGATTTTTATAAATCCTCCCCTAGCTGCCAAAACCCAGAATCTCGGATGATATCCAAAGAGACAGGGAGATAGGATCCGAAATTATTTGTCATTTAGGCACCGCTACGCTTTCGAATTTTCTGAAAATTATTTCAGAACCTTTTTTGTAGGATATTTAGTAAGCTTTCTAATGGCTACAGTCCACTTACCATGATTACCCAACCGTTTTCCAGAGTTTTAGGAAAATCTTAAAATTTTTTATAAGTGAATTTTGCCCCCCCAAAAAAAATAAAATAAAATAATTTGTATGCAAAACATTCCATCTGCAAATATATATATATATATATATATATATATATATATATATATAGTTATATTGTACCGCTAATGTGCCCTACAAATACATAACAACAATTCACCGAAGTACCATACATCAGAAGTGGAATAATATGACTGAAAACAAATTGCGACAAATCAAACACATACTTACTGACTGGCCATCCGCTTAAGGAAATTCCCGAATGGAGGAAATAGTTCTTGCAAGACTGCGAATAGGCCACACAAGCATTACTCTCGAATACTTAATGACTAAAACTGAAAGACCAAAGTGCCGGACCTGCAATACAGAACTAACAGTAAAACATACGTATATTAATGGACTGCCTTCGAACTTGGACGTACCACCATATTGAAGACATACTTACACATTTAAAAAACATAAACCTGTACGATAAAACATAAAAATCCGATAATTCTTTTATTTAACCTACAAGTACTGACACATTTTTCTCTACGCCAGTACTGACATATGGTCCCACGGACATTCTGATTTTTTAAAAATATTTAAATAAAATAAAATGTTTTATAAAAATTGTATTGATTGCTATTATTTATACGAACCTTCTTGCATTGCACACAATCAATGAATATATAATTTCGTTCAAATTTCAGTAAACAAAAGGGAAATAGCAGGGGGTATTTCCAGTAATGGCTACCATAAGGTCCCAGGGACCATGCCTCAGTACTTAAAGGTTAAGAACTAAATAATTTGACGATTTATCTAATATTTCAATTGTTGTGTTTTTATTTCTATTTACTATATTATTTTTTTTTTACATTATTATTCATATGTGTAACTACTAGCTGAATACCCGTCCTTCGTCACGGCAGATAAGTAGTTATTTTATTGCATTAAATAATGTTTCATTAAAATTACGTTACTATACAATTTTGTGCAGTTTATTATAGCACGGTTCCCGTCATACTATATGTTATTCAATGGGCGTTAAAATTTAAAAGTTTATGTTTCCAAAAAGTTATTTGGAAACACCCATTATATTTGCGAGCATTTCCAAGGTTATAGGCGAGGAGGCTGTGCAAGGGTTCCGGATATTATTACCTCACCTAGAAAACTCTAAGGATAGGCTTGCCATACATCACGGTTTGACCGGGACTGTCCCGGTATTTTGCAATTGTTTCGGCGTCCCGCCCGGCTTTATCAATGTCCCGGAAAAGGCTGTAAAATAAATAAAATACTAGCTGAATACCCGTGCTTCGTCACGGCAGATAAGTAGTTATTTTATTGCGTTAAATAATGTATCAGCAAAATTAACGCTACTAGGTAATTTTTTGCAGTTTATTATAGCATGGTCCCTGTCATACTATATGTTATAAGTACATCAATTGATAAGTAATCAAACTAAAATGTTTCTTGACACTGGGGAGCTCCGGTCAGAGTCAAGAAACAGATAAGCAGCCCCCCCCGAAATTTTTATTTGATGGTAAAAATGTGTCTTAAAACCCTTAAAAATAAATTAAATAAGATCACTTAGTTTATAAAAAATATTTCATTTTAGTTGTAATAGCGTTTTATTTGCCTAAAACTATTCCAAGTTCTAAATTGTTAGTATTCCATACCCCGGAAATGGTACCTGCCCCCCCCCCCGAAATTATTTCCTATAAACGCCCATGGTTGCCTGTAACAGCTGTGTAACCAATACAGGTTAAATTTCGTTGTCAATAATAAATGTACGTTAAAATTTAAAAATTTATGTTTTTCACATATCATTTGGAAACACCCATTATATTTGCGAGCATTGCCAAGAAGTGTTCTGCCTAGGAATGCTGATGGGTGAGGAGGCTGTAGAAGGGTTCGGGATATTATTACCTAGGATGGACCATCACCAGGTATAGCGTAAACTCTATGGGATGTTGAAATGAACAGCAATTAAAATGGTGATTTTGTCCCTCATAGCGTAAACTCTATAAGGAACAGTTTATTTCTAGTAATTCAAGGACTGCCATCATAGTTGAAATTAACCTCAATTAAAATAATACTATGAATTAGATAATATACGGTAACAGCTGTTCTTTGTCGTCCTAGCAACGCATGCTACCTAGGCTTGGCTGCTCTAACAAACAAAAACTTTAATCCCCTCTAAAAATACATAAAATTCGAATATCGAAAAATCCTTTCCTAGCGAGTGTCTACGTTCTATAGGTAGTGTCCATGCAAATTTTTCTGTCGAGCGGTTTGGGCTGGGCGATGATAGGTCCGTGAGTGAGTGAGTGAGTGGTATTTGACAAATATATAGTAGATTTTATATAAATTTAACGGCGTGTTATTTTCGTGACGTTTATGAACCACGATGTGCTCCCTAAACATAGACAGACAAATAAAAGGCAGGGAAGACACTAATTATTACACCAATTATGAGTAGAGTAAATATTTGTTTATAATTTGTTAAATTAATTTATGTATGCCAAACTCTATGGGAGTTAATATATACAAGTGGTTAAATACATAAAGTGTATTTAATGACTATCAACTAATGTCGGTGCTCTATGTTGTAACTACAAATTGAGTCCCCCCTCCCCACTCAATTTGTGTCTGGTTGAAAGGCCATTAAGGAATAATTGGTTAGTAATTTAAATTTAGATAGAAATTGTTGAACACGATAAGATTTCGAAATGAGATTCTCCTGATTCTAATAGCTGTTGACTAGAATCCGCTTGATAATTTCTGGATTTGCAGATGGACCGTTTTGCATACCAATCATTTTATTTTATTTATTTTTTTGGGGGGGGGCAAAATTCACTTCTAAAAAATTTTAAGATTTTCTTAAAACTCTGGAAAACGGTTGGGTAATCATGGTAAGTGGACTGTAGCTATTAGAAAGCTTACTAAATATCCTACAAAAAAGGTTCTGAAATAATTTTCAGAAAATTCGAAAGCGTAGCGGTGCCTAAATGAAAAATAATTTCGGATCCTACCTCCCTGTCTCTTTGGATATCATCCCAGATTCTGGGTTTTGGCAGCTAGGGGAGGATTTATAAAAATCTTGGTGTCAGTTGTGGAAGGCTTGGGAATATTTTATAAATGTGTATAAACGTGAAAGTGCGCGTCGCTATTTATGTCTATCCAGAAATAGTAAATGCAGGCCTGCAGGTAATAGAACTAATAGTTATGCTGCATCAACAATAACACAGGCACACACACAAAAATAAAAAAAAAAAATAAAAAAAAAATTGAGCTTCCACGGTTTTGAGGGTCGCTGAATTCGAATCCGAGGTTTGTTTCCCTACATTGGTGCAAAATCTAGGTCATTTAAAGGACAATTATGTGTTTTTTTTGCAAAAAACGAATCTGCAGTCAATTTTTTTTTTTTTTTTTTTTTTTTTTTTTTTTTTTTTTTTTTTTTTTTTTTTTTTTTTTTGCAAAATAGACATATATTTCTTTGAAATGACCTTGATTTTGGCCGATGGGGCGAAACAGACCTCGGACTCGAATTCAGCGACCCTCAAAACCATGGAAACTCTAGTTATTTCTTCTTTAACGATTCCATAGGGAATTTTACCTTCAAATGCTCCTTATCCTGACGTGCTGGAGTGAAACGGACTCCGGATTCGGATTTAGCGTGTCGAAATACACAAGAATATGTATGTGTGGTGTCTTTGGAATTATGTTGTGTGCCTGTGTATAAACTGCATTATAAAATTAGAAGTTATGCAGAAATACGTATATTTTTATTCACTTACTTGGTGGAATAAGTTTAACCCCCAGAGTCCGTAAAGTAAACAACCACCGAAGAGGAAACAAACGTATCGGCTTAGTTTTTGAGCGTGTTTTTTTTTTTTTTTTTTTTGTCTCTGTTTATTACCGTCGTAATCCAGAAGTAATACAGAACCCAACCGAGGAAGAAAGAAGTACTTGCAACTCCTTCAAACTTTCAATGGCCCACGCCCCTTCCATTTGTATGAAAATAAATTATTGAAGGGCATAAATATTCTAAATATACTGACTAGGAGAAATAAAAATAACTTATTAAAAAGTATTTTATTCCAGAAGATACAAGACATATCCGACAGCGGATGGTGTTGTTTATCAACAAGACTGCGAGGGTCCAAGACCCTTCTGTTGGAATGACAGAACATAGACACCAGGTGTCTTACAAGGGTATCTATTCCACCCCTCTCTATTTCTGCTTCGCTTCGCTCACACTTCAACAAAGCTTTGTACATTTCGACATGAGCTGTCCTTTTGTCAAGAATTCTATACATTTCTGCTATTTCTCTTCTATTATATCAAATGCTCTTACAAATGTTAATGTTTACAAAATATCGCACTAGTATTTCTAAAGTGGCACAACTCAAAGTAAAACCCAACTGAAAATGTGTCATTCTTGCCTATATAAGGGGGCTTAGCATTAAGACAGGAAGAGTGACACAAGTGCCTTCTGGTGTACAAGCTCTGAAGCTAGGTACATACAGCTTTGATGGTTGAAAAAGAGATATTTACCATATCTTTCACAGTCATAACTGAAAAACACCAATTTTTGAGTTTTGTCAATTTAGAAATAATGGTGCGAAATGTTGCTGACAAAGTTGGGCCTAATTCTATTTATAAAGTTGAATATTCATTTATTTTTACTTATTATTCATTTGTGTGAATTCAGTTTTATTTGTTTGTATGCATATGTATAAATCAAAGTGTAATTTTATTCTCAAATGTATCCATAAATACGAATAAATTCACGGGAAAAATAGTAAATATTCTCAAAAAAATATGAATGCTCGAACAAAATCAAATTAATAAAGGCGCAGTAAAAATCTATGAATACAAAATTATCTATATTATAATTTGTGAATATCAATATATTCACAAAATAAGTTTGGATATTCACGAAAAATTAAAATGAACTCGAAGAAAATTTTGTGTACCTATTCAAATGTGAGTTTCTATGATTACGGAGGGGGGGGGGTGATGAAAAATTTGGCAATAATAGTTTATGCATCTTGTTTATTTTGTATTGTGTTTGTGTGGAATATGGGTCCAAATATTTCTAAAATGACGGGCCTGTAATTTGATAATATTAAACTCATACGGGCTAATGAAGTAGTTCCTCTTTTCTTTTACCTCAGTTATTAATTGGTTGTTTTTTTATTGCACAGTTTTCTTTCCTTTTTAATTGAATCGTTTATTTCAGAAACCTGTCAAGTGCACCTTTTCAATTTTCGAAAAACTAAATGTTAATGGCTTCTCTATGGAAAAATGAAAAGGCATCTGTAACACTTAAAAACATTATTCATTCCTTAGGGAGTGACAGCAATGGCTGCCTTCTCCCCTCTGTTCTTCCTTGTGTATAGCTATGTATGAGATATGTATTTACTTATTGTATTTATGTATAGAGATTGTAAATATTCAATAAAAAAAAAAAAAATAAAAAAAAAAAAAATAATCTTTATAATATAATTTCTTTCTCCTTCTACGAAGCCTTTCTATGTTGCGTATCGGGAACATCAGACAAGCAAATTACAATTTCCCCGCTCGAGTGAGCATTACATCGCCTTGCCAATGTCCACCACACTAGCCACAGAGCAGCGCCTGCTAGAGACATTCCTTGCAAATGAGAGAACTTTTCTCATTACAAAACCAGTTTGTTGTTTGCAGAAATTTAAATTGATTCCTATTCATTTATATTCAATTCTCTTACCTTGGCTATTAGCTTTTTAGCCATTTATTCCGGCAAAGCGAACCGTACCGCGTAAAGCCAACTTCTCGTTCAGGAAAAGTTTCGAGAAATTCTATTTGCCAACAAGACACATATTGTCAAATGTGCTGATAAATACCTAATGTACATTTGTATTCAATATATATATATATATATATATATATATATATATATATATATATGTATATATATATATATATATATATATATATATATATATATATATATTGTGACGTGGCGCCCTGCGGGGAGTGAGAACCTGCTTTCTCTACCTCTTTGGACTGATAACATTTTATGTTTTATATTTTATTTGGAATTCGCACCACTTGTAAATGTTTACTATCCACAAAAGATAGTCAATTTTCTTCTCCATTTTGGATGTAACAGTTTCGTATATAATTTAAGATTTTTATTCTTTTGTTTTTTTTTCCCGTGGTCGGTAGGCCTTGGAGGAGAGGCGTCGGCTAGGGGCTGTCTGTGAAAAATGGCGTAGGTAGACGCTAGTGCCAGGGAAGAAAAGTTTTTTTTTGATGCAAGTATGAGGTTTCCAGCTTTTTAAGGAGGGACTGAGGCGTCCTTTCTTTGTTAATAATGAAACTGAAGATCCAGTAGCACGAAGAGGCGGCATTTGTCTTCTCCGTTTATCGTTTTGGCCGAACATGTGATTGGAACTCCATGTGGTAGGCTTTTAGAGCATATTGTGGGACAAATGAGTGAGTATTCCATACATTTTATCTTCTGCTGGACACCAGGCTCCACGTTTTATTAATCTCCAGGCCTCATTATGTAAAATTTTGCCGTTCAAGTACTGCCATGAGTGCAAGTAACTATATTGTGTATAACTTAAAAATTTGGGAAAAGTTAAGTTTACTATCGCTAAATAAGTTATTATAAGTTATGCCAGATTACCAAAATTTTGTGTTGTTGTAATTTGATATTGGCGGCTATGCCAGGTTTTGGAATTGTACATGTATTTGCAATTCAATAATTCTTCACTATGTGTTTTCTATGCCAATTTGTTGGATAGTTATGGACTTCAGTTTTACCGTCATGTATTATTCTCAAGTAGTTATTGGCCAGGCCAGACTACGGGATTTTATGAGTTTTTGAGAATTGTGTTTTTCCCAAATTAAATGTTATATTTCCATATATATATATATCTATGCTTTTATTAAGAGTCTAATTTTGTTCTTCCCAGATTACTGATAGTATCTGGTGTATATACATATATGTTTATCTATCGATACCTTTTGCTATATTATTCAATACTTGAATAATATTGATTCTTCTTGTGATATTTCTATATATATATATATATATAGATTTATGCTTTTATTAAGAGTCTAATTTTGTTCTTCCCAGATTACTGATAGTATCTGGTGTATATGCATATATGTTTATCTATCGATATCTTTTACTATATTATTCAATATTTGAATAATATTAATCCTTCTTGATATTTCTATGTATTAATGATATTTAAAATATATATATACAAGCTTACCCTTTATTGGGAATTTATTTTTTTTGGTATTCATAGATATTGATTGTGTTTGGGTATATGGGTGTTTACATTTTTATTGGGAACTATTTGTGGTGTTTCAAGATATTTAATATATTTAAGGTATATATATATAGAGGTATATGTTTTTTTTTTTTGGAACCTTTTGTACTTATCTCAATATAGTTACCAGCTCTGAGTATCTTGTTGTGTTCTTTTTTTTATTTGGATCACCTGGGTTTCATACCTCATTGAACCTGGCTATCCGTTGGTCTATCCGGATAAATTGTACCACCCCAGGTGTTGGTAAGTGAGTCTCGCTTTAAACTGTTTTTCTTTTGTTTTAATATTCTTTCAAATTAAATTTATTTCGGTACAATATATATATATATATACTAGTTGACCCAGCAAATTGTTTTGCCATAAAAATTATTTCTAGTGATTATGTTGATAGTCAAATTAAAAAAAAAAAACTAACTTATTATAAGTGTGTGGGGATGTTGTCTATGACAGAGGGAGGAATACAGTGCCGTGAACGATGACGGCCTAAAAAAATAACAAAACAGCAAACGTCCATTTTTTTAATTTAATGTACTTTATTATATTAACATATATATTTAACACTCCAATGGTCGCGTGAGATCTCTCAGATACAGAGCATCTAACGTAGACTGTGTAAGGGGCGCAACTGGCGTAACTATCCACTAAAACTATTTTGTATCTCATAGATACCAAGCGACCATATTTGTACTTTTAGAAAAGAGGGCACATTGGTGTCATAAATACCACAAAATAAAAACAGCAACAAAATAAACGTACTTATGATATAAAGTATGAATATGGATGCAGCGATTGATGAAGAAACAGGGGTAAAAAAGATAGCACTGTAGCCGAGAGCACCAAAACTATAAAGCGATGTCAGATGTTTTGGGCAAACAAGACTACAAGATTCACCCAGTATAAATGCAAGGGGTGCGGCCAATATTTATGTCTCTATCATTGCACATTATATTGTCCAGATGGATGTAAAGTGGATGAGATACAGAAGACGTTTTTTGAAGACTTTTTGACAATTTGCCCTAATATTTCCTACCTACTTGTTATTTGTATATTTCAACTATATGAGTTTGCATATAATAAATAAATAAGATATTATACAACGCAAGGTGAGGAATAACCCTTCAAAGTTCAACATATACATTTATTATATAATAAACGTATATGTTGAACTTTGAAGGGTTATTCCTTGCCTTGGATTGTATTATTAATTAATACCCTTCCCCTTTTCATCAACATATTTAAAAACATAACTTTTTCTTGGTAAATTTACTAAATGTTATATAATCATCTCCTGTTAAGAGTTTTTGTTCATTCTTAATACAATAGATAAAGTTATTTACGGCAAATAAGACTGAAACTCAGGCGTATCTCTCAGATGCGAGGCGACCACCAATGGTAGTTTCAATGGCGCGACCATTGGAGTGTTAAAATTATGTTAATATACTAAAGTAGTAGTGTCACTACTTATGACAATAAAAATGAACAATATTAATAATTTAGTGGAACAGAGTTTAAGATTCTTTTGGTTAGTATATTTGTAGCCAACGCAAACAAACTTGATGGTTTGCCCACACGAAAACGTGCCACGTGTAATTGTCAGTGTGAAAATCACTGTGTGCCCAAATATAAACCACAAACAGATATTGGTTGGGATTGCGACTCATTGATTGTCATTGCGAATGCCAATCTAATTGGAAATTGAACGCGTTGGAATTCAAGTTACACATATGTGGGAATAATAACGGTCGAAAACTGTGTAGGGAGTGAGAGAAAGCTTATCGTGCGAGAAAGACAGAAGACCGGCCTCGTTCCCAACCTTACTCTGTGCTGTTTACTGGGCGAGAAGTGACACCGGTAGACGGTCTGGCGGGAATAACTCATCGAGTGATAATTTATCAGTTATCGACCACCAAGGTTTGAAAATAATTAAGTACAAATATTGCTATTAAAAAATTGAGATTGCTGGTAGGAGGGTTAAATAAAAAAAATAAAAATAAAAAAAATATTTCGTTTAGAGCCTTCTGCCCAAATTCAGGGACATAATATTCTTTAGGACCACCCGACAAAACTATGGAATATACTTTATATCATACAGTCTTCAGTCCAGCGCGCGCGCGAATTTATGCTAAAATTGGGGTGAGCCACACTCATCATTAACGGGTTGTGAAATATAGTTTACATCCTATTTTCAGACTTACTGATTATACATAAAAAAATTAATAAAAATCGGTCGAAACTTTTCGGAGGAATTTTGCTACAAACACTGTTACACGAGAATTTATTAAACTGGATATACATTTTAACAGTGGTCATTTTCTTTTAAGTATGTCCTGACAGACTGACAGACTGCAGAGAACGGGACTACTTAGACTTACCACACGACATGCGAGAGATATTAACTGAAGGTAGCCCACATATAGACACCATTATCCAACATTTAAAAACCAAAAACATTTATAATAAAATATAAAGATGGAGTATTATTGAAGACATTTATTCATTATCATTGCAAGGTATCATAAACCACTATCAGCCAGATGAACTAAAAGTGCTCACATAAATTAAGCCTCAATGTGAAATGTGTGTTTGAATGTGCGTGTTAATAAATGTGTATATGTGCATATATACATATGTGTGTGTGTGTGTGTGTGTATATGTTTGTATATATATGTGGATGCGTATGTGTGTGTATGTATGTGTATGTGTATATGTAGAAGTCGCTATAAGTGGAAAAATATAGGAATATAGCATCTAGTATTTAAGTGCTTTAATTTTATGAGAAAAAAATAAATAAGTTGTGTACATTTATATCTAATTCTATTGAAAAAAAGAAAAAAAAAAAAAAGAAAAGAAAAAAAGAAAAAGATGGAAAAAAAATAAAATAAAAATAAATAAAATAAAAAATAAATTAAAAAAAATATATATATATATATATATATATATATATATATATATAACAAATAAAAAAATAATAATAAAAAAACAAAAAAAAAATAAATAAAAAAAATAAAATAAAATAAATAAATAAAAAAAAAATAAATAAATAAATAACAAATAAATAAAAATAATAAAAGTTAGATATATTTTGTACGGTTAGATTTAAGGTAAGGAATACTTGTAAATAAATATATTTAGGTGTAAGAGTATAAGTATATATTTGCATATATGTGTGTGTGTGTGTATGTGTATGAGTGTGCGTGTTTATAAATATGTATACATGTATGTATGGATGTGTGTGTATGTATCTATGTATATATATATATATATATATATATATATATATATATATATATATATATACATAGAAGTAGGTATAAGTGAAACAGAAAGGAATATACCATCTATTGTTAGCTTTAAATTAATGAGAAAAAATAAATAAATAAATAAGTTGTGTACAGTTATATGTTATTCTAATAAAATAATAAAAAAGGAACAGAATGTGCTTACATATTTCATGAGATTTATTAGTTAAAAACTAGGTTTAAATTAAAAAAAAACAACAAAAAAAAACGAAAGGTTCATAGGACGATTAAAACAGTAAGTTGTTCGTCCTTTAATTCATTCCATTCCATTCCATTCAATGTGAAATATAAGTACGTTTAAGCTAAAATAATTTTAGTAGTATTATTAGTATTAGTATTATAAGTTATTAGTATTATTAGCATATTATGTAATATATATGCAAATTGTAATTAATATCATGTGGTATTGTAAGTTAATATTACAGTGTACTTAAGAATAGTTTAATTAGAATTTAGAATTTATATAGGCCAAAGTGCCTATAATAAAATGTAACAATATAACGAGCAAGTCGCTACTTTGCGGGCTCGTAAATACAATGAATAAATAAATAATAATGAGTGCATCCTCAATAGCTTATCGAAAATACTATATATAGAAAAGAGGTAATTATAATTAATGTAAACAATTGATTTTGGAGTCAATAAAATCAAACAAGGCCTGATATTTGACTAACAATAACATTAGAGACTAAAGTTTGCTTTTCCTGGTGTATTTTTCTTCTTAAGCCAAGTGCACTGATGCGGAAATGATAATATTTGAGTTTAAAAAGAAAGCGAAATTGAAGGAGCTACTGAGAGTTATTCTTCGATTACCCTTCCTTTGGTAAATAGTTAAAGGGGATTATGGACAGGCTTTAGATAAACAGGGGAAGGTTCATCTTCTGAGGCGATCCTCTCAGGGGATGGTTTTTATAAAATAAAAGAACCACTTTCTTATTTTTAAATCCTTGTTTTGAGGTTCATTTACAATTCTCTTTTTTCGCATACTCGCGTTTTTCTTAATATTTTTATTTTTTTATGAATACAGTGTATTTTGTTTACTGAGTTCAATCCGTCCGTCTCAGCCCATTTCAAGGTGTAGGAAATGTCCTGGTAGGTAAAATTGTAACTTAACTCTAATTATTAGCGCCCCCTAAACTATTACACCATAGAACATGTGATTAGTAGTTATTCAATATATATATATATATATATATATATATATATATATATATATATATACATACATATACGTGGTTTGCCCGGAAAATACGTATAAAAGTGGATTAATAACTTTATTTTACAAATATTTAGGTATTTCAAAATGGTCTCCTCCAAAGTACTCCCCCTGAGACAAGATGCACTTCTGCCAACGCCATGTCCTCTGCTGACACGATCCCTGAAAGTCGTCAGTTGTGAGGCTCTTCATACGCCGTGTAGTTTCAGCCTTGATGGCTTCTACATCCCTCTAGTGCCGCCCCCGGAGCACCATTTTGCATTTTGGGAACAGGAAGAAGTCTCAAGATGATAAATTGGGTGAATAAGGCGGGTGTTCTGTTACGGTGATTGAGCTTTGAGCCAAAAACTCACGAACAACGAGAGACGTGTGAGCAGGCGCGTTGTCACGATGAAGGATCCACTTGCGCCTTGTGCCAAATCCGGTCGAACTCGGGTCACACGAGCTCTGAGGCGACTCAAAACTTCAACATAAAAATGCCCGTTCACTGTCTGGCCGGGAGGGACAAATTCCTGGTGAACAATGCCCTGAGAATCAAAGAAAACAATCAACAATGTTTTCACATCTTCTCGGCCTTCCCGAAACCTTTTCAACCATCTTTTGACGGTTACTTCAGAGAATTGTCTCCGTAAACTTCTTGCAAACACTCAACAATCTCACGACCATTCTTACCTTGCTTGATGTGCTGTTCCTTAATCAGACAGAGCTCCATGCCGACGGCTGGTGAAGAATGGGTTACTTTCAACAAGCACACGTAAGTCCTACTTAACTCGCAGAGCGCTCCGGCTCGTACTGAGCATTGAGTGGATTGCATAGAGAGAGGAAACCACCGGGCGCCTCCCCACAACGCCTTGACAGGACGCCCCGAATTTTTTATACGTATTTTCCGGACAACCCACGTATATGTATGTATATATATATATATATATATATATATATATATATATATATATATATATATATTGTAATCTGGATCGTTTCTGGATTTTGTTATTCCGCAATATGTTACTCATTTTAACTATTATTTTTTTTTAGAAAGAAGCCGAATGGAAACCAGAAGTATTATTTTTTTTTATATTATTCAATTACTTCTTATCATTCTACTAATATAACGACTGGTAGTATTATTTTAAATTTAATCTACTGCTATAAAGAATATTCTGACCAATGTGTTTCCCTTAGATAAAGAAGCATAAATGTTCGAAAATAATCCTAAAATGGATTATCAATAAATTTTGTACATTACAACTCTTACTTTGGTACTTGTCCTCAAAAACGAAAAAATAGAATAACACTCCTTTCTTCTAAAAGCATAGACATTAAGACGAACAACAACGGCAAATGCCAACAAAGTTAGGAATCTAAGTGAGAAAGGTTATATTACAGGTAGAGGAAATGCCAACAAAGTTATGAATCTAAGTGAGAAAGGTTATATTACAGGTAGAGGAAATGCCAACAAAGTTAGGAATCTAAGTGAGAAAGGTTATATTACAGGTAGAGGTCATATGAACAGGTCATATGAACCAGCCAAACGCAACCCACAACATATATAAATGTAGAGCAGGCAACCCGCAACACAACCAAATGTGTTGCGGGTTGCCTATTTCTGCATACCCTTCAACAAGGTTAAGCAAAACTAAAAACTAAAACTAAAATTAAATCTACATTCACTTTTTAGAATAAACTAAATCTAAATTAAAAATTGCAAGCTAGAAAAAACTAAAACTGAAACTAATAGAACTTGCCTTTTTTTTTTTTTTTTTTTTTTTTTTTTTTTTTTTTTTTTTTTTTTTTACATAGGCTGAAGTTGTAGTTGTAAGTTGTAACCTCATTTTCCCGATTATAGTTCGTAAATTAACACTCTTTATTCAAACAAAAATACATGTATACCTATTTTGTTTACCCTTGTTCTGAATGAAAGTATGCAATAAACTAATTAGTGAATTAAAAACTAAAACTAAACTAAAATCGTAAATTAAGGTCACTTTTGCTTAAATTAAAGTAATTACCATAAGAAAAAAAAATAAATAAAAAAAATAAGTAAATAAATAAATCAGTCCCGTAACAGGCCACAAGGGCCCAGAGGGGCAGATACTGTAGAGGTATCTGATTCTTGACCGTACGGCACACTAGGGAGATAGTGTGGTCAACACTATGCTCCGGCCGCCTGATTTTCCCCTTGGCTGCTTCGACTGCAAGAGTCATTAGCACCCAAGGTAGCCATTATTAATTAAATTAATTAATGGCTGGGTGAGCCTAGGGACGATCTGGGACCCCAAATCCAACCCTCGATCGGCAGCACTAGAAGAAAATATCTTTAGTGTGCGCTCGGGTTTTGAACCTGGTCCTCCAGTTCATTAGTCGAGTGCTCTTCCACTGAGCTAACCTCGCCCCCAATTACCATAAAAAACGGATACTAAAAGTAAAAACAACTATTTACTAAGAAAATAATCCAACACTAGATTAATAACTTTACAAATCTAAAACTAAACAAAAACTAAAACTATTAATATAACGTGAGTTTATTTTTAGTTAGATTGAATTAACATAGTTTTCCCAATACTGCCCCTAAATGCGCATTCACCCCTTATAGCGGTATACCCCGGAACTTTTTTTTACGGTTAACACTGTATTTTTTACTTAATTGGGCATCTCATTATAAGGAATCAAGTAATATACAATTTTAGAGCCAACAGCGAATTTTGTCCGTTATTCATACAAAAATCCAAAAAAGCCATTCACAATACATATAGTTTTTGCTAGAAGCTATTATCTTAAAATAACATGATGTTTAGCAGATAAAGTAAGATTGTTCAAATGCTCCATATTGCTGAAGGGTTTGATGGTAAAGTAAGCCAGAAGCCCTTGTGATCTGATATAGTGCACATCGTCCGTATGAACTACACGGAGCAATACAGGAGTAAGCCAGAAGCCCTTGTGATCTGATACAGTACACACCGTCCGTATGAACTACACGGAGCAATACAGGAGTCAGCCAGAAGCCCTTGTGATCTGATATAGTACACATCGTCCGTATGAACTACACGGAACAATACAGGAGTAAGCCAGAAGCCCTTGTGATCTGATATAGTACACATCGTCCGTATGAACTACACGGAACAATACAGGAGTAAGCCAGAAGCCCTTGTGATCTGATATAGTACATACCGACCGTATGAACTACACGGAGCAATACAGGAGTAAGCCAGAAGCCCTTGTGATCTGATATAGTACATACCGACCGTATGAACTACACGGAGCAATACAGGAGTAAGCCAGAAGCCCTTGTGATCTGATACAGTACACACCGTCCGTGTGAACTACACGGAGCAATACAGGAGTAAGCCAGAAGCCCTTGTGATCTGATATAGTACATACCGACCGTATGAACTACACGGAGCAATACAGGAGTAAGCCAGAAGCCCTTGTGATCTGATACAGTACACACCGTCCGTGTGAACTACACGGAGCAATACAGGAGTAAGCCAGAAGCCCTTGTGATCTGATATAGTACATACCGACCGTATGAACTACACGGAGCAATACAGGAGTGAGCCAGAAGCCCTTGTGATCTGATATAGTACATACCGACCGTATGAACTACACGGAGCAATACAGGAGTGAGCCAGAAGCCCTTGTGATCTGATATAGTACATACCGACCGTATGAACTACACGGAGCAATACAGGAGTGAGCGTAGGTGGAATGGAGTTTGCTCTTGAACGGTGTGCATTTGATAGCTAAGTTTCCCTTCACTCCTCTTCAATTATTGGAATGGGGAAGTTCTATTTATAGCTCGCCCAAACTACAATTCTATTTGTAACTCTTTATTTGAACAAACTTGAACTTCATAAGTTCTTATATTTAAGCATAGAAAGTTAGCAGAAACGTCCGTGTGTGTTTCAACGCTCTCTACAGTATTCTATTCCCAGTTAATTGAAATTTTATTAAAAAAATACTTTAAACTGAAACATCAAATACCCTTCGGAACATTGATTTTTCTTTCGAAGAAATCCGCGCGTCTATCAGGATAAATTTGATTCTTAGTATGTAATGTTTGTATGTTACAATGTTAGCATAAGTAAGTACTGAATGACCTATTCTGAGCCTCGTAATCACGACTTCTTCCCTTCTTGTCAGTCGATTACACGATGGCCCGGCATTCAGAGTCTCCCTTATTTCTCGTAGTTTGTTATCGGTAGTGTCTGTCCATATGTTTTGCCACTTTCTTGTTATATGGACAATAGGTTTTTATTAATTAGAGATATACAGGGACTTAATGAGAAAGCAGAAAACGAAGAAGAAAATACTGCTACTAAAACTCTAATTTATAACATACTTACAATATACACGGAGGAAAAAACAGCCTGCCGGCAGCCCGAAAACTGTGACTCAGTGCCAGTATTTTGAAATAGGACATTTAAGTCTAAAATAGGATTCCACATATTTCAGCCTAAAATAGGATTCCACTAGTTAGAATGCCCGCACTTTATAATAGAGTGCTGGAATGCTAATTCTGCATCCTATAGTAGAGTTCTCACACCCAAAGCTAGCATCCAACAATAGAGTGCTAGCACTCTACTCTCAAGTGCGTACCCCTAGACTTTAGATTGCTGGCACTCTGATACTGACTCACCTTATAATAAAAACAAGAGCCTGTATGCATTCTACATTAAAGTTCCTTTAAAGTTAAGGAATCCTATATAAGACAGCAGGTATTGGAAGCCTAAAGCAGGTTGCAGACTGTACCGCCAGAACAGAATTCAGGCTCTTGTATATATTATTAAATTTAATAACAGATGTTATATACAATAGAATGAAGAAAGTTGTGTTTGTTTTTCAAGAATATGTTCCCTTAATATAACATGGAGCTGCGGGTATAGAACCAACTGAAGATGGAGTTCAATAAGCCTGGTAAGCTGTGATGGAAGTCTTTTTTTATACGTTCCTAGAATGCGGCTAGAATATTAGTTCAAAATTGTATTAGTAGACTTTTATTTTGGTGTCCATTCTGTTTCTAGAGTTCCTTCATTTATGATCATATCCATAGACAAAAACCTTATTTCTTATTTATTTTGTAATTCCCTGGCAGCTTTGAATTTACTGCGACATTTTAAACTAGAAAAAATGCCTATTTATGTTTCTTTTTAATTATATAAAACACAACAACAACAACTTTTCTTTTATTATTAATAAAAATTTCTTTTTGTTTCTGTTTGAACAGATGGTGAAATTAAATGTTCGGCTTTATGAATACGGCTATAAATGTCATGAAAACAAAAAAAAATATTTTATTTCTAGACCTACTTGTTCAATATTGTTCATAAGTACATTGTACCTAATACCTAATACTTGTAAATATCTATATTTGTTAAAAAGTGTATACCTCTTACCTACTTGTAAATATCTACTTGTTAAGAAGTGTATATGTAAATTACACCCAAATAATGTCTCATTATTATTACTCTGGATTTATCTTTGTTCTTTTTTATCCACATAATAAAGTCAGCAATAAAGGGGTCAATGTAACCCATCCATATAGGATGCTCGCAGCCTATATTGGTAGGATACAGGAAGCAAACATCAGGATGCTCGCAGCCTATATGGGTAGGCTGCTAGAAGCCAGTATCAGAGTGCCAGCAGTCTAATGTCTAGGGGTAAGCACTTGAAAGTAGAGTGCTGGGCATTCTATTGTTGGATGCTAGCTTTGGGTGTGAGAACTCTACTATAGGATGCAGAATTAGCATTCCAGCACTCTATTATAAAATGCGGACACTCTAACTAGTGGAATCCTATTTTAGGCTGAAATATGTGGAATCCTATTTTAGACTAAAATGTCCTATTTCAAAATACTGGCACTGAGTCACAGTTTTCAGGCTGCCGGCAGCCTGTTTTTTTCCTCCGTGTATAAAACAATTATTCGACCCATATGGACAAACGGACTTGAACTCTGGGGATGTGTAAAAACATCCAAAATCAACAGAATACAGGCATTCCAGTCAAAAGTCCTTCGTAAAATTGTATATGCCCCTTTCTATGTATCCAATAAAACACTTCACAATGACCTGCACATCCAATTGGTCCTCGACCTAGCTAAAACCCGTTTCCAAATGTTCCACTCCAAATTGTCTTGCCATCCTAATCGTGTAGGTCCATCCTTATCTTCCCATTCCCACCCAGACAATCCTCCCAGGCGGCTCAAGAGACAGTGGCCCCGAGACAATTTACTCACCTGATCTTATCGTGACCATTAAAATATTTATTGAGACATCTCTGGAAGTCCCAACAATGTTTGTCTTCAACAATATTTTGTATGTTTTTTCTTTCATTGTACCATTTTTGTCAAGTTGTACATAATATCTGCATCAACAAACTTAATCATTGTACTGTTATTAATTATTACAGATTTCAAATAAATAAATGGATAAATAAATTTAAAAAAAAATTATAACATAGACTTATATTTAGTTTTAGTACTAATATTTGAAAAAATATATATTTATATTAATTGAAGTTTATTTTTTATAGGTAACTGAACACATCTAGCTTATTTGAGAACACTAGTAAGTAAGTAGTTTTTGTGAGCTTACAAAATATTTTGATAATGCTATGATAATAAAGTTGCTTTATGAGTTTGTGAATGGTACTTCTTTCCAAATATATTCCATTTTGCTGCGAAATGGGTTTATTTTTTATCGAGAAATTTTTTTAGATCTTCATTGATATAGTAAAATAGATAGTTCTCTGCTTGTTAGAATTAGTTAAAATTCCATTCCTAAGCTAGTTGTAATTCTCCCGAGTGGATGGAGTGAAGACGGCTGAGAATTCACTGGGAAGCAGATCAATTATTGTAAGCTGGTTCCGACACGTGCAGACATCCAGGTAGATTATATCATCAAATATCACCAGCTAGATATGGTCTCCTCGACTACCTCTCAGCAAGTTTAGTAATATCATAGAATATATTAATAATTGTACAATTATCCTATTGTAACAGTCACTCTCACTAGCGTATATATCAGGCTGTACCGTATGAAATGTCAGTTTTGTTTACTTTGCAATTTAATCCTTTCCCTTTTTTATTTCATTATTTACAAACATCATTGTTATTCATATAGAATTAAAGCTCTTTCATTCCTATTATTTAATCAGTAACTTGCGTACATTGTTGTGAGAACGATGCCCTGAGAAAAAAAATAAAACTTAAATTATGACTTCAACGGAAATCCGTATTTTTTTTTTTTTTCTTACGGCACATCTACATCTAGGTCATTAGCGCCGACATCCAGGGTGCAGCGAGGAATTTTAACAGCGAGCCGTGCGATGATAAAATTCCTGCCGGAGGTTGGGAATCGAACCCACCATCTCCCGCTTATGAATCCAAGGCGCTAGCCATTAGACCACGGGAGACCCCGGAAATCCGTATTATTTTTCGTTATGAATTTAAGCTCGGTCATAGCGCTGCCGAGGCGTGTATGAACATTAACACGGCGTTCGGGGAGAGAACGGCGAATGAACGAACTGTTTACCGGTGGTTTTCCAGGAAATTTTGACCTTGACAACGAGGAGCGAGGAAGGCCAGAAGCCAAGCTTGACAATGACCTCCTGAAAGAAAGGGTTGAAGCTTGTCCCTCAAAATGCACTAGGGAATATGCCAAAGAACTCGGAGTAGGAGCCACGACAGTTTCAAGACATTTAAAGGAAATCGGCAAGTCCAAAACTGACCTTTTCATACGGTACAGCCTGATAGAAAATAATTCCGGGGAGGCTGGTAGCACCTAAGAATTTGGGGTGTAGGCAAAATTTTAAATATTTCAGTGTAAAATGGTGAGTTTTAAGGTCCTCTGGACACCTAGTAGACCAGGGTAAATTTATAAAAAAAATTTCGTTGTTATAGGCTTATTTTACATGAAATGTTCTCAATAAAACAAAATTTGGGGGGCTCCTGCCCCCTAAGCCCTCCCCTTATATACGACCATGCCTACACTGGCTGTAAAATAAAGATTCTGTACTGGCAGCCTAACATTTTTTTTATCGGAAAGTAATCTTTATATATAACATTTTTGTGTGGTTGTGTTAATATAGAACTCCTTCTAAACGGTTGGACTGATTTTAGTATATTTAATTAAGTTGGTTTTTAGAATGGTTTAGCTTTACAATTCTTTCCAAATTACAATGTATTTGTTATTAAATAAAATTAATTAATTAATTAAAAATTACTATTTTACTATTGTATTGTTAACGTTCGGATGCATTGTGATCACATTTGGTCTAGTGCGATTGCGTCAACAATCTATCTAACCTCCAGTTTTCATTTGATTCTAACAACTTCCACTTATCGAAAAAATAAAATTTTCGTAAAGGAAATCGTGACATATATATAAATTTAAGTTACTTATAACAATTTTATTATTATTCTTTCGTTTTTAGATAATAAATATTAAATGATAATATTTGTTTTATTAAAAAAAGATTTTTAAAGTTTATGAGATGATTTTTTACAAACATTTATTCACGATGAAATTTTTTTTTTTTTTTTTTTTTTCTTTTTATAAATTGACTTGATATTTTCTAAGATATCTCGTAAACGGTTGAGAAATCTTGGAAAGTGGATATTTACCATTCGAAAGCTTTCTAAATTCGTTACAAATAAGGTTGTAATATAATTTTCGATGAGGTCAAAAGCTTGAAACATTGAAAATGTTAGTTTTTTTCTTTATATATATTATATAGTTTTAATTTCCTTCAATACGCAATCATGATGGGATCATACGTGCCGTGATGCTTGAGGAGTGGATAAAGTCTATATAAATTGGTCGCTAGAATAAGGAGAAATAAAAAGCAGGAAGTGATAGAAACCAACTTAAGTATCCCCCTTGAGGAGTTATCGGCCGAGGTTACTGGCCTATCTAGAGGTTACCGGACAACCGATTAAAACCAAGCCGATATCCGATTTAGAGCTCAGTCCTTCTTCCGCTTCACTATCGGGCAGGTCTCCAGAAAGCTATAGACTCGTCTTCTCTCCGACATATTGCAGCTAGGTCTTCACACAGCAAGGACCTTTGACTAGACGGAAGAGAGATGCCTAGCAAATATGGGAGGCAGGCTTCAAACGGTAGGACACTTCTTTTTGATCGAATATCTTCTTGACTAAAGTGACTTTTGACACAATCTTTATTGGTTAGCGATTTAGAGATCAAACGGTAAGAGACCCCTTTTTCTTCAAGAATCTTGTCGTATTTTGTGACTTGTTGCAAGCTGTCTTGAGTAATAGATGTTTATTGGTGCAATCCTTCTCAAATGTACTTATGAGAGGGCGATCAATTAAGAATACTTTACGGAGCTTTCGTTGAAGCTATTTTAGCAGGGTTCCTCCCGCCGGTAGGCTGCGCTGCGATAGCGTATTAGAAATGTTGTTTTTTGTCAGATGGTGTTGCAATACTCTTGTATTTTTTTTATTTTTATTTTAACGCGTGCATTCAACAACAATCAATTTAATCTATAACTTCTTTATTTTTTACCACGGATTCGGATTCAGCAGCACCAAAAACATATAGTGACCATGGTCTGGTCTCTGGGTCCGGACATTTTTTTTGTATGTATGGCTGTGTTATTATATATATATATATAACATAAAAAAATATGTATATACATATAAATATGTTATATATATATATATATATATATATATATATATATATATATATACGTGGGGTGATCAAAAAGTTGCAGGACTGTTTAGATTGCGCGGCAATGGAGTGTCATAGAGCAGTGCGGTTGGGCAGCATTGTTTATCGTGACTCTTCCTGAACTCAGCTGTTTATTCAGATTGTTGATAACCTTCTTCATTGTAAAGTTACTGCTGTGTTCGTAAAAAAAGTTTTTTGTGTTCGGCGATTTCTTGAAATGAATGAAAAGGAAGAGCAACGCGTTTGCGTAAAGTTTTGTGTGAAGTTGGGTAAAACGTTTACTGAAACTTTTCAAATGTTGCAAGTGGCTTTCGGTGATGAATGTCTGAGTCGGTCAAGGTGTCATGAGTGGTACAAAAGGTTCAAGGAAGGCCGGACATCGTGTGAAGATGATTCTCGTTCAGGGCGCCCATCAACTTCGACTGATGACGATCATGTTGCAAGATTGAACAGTCTCGTGCGTTCTAATCGTCGACTAACCATTCGTGAGATGGCTGAAGAATTGAACATTTCATTTGGTTCGTGTCAACAAATTTTAACAGAAAATTTGCAGAGTTGTGGCGGAGCGGTGAGTGGTTCCTGCATCATGACAATGCGCCTGTTCATTCCGCACTGCTCATTCGCGACTACTGCACCAAAAATGGAATGACGATCATTCCCCAGCCTCCATATTCACCTGACCTTGCCCCTGCAGACTTTTTCTTGTTTCCAAAACTCAAGAGACCCATGAAGGGAAAGAGATTTGAGTCCGTAGATGATATTCAAGAAAAATCGCTGGAGCAGCTAAACACCATTTCACAAGATGATTTCTCAAAGTCCTTCACGCAGTGGAAACATCGTTGGGAAAAATGTATAGCTTCCCAAGGAGAGTACTTTGAAGGGGACGACGTCCAATAGCCTGTAGATTTTTTAAATAAATTAATAAAAAATCAGTCCTGGAACTTTTTGATCACCCCTCGTATATATATATATATATATATATATATATATATATATATAATCATTTATTTTTAATCCTTTTAATGCATTTGGAATGTACAAACAACTAAGAAAGTAGATTTTATGTTTTAATGGTAGTATTGAATGTTATCCTTAAATATGTTGTAGCTACTGTTTTCAAGCTTTTTTTTAAATTTATTTATTTATTTCTTTTCGCCTTTATGATTCTCTTTATTTATACGACCATAATTCATCAACAACAACAATAACAATTTATTAATATAATTAGACAAAATATATTTTTACATAGGGTAAGTGAACCAATAGTTGACACTTTAAGGAAGGGTTATTTTACTTAAAATAATTCTTCGCTTAGTTTTTGAAAATAATAAACTTTGAATATATCAAATTATTCGTCAGCTCATTCTCTATGAAATTCACATAAACCAATTTTAGATACATTAAGTATTTCAAGTAAAATAAATCATTGAATGCTGCCTTACTCTGGTCCTAATGTTGACACGTCTGCAGTAGGTCGGTGCCTAAGTTTGACTTTTCTGTTCCTAAGGATGACAGTGAGGGAAAATGAAAATAATACAACTTCATTCTTGAAACAAACACCCAAATTGTATTGAAATCGTGCTGTTTTTCCTTCAACTTGAACTATACAATAATCACCTACTCTAATAACGTTAACTTTGTTTATAACTTGCTTATTACAGCCATTTTCATCATTCATCCCTTAGTCATTTTTGAACAATCGCTCTTCTTCTTTAACTTTTTGTGTAACTCATTGATGATGGTTTACTTACACCTGTTGATTCTACACAGTTCATGCTAGTGATGTCCTTCCTTCTACAGGCTCAATGGAGGGGTCACCTCTTCCTCAGTCATGGAGTTTCTCACCTTATTTTTCCGACGAGAAGAATTTAAAAGTTATTTCTTGTAATGGATTTTTCCTCCTTTTTGGTCAATCTAGCCTTCGCTCTTTTTTCTTGGCGATTTCAGCTGTGTTTTTTTTTTTTTTGTTTTAATGCAGGACTTGCTCTATTCATGAAATTTTAGCTTCCAACCTTCTTTAAACGTTCGGAAACCTGATACATCCATAGGTTGGTTAATGTGAGAAGCATTTGGAGGTACCGCCTGTTATAACCATTGTACCACAAATTGATTAAGAAGTTGTGTGACATTTCAAATTGCAGAAAACTATTATAAAAAGTTGCCTGTCAACATTAGGAACAGAATGTCGAAATTAGGAAAACATGTTGTCAACTTAAGGTTCCAGTCATAAGAAATTAATAAAATCAGGATACATGAATTTCTAATGAAAATCTCAACTAAATGTTTTAGTATTCATCACTGACAACCGTTTTCCTAAAGTTGACATTAGTGTCAAGAAAAGGAGCCCTGGTTGTTTATTGGGTTCCCAATGTTGACACTACCATAATCTCAAGATTTTTTTATTTAACTTGAGTCAAACCTTTTACAGTCCATAATTTAAGAATCATAGAGTTCATAGAAATCACAAAAATACAATTTAATGCACGCATTACAAAAAAAAATTCTTAAGAAATATTCTTAATCTCTTATCAAATTCACTAAGTGAAGAGAGCAGCAGGAGTTGACTCGAGGATTTTTCATACTAAAATGGCTGCAGATGTTATTAACGGAGTTGCATAGTTAATCAGGTCAGTCGACATTATTCTTCAACAACTGTTCTTTCATTTGGATGCAAACTTATTGAATTCTCTTGAATCTAATTGTTATTTTTCAAATTTAAATTTGAAGTGTCAACTTAAGGAGCAGTGTCAACGATCGGGTCATTTACCCTACCAATGTTTTTTTTTATATACCAATGGTTTTTAAGCGAAAATATACGAAGCCAAACTAACTAAATAAAGAGAAAAATAAAAAAAACAAAAAACAATAAAACAGAATGTTTATTTTTAGGCAGTTACCAAACATATGTAGGAAGGACAAGTCGACTGTGTAAGACTGCATCCCCTGAATATCCCGAAAGCTATGTGGATATTTAGATTCAGAAGGCACTCCGGGGGGAAGCGATGATGATAGCCCACAAATTTGGCCCAAGAGTCCCGGGTGGGATTTAGTTAACAGTGGAAAGAGATTGGGAGGACTCCTGCCAATATAGGGAGCGTTTGGGCGCGAAATCGGCACAATAGCCTTCTAGATCCCAGGGCCTAACAGTGTTGCCGAGGGTAAATAGTGGTTTTTTAGCAGCGCCTCTAGCGGGCTTTACTTAAACCATGATTTGCTTTATCTGTTTACTTTCTCTGTATGTTCCGTTTATTTGCTGGGAGAAATATCTATATATTTATATATATATATATATATATATATATATATATATATATATATATATATACACACCGTTTGACCGATATTGACCAAACTTGGCATACAGGTAGGTCTTGATACGAGAAATCTCCTAGGCTAGGTCAAAATAGTCAAATTTCAAAATTTGGTCAAAAGGTCAAAAGTTTTGTTCTAGAAAAATTGGCTACACTGAACCATTCAGATTGGGACGGCCATTTTGAATCGACTACTACTGGCCTCTGTCGGCTGTTAGATGAAGTGCTGTTGTGCTGGCCTCTGCCGGTATCATTATGAACTAAAACAAATTCACATCCGTTTGACCGATTTTCGTAACTGGGTATAGACAACTAGGTATCAAGTAGATCTTGATACGGGGAGAGTCATAGACAGAAAGTAGGTGTAGCATGGCACACTGGGTAAGAGCTAGTAAGTTATAAATATCTTATTCCCTCATCACCATAAATATGATCTTCATATCAATTTTTCACAAATTCGTATTTAAAACAACCGCTATTTTTAATTCTCATTATACCCAGAATATCCTTGAAGAATAATACATCCCATATATTTAACAACTTATATAATCATTAAAAAATAATTATAGCAATTAAACAAAATAAATAAAAATTGAAAGAGTTCAAGTACAACACCAAAATTTTTCAAATTTTAAGCACCGAAGTCTCCGTTATTAACCCATAAAACATTACATGATAATCAATTTTGTAGGATTAGATAAAGATTTGAAAAAAATGTTACGAAAATTCTTTGACGACACCACAAATTTTAAAAGTGCTAATACCCAAAGAGACCTCTTGGGATATTATTATTCTTCTTATTTATAACATTTACAAAGTTTAGTTTTACCCGTATGTGAACACTTTCAGACAGGAAAGAATTGGAATGTTTTATTTTACACTCAAATAAAAAAATATATGAAGGGGACATTACAAAAACTGGAAAGTCAAAACTTAAAATTTTAGAAATTTCAAAAAATGCGTTACTTCGTTTGTGCTGAATGAAATGAAAGTTTGTTTTATACCTACTACAGTCCTACTAACAGCTTTGCTTTTATTAGAGGATGGTGGGGAAAACATGAAAAAACTTATGAACTTGTCTCGTTTTTGTAGAATTCTTAATTAAATCAAACATGAAATAATTTAGTCCTCCAATCAATTATGAATTAATTTAATAAACTTCATATATTCGGAGCTGATTCCCTTCTGATAAACTTGGATAGCAATCAACTGTATTGAGATACCCTAAAAATGCATCTTAACAAAGAATGGACTTTGTTTAGAAGCCATATTCTGCACCGCAGCTAAACCACTGAGATTTAGGTTAAAATTACAATTATTCCAAGCCATCAGTTACAAGTAATGTCACCACTCACTTGGTGCCGTAACGAAAAATAATATTATCCACAAGCCAATCACTTGCAGGAACTGCTTCATCCTAGTGCATATAATCTTTGTGTTTTGGTATATGTAGAAAGTTGAGAAATGGGAATTATTAATGTATATTTTTTTTCAAACTTAAAAAAAAAGTCCGACTCGCAGGAACTGCGTCATCTTAGCGCGGTTACGTACATCTCGAAGAAATGGAATAGATTAGCATCACAAATCACAGGAAACAGACAGTAGCCAACTCTCACAGAAGCGGATAATTCTTAATCTGTATAAGTCAATATAATTATGTAATGAAAACGTACTTACTCTTCGACTACTCCTGAAAAGGCTCTATTCTAAACAACCAAAAAATCGTTGTCATTTTAAGTATCTTGTTTTACTAGCAAATTCGTTTTACTGTTATAATCAACTGTAAATATGTGCTTCATGGCGAATTAAATTCCATTCTGTCGTTGGTTAAATCTTTCTACAAAATTAGAAATAACGATAACTTCTGTTGGAGGCTATGAGGAAGGTTATATAGACCGGAGAATTCAAAACAAACTACGTCATCATGATTAGCCACTGCCATCTTGATTACCACAGCCACTCCAAACTTATTATTACCAATACCTTTCACCGTTTCTTAGCTTATTTTACTACAATACTAATTTTACTGATAAATGCAATTTAAAACAAAAAAAAAACAATTGAAAAGTGAGATAAACAAAGAGAAACCCCTTTCAAAACAACAAAACAAACACTTTTTAAGTTTTAAGCGCTTATATATCTGATTGACGTTGCCCCATCGAATATTGCTTCAGAACCTTTTTTGTAGAGAATTTAGTATGCATTCGAATGGTCACCTTCCACTTAGCTCGATTTCCAACCGTTATCGAGATATTTACGAAAAATGTATGAAGATCCGAAAACTTTTCATTTCTATTAATACAAATTTTTTTTTTCGCATACTTCCTCAACTCCAAATATAACCAACTCCAAATATAACCAAAATTTAAACATCTTAGTTGGGATTAATTTCCAAGTTTTAGAAAATATTTCAATTGAATCCCGCGATTCTAAGTACATACTCACAAAAATATAATGACTTCCAAAAAAATTGATTCCACTTTTCTCAAGAACGGTTACAGATATCGTCTTATAAATGGTTTCATTCGTTTTCTTATGTTAAGAAACCTGTAAAACAAGTACCTGCAAGCAGATAAACTCAAAAACGTAAGCGTTACGATTTTTTTGCGCGAATTTCGCCCCAAACACTATCTTCTAGTGGGCGGATTCTGCTGGTTACGAACTCGACCTTTCAAATTAGACAACAGATTTTTGTACCAAATTTCGTTAAAATCGGACCATTTTTGAGCTTGCTAGAGCGCGAACAGACAAGCATATATATAAATATATATACACACATATATATATATATATATATATATATATATATATATATAGAGAGAGAGAGAGAGAAATTTGGGCCACCTATATTTTCCTGATCTATAGGGTCTGAAACGTGAAAGTTTCTAGTCGGCACATCGGGATTGCGTCATGAGGTCAACCTCATAAGCGGGTTCTCCCTATGGAGATAGGGAGAAACCGCGCTAAAAACAGTGGGTTGCTTCCCTTTGAAATTATACATGATATACCATTGAAAATCAGTCTAACCTAAACATAATACATTAACAGATACAGAGAAAATAATCGTCCATTAAATAAATAATTATATACACAGATAGATTTTTGTCACACACAGACACAGATATTGTCTGTTCGCGGATTTCTGGCGTCCCCAATGGTCCGATTTTGATGAAATTTGGTACAAAAATCCGTCGTCCAATTCGAAAGGTCAAGTTCGTTAATCAGCAAAATCCCCCCACTGGAAGATGGCGTTTGGGGCGAAATTCGCGCGCAAAAAAAAACGTAACGCTTACGTTTTTGAGTTCATAAGCTTGTAAGTACTCGTTTTATAGGCTTCTTGGGCTAGGAAAACGAATGAAACCATTTTCGAGGCGATAGCTTTAACCGTTTTCGAGAAAATTGGAAAAATAGTTTTTGAATACCGTTTTAGCACTTTCCTCCGAAGGAAAGTAGCTATTGAGGTTGGACTCATGACGGAATTTTTGAAAAATTTCTTCAAATCTTTATCGATCCTACCTAGTAGACACCGAAAATGACCCCCGTTAAAATTTATATATATCTATATATATATATATATATATGCATATATATATATATATATATATATATATATGCATATATATATATATATATATATATATATATATATATATATATGTGTGTCTGTTAACACGATAGCGGCCAGAGTTTTTGTTTTTTCGTCACGAAACTTGGTATATAGCATTAAATTAGCAAACGATTGAACGAGTTCGTTAACCACCAAAGTCGGTCCACCGGAAAGGTGGGTTTACCCCGAACCCAAAACACTAATTTCACTATGTCAGCCGTAATATTTGTTATATTTCAACGAAACATGGTATTCGTAGTGGTAATATAGAGAGAAAAGTGAGATATAAAAATGAACTAAATCGGTTCATTAGAAGGGGGGGTTTACTCCGGACCCACAATACCAATTCGCCACTACCAGCCGTGATTTTTGGTATATTTCGATGAAACTCAGTATTCGTAGTGGTAATCCACAGGTAAATAACTGTTGTAAAAACAAACTAAATCGGTTCATTAGGAGGGGGGGGTTTACTCCGGACCCACAATACCAATTCGCCACTACCAGCCGTGATTTTTGGTATATTTCGACGAAACTCGCTATTCGTAGTGGTAATCTATAGGTAAATATGTGTTGTATAAATAAACTAAATCGGTTCATTAGAAGGGGGGGTTTACTCGACCCAAATTCTTAATATACTCATACCGGTCGTAATTTCTGCTGTATTGTAACGAAACGCGGTATACGTCGTGGGTAACTCATGAGAAAGAAGTGTTGTATAAATGAGCTGAATCGGTCAATCGGAAAGCGGGGGTTTAATTTGTAATATATTTCAATAGAAAAGCCCGTCAGACGTAGGTTCACAAAGCCGCCGCAAGGAGCGCTTTCTACCACTAGAGTGACTGTATCCTGTTCCTGCGTTAGATCAAAATACGATAATATGAGGTTTTTTGTATTTATTACGTAGTGTAATAGGTACCATGTGTAAACATAACTCTGGAAGCAAATTATTAATTGATCAGTTACTCATTACAAATTTAAAAGAGAACTATTCATGTTTTTATTTTATTTATGTAGGATATTTTAAGCAAATTGTTCTGGAAAGCAATCTACACTACCCAAATTCTGAGGAAAGTGCTTAGTTATGCAGCTCCTGCGTGACGGACTTTTTGGTTTGGGTACTTAGAATCATGGGATTCAGTTGACACATTTTCTGCATGTTCTACGTTCCCTAAAACTAATATGTTGAAATTTTGGTTACGTTTGGAGTTAAGGAAAGGGTTAGAATAAAATATTTTATTAACAGACATAAAAAGTTTTGGTAACTTAGTATACTTTCCTTAATATCTCGAAAAAGGTTGAGAATCTTGGTAAACGGAAGAATACCATTAGAAATCTTACAAAATGCTCTACAAAAAAGGTTCTGATTAGGCGATGTCAATCGGAGAAATTAGTGCTTAAAACTTTAAAGTAATTGATTTTGCTTATTCGAACTGTTCTTTTTATTCCTTGTTATTTTTTAATTGCTTATAGTTGGATAATGTATTTGATTATAAATCAGGTTATATATATATATATATATATATATATATATATATATATATATATGTGTGTGTGTGTGTGTGTGTGTGTGTGTGTGTGTGTGTGTGTGTGTGTGTGTGTGAAATGAAATTAAATAGCCTTTATTATATAAACAAAAAATAAACAAATAAACATCTTCGATATTTACTTACATAATCATACTCATAAATAATTATTTACGTTTTTACAAAAAGTTTTAATCACTGATTAACAATTTTGTATGTTGAATGAATACATATACCCATCTAATAGTAGAAGAAATAAAATCGAATAAAACTGTTTTTTTAGTACCTATAAAATCATTATGTGTTTTCCTTTCTAATAAATATTGCATATTATAAGATGGTGACTCTATTTTTCTAATATATTTATATGTGGCAGAAGGCCAAACTCATACAAAAACACTCACTTCCTGTAATACTCCTTTATTATGCTCTACATGTTTCAAGTTACTATGACGCCTCTTCAGGAGCTCTTAAAATAATATATAATTACAGCCTACAGAACCGAGAACCTTCCGCAGGTAGGGCCACGTCAAGACTGATATCAAATGAGTCATGTCCACTGCGCATCAGCTGTTTAAGATGAATTAATTTATAAAATGACGATTTTGGAAGACATATTGGAAAATCGACATTTAACCTAAACAGCTGATGCGCAGTGGACATGATTGATCATCTTAAGAGCTCCTGAAGAGGCGCCATAGAAACGCGAAACATGTAGTAATAAAGGAGTAGTGGAGAAAGTGAGTGTTTTTTTGTGAGTTTGACCTCCTGCCACAGATACATAAATATAGAAATATTGCATGGGAATGCACTTAATGGCACCTATAAGTGTCCTTAATAGCAATATGTTAAATTATTGGACTTCTGTAATACTGAAGGCAGATACGCCCTAAATGTTATGTAATCCCGAATCCTTCATTATACAAACGCCAATTTTAATTGAGCCTGTCTTCTGCACTGAATGAGAGGATGCCGGTCCTGTTATTAGTTCTAGGGGGGGGGGGGGGTCTCGGGCGGGTCGGGATAATCCCGTTAGTACAGTCCCATGTAATGGAGTTTTTTTTTCTGTCGAAATTTTTCTTTTTCGTTCTGTGCCGAATCCGTTAAATAGAATTAGCCCGTTGCTGAAATGTCCATATAGAAGTTACTGTAAAGCCAACTCTCGGCTTGTTTTGGATGTCCGACTGGAGTATACTAATAAGTAGAAAGTAGGATTTCTGAGGATATTATTTTGATTGGTAGTTCAGGATCTGAAGTTTTCCATAAAATTGGCACGTCTGTAGACGGTGTTATCTCATGATTTTTTTTTTTTTTTAAATGTTTAATTAAAAGACTCTAGACGCTTCATCTTAAGGTTTCCCCCCTACGCAAAAGGATTATTTTTAGCATAAATATGCTTTAGCAATGACTAAACTGAAATTAAAAAAAAAAAAAAAAAAAAAACGTTAGAAAAACGTGTCCGCTGGCGTTCGCGCATGCGCGGTGGCCATGTACAAAAAATAAGATATTACATACGTTTGTCGGGAGGAGCTAAAGCATATTTATGTTCCTGAATTTGAGCAGAAGGCTCTAAACGATTTTTTTTTTTAATATTTATTTATCAGCATCTGCAACTTTAGCGATTTGCTCAGAACAATTATCTATTATATAAAAGTGAATCGGTAAATATGTTGGTAAGCGCGAATCTCGAGAACAACTGAACCGATTTCGCTAATTGTTTTTTTATAATATTCCTTGAACTACGAGGATGGATCTTACGGTGAGAAAAATTTAAAAAAATTGCCCGAAAAAGTCTAAAAACAACACTTTTCGGGTCTTTTTCACTTCCTTAACGCAAATTCATTTTTAAATAAAAACGTATGTTCTCAATTATAATATTTTTAACAGTTAACGTATTAGGTTTTTTGTGTATAAGCAAAAAAAAAATTAAAAAAATAAGAACAAGTAATCACTAGGTGACAATAGAATCACATGTTAATAATGCAATTTAAATTAATTTATATTTGCGTTAACAAGGTAAAAAAGACCCCACTTTTCTATATTTCCATACAAAAGATTCGTAATAATACTTTAAGGTCAATTAGAACTTTAATACCATACCATAAAGTGTTAGTGGAGGGGTTCTGGGAAGGTGAAACAATTGAGTGACATTAGTATCGTATAAATATATAAATATTAATGTCAATATTTGTCAAATTTTGTACGATAGTAACATTACTCAAAAACAAATTGACTATGGTAAAATGTAAATGATCTGTGGGAAAATATTATTTGAAATGTAAACATCTCTTTGCTGTGTATCTATAATATTACTGAATCTAAAAGCCACAAATTTCTATAAAATTACTAAAGTGTTGTGTGTTTGTGACTTACTAAATATGCCTCCTATAAGGCGGCGGACAAATTTAGGCAGAAGAACCCAGACAAATGCAAAGAATCAAATTAATTATCAATCTAATTGTACTGCCCAGGAACATGAAGATCGCAATGAACGTGAAAAAATTCGGTTAAGACAGACCCGCGAAGCGCGACATTCGACTAATAATGGTGCAAGTTTGAATCGAGCTGCTGTGATTTCATTAGAGTGCCTGCAGCTGTGTTGCTATTGGACCTATGAACTCAGTTTGACTATAAACAAATCCCAGGGCAGTTATTAAGTGTTTGTGGTATTAATGTAGAAAACCCATGTTTCTCGCATGGTCAATTGTATGTTGCCTGTTCCCGTGTTGGAAAACCATCAGCTCTGTTTGTTTACGCGACAGGCAATGAAACAAAAAATATCGTGTACCATTCAGTACTACAATAAAAATGATACTTAATTAAGAATAAGTAAATATAAAATGAAATATTATAAGTAGGAATCATAATAAGAAATCTGATATTGTAATTTTCATTGTGATTTTTAGTGACTATTAAAATAATTTAAGGTGTTTTATAATTTTTATTTTTTGACATAATGTAATTGTTGACTTATTAAGTTTCTTTTTTCATTTCTTTTTTATCTTACTAGCTGACCCGGTGTCCCAAATAGCAGAATAAGTATTAAAAAAAATAATAATTAAAGAATCGACTGTTAGGCGGTACGAAGTTCGCCGGGTCAGCTAGTTACATATAAACATGAAATTACATTATTAAATATGTACATCCAATTAAATTATTACATATTTGCATCCAATTACATTTTGACATATGTATATCATATTGAAGGACTCATTACAAAATCCAGACAAGTCCAAAAATTGATATTTTGCGATAAATACATATTCTTCCTCTCCGAAGACAGCTCTACATATTGATATTATTGCTGTCCCCGAAAAACAGATTATATTATTATTATTATATATAAAAACATTATATAATACAAGAAATTTCAATAATCTACAAAAATAAGACAAGTACAACAACTTCCCACCAACATCCATACTTCCTTTGACCTGTCTACTATTTTCAGTATGTTTATCATTCAAAAATGATTTGTCAGCATTATATAATAAATAATCTTATTTGAGGATGAAACTATTTTCTGTATCGTGGAACTAACAAGATTTCTGCAAAAACCAGACGAGTCCATAAGTTTTTTTTAATATTTTCCCAACCATCCTCTTAAAAAATATATTTGTTTTATGTACAATGCAAAGCTGTTAATGGGACAGTAGTAGAAATAAAAGCAATTTTCATTTCATCTAGCACAAATGAAACTATGTATTTTTTTTTAAGTTTCTTTAAATTTTATTTTTTGCACATGTCTGGTTTTTATAATGACCCCTTCAATTGCATTATGACTTATGTACATCAAAGGCTCAGCTTTATTTGCAGAAGGAAGATATTTTCCAAAGTATTTTATTTATTGAGGCTACTCTTATGAAGGATTTTTTTTTTAAATATCTTCAATTCCTCGTTTAAATTTATTTATTTATGCTGTTTTCTCCACTTCAATTAAATTAAGAATAGTGAAATATTAAAGGAAATACCTTCGCAACCTAAATGCACCAAGTTCGTGGTACATTTTGGGAATATATACATGAGACTTTTTGGCTAATATCATTTTGGGAATATATACATGAGACTTTTTGGCTAATATCATTTTTTTAGTAATTAGGTAGGTGCTATAATATATTGTCTTACATTTACCAAAAACTCTGCGATTTCTACAAGGTGAGAAAGCGGTCAACAACGAAGTTTATTATTAGCGAAATTCGCGAAAAAAAAATACCTTTTCGATTTAATATGCTTGTAGGGGTCTACAGGCTAGCGCCTTAGATTCATAAGCGGGAGATGATGGGTTCGATTCCCACCGGCAGCATCTCACGGCTTGTTGGGAAAATTCCTCGCTGCACCCTGGATGTCGGCTCTAATGGCGTAGATGTCGATGCGCCGAAAAAAACAATTATGTTTGTAGGTACTCGTTTTACAGGTTCATTAACGTAGGTAAACGAATGAAACCATTTTTAAGGCGGTATGTGTAACATTTTAGGTGAAAAATTGATACAACTACTTTTCCAAACTAATTTTCAGTAACTTTTTTCTTTTTTTTTTTTTTTTTTTTTCTTACCGGCACTGCTGTGCATCCTGGGGCGTTACTAAATAAGTTGATAAGCTCCTTCCACTCGATCCTTGTGACTTTATTCAATCACAGGTGTTTTACGGCTCAATTTAGTCTAATTCTTGGGTTTTTTCATAAACTTTTATTAGAGTTAATTGACAGGCTAACGGTTTTCTTCAAGGAAAGCAATAAAGGGAACCAAGTTGGTGGTATAGACCTCTTTGTGAGCTTAGGGTTTTACGATTACTCCGCTGGTCGTAACTATAATAAAATTCGCATTTTTATTGACGTATTGATTTGTATTCTTAATTTTAGTCTGGAAATTGTTAGGCATATAATCTATAGAGTTTTGGTTGAAGTATTCATATAACATTAAATAATTTTTCCTATTTTTTATTGCGTACATTTCAACAATGTCTCATTGAAAGTATATGTACATATATTTAATAATTTATAATACCAACAGGTGAAGAATAACCCTTCAAAACTTCAAACATTACATTTATTTCTCCATCACAACGTTTCGGACACACTGGTCCATCTTCAGGCGATCATGTCCTGTTAATTACTACAAAGTAATAGTAATTAACTGGACATGATCGCCTGAAGATGGACCAGTGTGTCCGAAACGTTGTGATGGAGAAATAAATGTAAAGTTTGAAGTTTTGAAGGGTTATTCTTCACCTATTGGTATTATTAATTAATACCATAAATACCACCAATACCATTAATTAATATTTAGTCATCAAATTAATAATTTATATATATATATATATATATATATATATATATCTGTATAATAAATAACGTATTATTATCACTGTATGTGAGTAATCTACTATATATTTGCTACACTTGTGAGTAATCTACTATAATATACTATACATTTCTCCTATGTACGCTAATATTTTCCAAAGACTCTCCCAACCTCCCACCTAGATTTTTCCCATGCCCCTTGGGTATCCTTCCATTGACACCTTTTTCTCCTTTCCTGTCATAAAATGTCATAAACATGCCTTTTGATCCTTACCGACCTTTCTCCCACCACCTGCTGTTTTCAATTACATATACCCCAGTAGATTCCTTTTTCCTCAGACACTTTCACAATGGTTACTTAATTGCCAACCTTGGTCTTCCTCTGCCGCTCGGCATTTCCATTGGTATGTAGTATCTTATTTCTTTGTAAAATTAATTAATGTTACTAGTAGCTACTATATTTGTCATTGGTATGTAGTTTCTTATTTCTTTGTAAAATCAATTAATGTTACTAATTACTATTAAAATCAATTATTGTACCTATTTATTTTTTCATTCTACTCATTCTAAGAATTTATGAAGATATATTCTTTTATAAGTTAATTGTATTTATAGTTCTGTTACCTATCACAATTATAAACTTTTTTTTGTTTCTGTATTAATTTCTTTTTTTGTCATTTTAGCTGACGAAGGCTACCAATGAGTAGCCGAAACGTCCGAAATATAGATTTTTTAAAACAAAATCATATAGAGGTTTATTTAGCCGAATCCCAACCATTCCATCTTTAATTATATATTTGTCAAATACCACTCACTGACTCACTGACTGACTCACTGACCTATCATCGCCCAGCCCAAACCACTCGGCAGAAAAATTTGAAATTTTGCATGGACACTCCCTATAGAACGTAGACGCTTGCTAAGAAAGGATTTTTTGATATTTGAATTTTTAAGTATTTTTAAGGGGGCTTAAAGTTTTAGTTGGTTAGAGCAGGCAAGCCTAGGCAGCATGTGTTGCTAAGACGATAACAGAACAGCTTTTACCGTACATTATCTATTTCATAGTATTATATTTAATTGAGGTTAATTTACACTATGATTGCAGTCCTTGAATTACTAGAAATAAAATGTGATTTTGTCCCTAATAGAGTTTACGCCCTGGTGATGGCCCATCCCGAACCACTTAATATAAAAATTTGAAATTTTGCACGGACAATACGTTACGAGTCTAAACACTCGCTAAGAAAGGTTTTTTTGATATTCAAATGTTGAAGTACTTTTAGGGGGTGGTTTGAATTATTAAGAAGTTCCTCATCGGTTCAAAAATGGTTCGATTTTGATAACATTGGGTACAAAAATCTTTCTTCTCATTTAAAAGGTCAAGTTCATTAACCAGTTGAATCCGTTTACTGGAACATGGTTTTTGGAGCGAAATTTGTGCGAAAGATTCCTTAACGAAGGAAAACGAATGAAACCATTTTTCAAGCGAGTTCTATAGCCATTTACCAGAAAAATTGATAGAAATACTTTTCAAAACTAATTTTCTGTTTGGGTATTCAGAAACGAAGTATATGGAAAAAAAAAGTGTATGAATGGTGATACAAAGTTTTCGGATCTCAGTATATTTTCTAAAATATCTCGAAAACGGTTTGGAACTCGTAGTAAGTGGAAGGCGGCTATTCGAAAGGTTACTAAATTCTCTACAATAAGATTCTGTTGTAATGTTCGGTGGGGCGATGTCAATCGAAGAGATAAGTGCTTATAACTTCAAATTTGTTAGTTTTATGCTTTTCAAAGTGTATTTCTCTCTGTTTTTGTTTTTTTACTCTCCAACGGAAACAAGCACGGTTACCTCCACATGGTGTTTCCGGGGCAATAATAAGCTGTACACAATTATGTAATAGCGTTAATTTTGATCATATCTTATTTAACTCAATATAAAAAATACTTATCGGCCGTGGTGAAGCACGGGTATTCAGCTAGTGAATGCTAAAAGTGATATCATACTTTAATATCCGAATGTTCATAGTGCTCGTTAGGGTTATGTTATGATGTTATTACGTTGTTGTTGTGTGTAGCCACAAAATGAAGGTGCCATAATACAATACAGTCATAGAAAATAGATGAGAAAAAGCAATATAAAAAGGGGAAGATATAGGAACTATAGCATTGATAAATCTCGAGAGCTTTTTCCCTCTAGTTTTTCTGTCTTTTCATTTTTCTTTTCTGCAACATTTTGACAGTGTCCCTTTTCGTTTCTATCTTCCTCGCCACATAATTCCTTGTAATCTATTTTTTCCACTAGGTGTGACATGGTCCTTTTTCATCGGTATCTTTTTATTTCAATTTCTCAAATTACTTCCTTTATATTCTCTGTGTTCTTTCTATTTTATTTTTTGATGTATTTTTCGTATATAATTTCTGAAGGAGTTTACTTTACGAATGCGAGCTGTACTTGTAAACGATTTGTCAGCCATGAATATCAAATACATGCAAGACGTACGTAGAATTTTAAGAATTTAAAAACTTCAAATGCCACAGCTTGGAGTGGGAACATCGACCGTATCCATCGGACAGAAAACGCATTGAAGACTTTTGTTTCAATATGTTTTCTAAGGACAGTTTATGGTGGTTATGACCCACGCAGAAGCCGTAGCAAGCATTGAGAAATTGATATTTCGAGTCAAGCCGAAACATTTCCAAATGTTCTTCTAATATTAAAGCTGATGCGAGATAGCGTTGCTCGTAAGCGATGCACTAAACTGAGACAGCAGAAGCTCACTATCTTTGTTACTACAGACTAGTTTGTAGTTATTTTGAGCACAGTGAAAATATATAGGCCATTACAGAACGTAATGTGCAAGTGTTTTGGGTAAAAAGTGCGCCGTTAAAAATTTCCAAACTCCATTAAAAATATTTCGGTGATTTATATGTTTTTTTTTCTAACGTTTTTCCGTCATTCTCCAAATAACCCGGATTTTTGTTAACTCGGATCGACCCTGGTCCCAGTTGATCCGGGTAAACGAGGTTTTACTGCAATTTTTTTTTTTTTTTTTTAGTTTGTAAAATGTTTTTTTATGTAAATATGTTTCGGATAATTAGATGTGTATGGTTAATTTTCTGTAAGAACATTAAGGAACTTAAGGTATCAGTTTCTTTTTTTTTTAATAATAAAGCGTCTATTAACATCTGCACAAATTATATAGCACATTGGTTAATTGTGATAAGTAACGCCATTTTTATGAATTCACATAATGAGAATACAGAAAAAAAAAAAATAGTACATACATAAAAATAAATAAGTACATAAATAAATAAATAAAAATAGCTAAAAGGAAAAGAAAATAAAAGTAATAATAATAAAAATAATAAATCAAAAGATAAAATAGAAGTTTGGAAGGAGCCAATCATTATTGACACTTCCTAGTTGACCGCTTTAATTACAGAGTTGGTCACAAGGCCAAGATCTCTTTAGCCTCCTAGGAGGGTTTTCGGGGTGGGATTGAGAGGAGAGGGATTGAGCTCTGGGATTGGGATGAGCAGATAGTTTAGAGTGGAAGGTTAGGAATCGGGATTTAGCCAGTTCATGAATGAAGGGGATATTCAGATCATGATGGAGGGTTTTAAGGTATCAGTGATTGTATGTGTGAGTATCTGCTTCATAAACGTTATTCAGTGTAACTCTTTTACAGTTATTATCTACACATATGGATTTTTTCACAGTACTCGTTTTAGGTAGAGAAGAAACACGCTAAAAGAGAGAAAAACCGAAGTGATCGAAAGGTCACAGTTCAACATTATAGACAAAAACTTAGTAATCGTCAGTGTGAGACTAATAAAAGCGAAGAGTGATAGGTTATCAGGTTAAATGGAAACATTGTTTTTTTTTTTTTTATCCGGTATATTGGCCTGTTTTGGTGGTATATTGGCCTGTTTTGGTGGTATATTGGCCTGTTTTGAGGGTAATGAAATGAAAACACCCTTTCGTCGGCGGCTGAATAAATACCGACAGAATTACTTTTTGGGTGTGTTTTTTATATTTTCCATCATGATTGCTTTTTACCTCCGTCGCCCGGTACGATCATTCAAGCGAATGCGGACAGGTTAGGGAAAAAAATATAAGGCTGTTTTCTCGGGCGCGCGAGTTTCTTTTTAATATACTTATTTTATTTTTTTTCTTTATCGGAACAGAAAATACTTTTTTTTTTGGCCTTTTTATACTCATTCACGAAGAAGAGACAAATAAAAGGAATTTTAAGGATCCATAGATTTAACTGAAAGGGTTTCAAGTGGAATGATGAAAAATTAAAGAATCCAAGAAAGCCCTGTGATTTTAAGTATTGAAAAGATATCCGTATAATTTAGCGTAATTATAAATTTTAGGCGGAACATCGATCAAAAAGTTTTTAACGTTTGATTTGCGTAAACTGAGTACCTTGCTCATCAAAGTGACCTATAAAAAATATATCATGATGATTAGATAGTTAGCCGTCGAGGTGATAAGTAAAGATGGAATAGTTGGGATTCGGCTAAATAAACCTCAATATTTTGTTTTAAAAAATCTATATTTCGGACGTTTCGGCTACTCATTGGTAGCCTTCGTCAGCTAAAATGACAAAAAAAAGAAATTAATACAGAAACAAAAAAAAAACTTTATAATTGTGATAGGTAACAGAACTATAAATACAATTAGCTTATATCGTCTTAAATTCTTAGAATGAGTAGAATGAAAAAGTAAATAGGTACAATAATTGATTTTAATAGTAAATAGTAACATTAATTGATTTTACAAAGAAATAAGAAACTACATACCAATGACAAATATAAATTTTCTTTGTAAAATTAATTAATGTTACTATTAGCTATTATATTTGTTACTAATTACTATTAAAATCAATTATTGTACTTATTTACTTTTTCATTCTACTCATTCTAAGAATTTAAGACGATATGTTCTCTTATAAGCTAATTGTATTTATAGTTCTGTTACCTATCCCAATTATAAAGTTTTTTTTTTTCTATATTAATTTCTTTCTTTTTTGTCATTTTAGCTGACGAAGGCTACCAATGAGTAGCCGAAACGTCCGAAATATAGATTTTTAAAACAAAATCATATTGAGGTTTATTTAGCCGAATCCCAACCATTCCATCTTTACTTATAAAAAAAAAAAATGATATGGCGATAGTTAGGCGTTAACCCTTTTCTTGGCAAGAAGTTTTGAAAGTTGTTGTGGTTTACAAAACATAATCACTGATACAAGTTGTATCATACAACCTGTTGATAGTATTCCATCTGCCACAAAATGCTACCAACTGTATAGCCGTATTCCCCTGGGAGATGGGAAAGGAGAACAATAGTACCCTCATTTATGAAAACATTGCTAAAGTCACTGAACTACAAATGACGTGCAGAACAAACCCCTAAAGTGAAAATCTCGATGTGGGACACCCTGTATAGGACACGATTCCATTTCGAAGGATGAAATAATGGTCGAAAATTCCCACAGGTGATTTATTGGCAAAACGTTTTCATTGACTAAGCCCCATTTTCAATGCCCTGTGACACAATACAATAATTAAAACAGGTTCAATTTAAAAAAGATTAAAATAACAATACAATTATAACAAAAAACAATCGTAAAACCCGAGACTACATTTTAATATAATATAAAACACCATTTTGTCCATTTATTTAAAAGTCATATCAATAAAAGGTTAAAACACACATTCAAACAATAAATAGTAAATACTTTCATTCTATCACATAAACACACATGCAGGAATAAATAAGTCTAAAAAACGATACAATGATATGAAAAGATATGAAAAAAACACAGAGAGAAAGCTAAGTACCCACCAAGCATTGGCTCTTATTCAGCCGAGCCTTGCTCCTAGACTGGCTTTGGAAAGCAGCGAGGGACTGTAGGGCTGAGGTTGAAACATGCTTCAACGTACCGCCGTCTCCTTTTACGTTAACATTCCTCTCTGAGACAGCGTCAATTTTAATCCAAACCTTTTCTGCCATGTCCATCTTTCTTCCCTTCCTCAATGTCTCCAGTACTTCACAGTCGAAGAAATCTGTGTCATGGTTTTCTTAAAGTACATGTTTCCTCATCTCCGAATCCTTTCTGGTCAAATGCTCTTTAATCCGTACTTTTAATTTTCTACCACTTTGACCAACATACGAAGACCCACAGGAAGTACACGACACTCGGTAGACTCCCGACTTGTCCAGCGGCTGGATGACATCCTTCGTTTTTGGTAGCCGGTTTTTCAACCAATAAATCACCTGTGGGAATTTTCGACCATTATTTCATCCTTGGAACACCAATTTTTCACCATCCAGCAATCTCCAACAAAGATTCAATTTCGAATTAATTGCATTATTGACTATGCGACTATTTTGTTTGAATTTTTTGATGTCATTTCATTTGAAATTAATAATAGACGCCAATAAAACTAAAACCTCCTTATGTGAATCATCCATAATATCAGCTCTAGAAGCGCATAGCCTGCACGGTGGATAAAGAAAGAGACCCCTAGCCACCGCTAAGCATAAAAGAATAAAGGCTCGTTCGCACCCGCCGCTTAGAGTTTTATCGTTATCGAACCACCGGCACACATAAGCACTCTAGAAAAGTTTCCATAACCCCTTTATGATAGGAGAAGCCTTAGCTGTAAAGTTGTCAGAAGGTAACAACCAGGTACTCCTGTTCTCATCCTTTCTTCTCATCATTCTACCTTTACTCTTGAAACTTACATCAACCTGAGTGGAGCAGAAAGGTCGTTTCACCACTTAACGCTCCTTTCAGGGGAGTGGAATATTATAATAAAGGAAATTATATTTTATGAAGGTCCTGAAAATTTATACTTTTGTAACTACCTACCTATATTCTTCTCTCTCAAGTAATTTCATACAGATTATAGTGTAAGTAACAATCCAATAACCAATAAGAGCCTTTCCTTCCTCCCATCATAGGGATGAAACCCCCTTATAAGGTTGACCTCAATTCGGAAGTACAGTACGTTTTAGAACCGTTCATAGAAAATAACGGACAATTTGTATGTGTTTATACAGGGTGATTCAGGTCTAAGTAGCCAAACTTTAGGAGGGGATTCTAGACATAATTTCCAACGAAAAAGTTCATTTGAAGTATGGTCCGATTCCAAAAGAAAAGGAGCTATGTCCAATTTTCTGTTTGTTTAAAGTATTCAAGTTTTTTATCAATCAATACCAATAAGAAAAAATGCTCAAAAACTATTTATGATAATTAAATTCTATTTATGCCATCATAAAATAGACAAAATGCCCTTTAAAAATTTTTAATCTAATTCACTAAAACCATTAGTAAAAGATACTTTATAGACGTACAATAACGCACTTTTTAATGCTTCCTGACTGGATTCCCTCGGTTTGGCCAATACAAAATAAAACATTTTTTTACAATGTAAAATATCAACAAAAAAAAATCAATACAAAATTCAGTCGTCTTCTCGCTCTGTTTCTGTGAAATCATCATCGTCAGTGTATTTGAAGAAGGTGACACTTTTTAATGATTTTTAGAACGGCGTCTCATTCAGTCCGAGATATCTGTGCGCGAGGCTCAGTACAGGATTGTATTTCTCAGTTTTTAAGAGCAGGGGTTGGCTGTACACAGATGGAAAGTCAATACTGGACCTCACACAGTGGTTTAGTTTCTGTGACTCCACTATTGAAGTGACCAGAGCTGCTGACTTATTGTATCAGAAGATAGGGGTAATTTTTTAAATCTGTGATAATGTTCTGACCTGAGAACCCCAAAAATGGAGCTGCCTCATTATTACTGCACGCCCGTATATTATTAACATCCAATATCTTTAATAACAGCAGCTAGAAATCACAGTATCAATATTAATTAAATCAGGTCTTTCCTCGAAACACAATTTTGTAATTGAGGAAATTGAAAATGGCTTTGTATTCAATTGATTGAACTGGTTTTCTGGTGTACCATCACCAACAACATCTCATTTCAAACATTTTATTTTTTTTGTGAAGGACTAAAAACAATTGAATTTTTTAAACATACATTTTCAATCTTTTTGAAGAATGAGAAAAAAATATCAATACATATACTTTGCCATTTTAACTAAAACAGATCAAAATCGTTGAAAAGAAATATAAAAAGCCGGGTTCAATGAATGGCTGAAAACAGGAATAATAATAATAAAAAAAAAGAACCGATGTTGAAAAGATTCTTGATTTTTTAAGAGATTATTGGAGTTTTATAATTGGCTGTATCACGGTGTTGTGTATAGGATGTCTATATAGGGGATTATATCTATTCCACTTCATTAAAGCTTCATTTCAAACAGTTTATTGAAAAGAAAATATTTAATATATATATATATATATATATATATATATATATATATATATATATATATATATAGGGGAAGGTGCTGTACCTCTGACCATATTGTACCTTTGACCACCGAGGCTGTGGCGGCATGTAGCAACATTTTATAAATTTTGGTGTAATTAGTGTTTAGCTCCTTCACTGGAGGGCTTGTGTAACCTACTTTGGATTATTCAAGTTAAAGAGGATTATTGCAAAAAATACTTATCCATTTCTATCATAAAAATGTAAATTATTTATTGATGACGTTTTGCGTCATAATATTTTTTGTATTATGTCTTTTTAGATGTAAATCATTTGACAAAGTAGCTATTACAATAAGAAATATGGTGTAGCTTCTGAAATTAATTTCTCTTAATCCTAAAATTTGTAGCATGCTTTTTAATTTGTACTACCAGGGTGTTGTACCTCTGACCACGACTAGTTGTTGTTCCTTTGACCAGGTCAAAGGTACAACACACCATAATAATTTTTTCATAATTCAACTTTTTGTTCTTCTGCTACAACTTGTTAAAAAATAATTAATATTGGTTTCTTCAATTGTTCAAAGAATTTAAAAAATAATAAATGAAATAAGTTCAAACTGACTTTATCAATCCTGAATGTAGCAGTTCAAACCTATCGCCCCTTATCCTTCCACTTGTAGTTGTAAGGCCCCATCCAAAAGTGCAGGCAAGGAAAATTTCAAATAGGGGCCAGCCTAAAGGGAAATCTCGTGTCCTGACAGATATTCCTGAAAAGTTAATTATTGGAAGTGAAAAAAAAAAAAAAAAAAAAAAAAAAAAAAAAAAAAAAAAAAAAAAAAAAAAAAAAAAAAAAAAAAAAAAAAAAAAAAAAACGGAAGCCACAAGTTTACGAGAGAAGATGAAATTTTGTATGATATTGATGTTGAAGACATTGTGGCTAAACTTCCATACCCTACCATTGCTAGTGGATCTGCTTGACAGTTAAAACGTTCATCGATTGGACTGGATTTTTCAGCATATTAAGCATAGCATAATATCAATAATAGCTTTTTTATTATGCTTACATCGATGTCCTGTATTTATTAAACTTACAATTAATTAAAATATTACTGAATACAATTTTTTTTTCTGTACTGCTGCGTTGTTTTTACCTGGTCAGAGGTACAACACCCTATGGTCAAAGGTACAACTACATGTTGTACCTTTGGCCACTGTACGTTTATTTTTTTTTTTAAATTAATTAAAAATAATAAATGTAAAGCTAGAACCTTGAACACATTAAATATGATAAACAATAGAATGCTAATTACAATGAAATAAAAAAAAAATGAATTTAGCCTCAATATTCAAGCTAAAAAAAATTAAATTGTGCAAAGTGGTCAAAGGTACAACACCTTCCCCTATATATATATATATATATATATATATATATATATATATATATATATATATGTATATATATAAAATCTGCATGGTGATTCAGGTCCTAGTAGCCAAACTCTTGGAGGTGATTGTAGACCTAATTTTCAACGAAAAAGTTTATTTAAAGTATGGTCCGATTCCGAAAGGAAAAGGAGCTATGTCCAATTGTCTGTTTTTTTGTTTTTTTTAAGTAGTCATGTATTTTAATGAATAAGAATGATGGCCCAAAAACGATTCAAGATAATTAAATTATAATTATGCCATCATAAAATAGACAGAATTTCCTTTTAAAAAAAACTGTAACTTAATTCGCTAAAACCATTATTAAAAAAAAAAAACATTATTGATGAATCAGAGTTTTTTCGCGAATTTTTTCCTCGGGGCCCTGACGGACTACAGATTCAATACTTACACGAAAACCTTTACATTTAAATCTATGCAAATGAAGTGGAGGTTTACTGATGAATAAATTCAAAGATTGGCACCCTTTAGTCAAAAAAATTTGGAATGTAGTTTTGTTACTTTCAAATACCTTGTGTGAAGAAGTTATAAATTATTAATTTTTTAGTGGCCAAACTGTGGGTATCCATTGTCCAGTCCGAAAGTAACAGAAAAAAACGATTGGAAAAGTTTTTCATTTGAGAGATACCTGTATGTTACAATTCGTGTTATCCAATTTGTTATTGATTTATCTTGAACAAGATGTATTTGGCGCCCGGTTTTGACTTTTGGTATAAATGTTTTATATAGACACTAATTGCTTAAGCTGGACTTTCTGTAAAGCGTGAATTATGTTTTGTTTTTTTCCTTTTAGCACTTTCCTCCGAAGGAAAGTAGCTATTGAGGTTGCACTCATGACGGAATTTTTGAAAAATGTCTTCGAATCTTTATCGATCCTACCTAGTAGAGACCGAAAATGACCCCCAGTTAAAATTTATATATATATATATATATATATATATATATATATATATATATATATATATATGTCCGTTAACACGATACAGGCCAGAGTTTTTGTTTTTTCGCCACGAAACTTGGTATGTAGTATTCCCCTATCATACGATTGAACGAGTTCGTTAACCAACAAAATCGGTCCATCCGGAGGGGGGGTTTACTCCGGAGCGAATGTAGTTATTTGTCAATACCAGCCATAATTTTTGTTATATTTCAATGAAACTCGGTATTTGTGGTGGTCAACTGAAGAGAAAAATGTGTTGTAAAAATGAACTTAATCGGTTGACTAGAAGGGGGAGTTTACTCCGGACAGAAATTACTAATTTGCTCATACCGGTCGTAATTTCTGCTGTATTGTAACGAAACGCGGTATACGCGCTGGGTATCTAATAAGGAAGGAGTGTTATAAAAATGAACTAAATCGGTCTATCGGAAGGGGGGGGGGATTTACATTGTACTATGTTTGAATTGAATTGAAACAGGTGTTATTTATGTTTTTATTTTATTTATCTATATAGGTTATTTTAAGCAAATTATTCAGGAATGCAATCGACACTACCCAATTCTGAGGAAAGTGCTTAGCTATGCAGCTCCTGTGTGACGGACTTATTTTTTTTAGTAATTTATTCTTTATAAAAGCAATATTGTGCATATTATGTTTCTCCACTCCTTCAAGAAAGTAGAACAGGCGGCCAAATTCGCCGACTTCTCCACGAGGTTCTTCAAGTCCTGTGTGTAGTCTTCCTGCTTTTAGTAATCTTCTGAATTCCACCCGTGGAAGGAGCACAGCTGGTATACTATTAGCTTTGATTAGATGGAAGAGGTAGAGGTATTTAGCAAGCTTCAAAGCCCCCCTCCCTCTCTCGGCTTCAAATAATTTCTACATTGTTCCTTCAGAGGAGTGGAACATGTAATTAACTTAGGAAATCTACCGTAGATACGGAGTATCTTACAACATTCCAGCTAGTATGTATTACTCCAGTTTTATGTAGGTGTAAGCTACTAAATACAAAATGAAGTTGAAACTTAATTAAAGGAAGTCTGTCGTTCTACATTGAATAAAGACAATAAATTCCTTGAAATGCTACATTCGTCAACGAAAATAACTTTAATAAATAAAAAAAGTTATATTATTTTTATTCTCGAACAGAGAATGATTTAAGCACAGTTATCCAAGCCACAAAGAAACCCTACACTGGCGTCATAAAAAAAATAAGAACGCATCCTAATAAGCTGCCACAAATACGTCCATAAGGGAGCCCATAAACGGTGGAAAATATATGTTCACATATGAATGTACTGGAGTTCATGTATATAATATGTATTACACGCTGTGTATATAAAGTACTGGATGTGTATGTGCAATGTTTCATCTATAATATAAAAATGAATCGCTAAATGTGTTGCTAAGCGCAAATCTCGAGAGCAGCTTAACCCATTTCGCTAATTCTTCTTTTAGCGCGGTTCCTCCCTCCCCCATAGGGAGGAACCCCGCTTATAGGGTTGATACAATGAAACAATCCGGAAGTGCCGACTAGAAAATTTCGCGTTTCAGAACCCATAGAGACCGAAAATAACGGTGGTTCAAATTTGTATATATATATATATATATATATATATATATATATATATGTATATATTTATATATCTATTTGTCTGTTCGCTCTCTAGCTAGAAGACGAATGGTCCGATTTTGATGAAATTTGGTACAAAAAGCAGTCGTCCAATATGAAAGGTCAAGTTCGTTAACCAGCAAAATCCGCCCACTGGAAGATGGCGTTTGGGGCGAAATTCCCGCAAAAAAAATCGTAACGCTTACGTTTTTGAGTTCATAAGCTTGTAAGTACTCTTTTTATAGGCTTCTTGGGCTAGGACAACGAATGAAACCATTTTCAAGGCGATAGCTTTAACCGTTTTTGAGGAAATTGGAAAAATAGTTTTTGAATACCGTTTTTGGTTTGGGTACTTAGAATCATGGGATTCAGTTGAAACATTTTCTGCATGTTCTACTTTCATTAAAACTAATATGTTGAAATTTTGGTTACGTTTGGAGTTAAGGAAGGGTTAGAATAAAATATTTTATTAACAGACATAAAAAGTTTTGGTAACTTTGTATATTTTCCTTAATATCTCGAAAAAGGTTAAGAATTTGGTAAACGAAAGAATACCATTAGAAAGCTTACTAAATGCACTACAAAAAAGGTTCTGATGAAAGTTTTGATTAGGCGATGTCAATCGGAGAAATAAGTGTTTAAAACATTAAAGTAATTGATTTTGCTTATTTGAACTGTTCTTTTTGTCTGTTTTTATTCCTTGTTATTTTTTAATTGCTTATAGTTGGATAATGTATTTTACAATAAAACAGATTAGGCAAAATAAGAAAAACAATTCATTGTTAGAAATATAGCTTGCCACGAGAAAAAGATTCGTTGACGTCTTTTGAATATTTTCAATTGCCTTTATGCTGTTGGTTTTTTTATTTTATTTTTTAATTGATTTTATCTGTAGAATTATTACTATAGTAAAAGAACACAGGAATGTGTGAAAATATTTGATATTTTCCAATTCATTGAAACGTATGAAATGAAGTATCGGAAGAAGAGGATTCTAGGGTCTTGCGGACCTGACCCCAGGTATAGCCAGCCATAAAACCCTTTGAACAAAGGCCGAGGAAAATATTATCTGTTTTCTATTCTATGCTTTTCAAATGAGAATAGGGATATGAACAGGAACCGGGGTCTCCCGTGGTCTAATGGCTAGCGCCTTGGATTCATAAGCGGGAGATGGTGGGTTCGATTCCCAACCTCCGGCAGGAATTTTATCATCCCACGGCTCGCTGGTGAAATTCCTCGCTACACCCTGGATGTCGGCGCTAATGACCTAGATGTAGATGTGCCGAAAAAAAAAAAAAAAAAAAAAAAAACAACTGGAACCGCGCTAAGATGACGCAGTTCCTGCGAGTCGGACTTTTTATAATATTCCTTGAAGTACGAGGATGGTTCTTACTGAGAGAAAAATTAAAAAAATTGCCTGATGAAGTCTAAAAAAGTCCGACTCGCAGGAACTGCATCATCTTAGCGTGGTTACGTTCTTATCTCTAGACTTATTTAAAATGATTAAAATAGAAGCTGTTATTATTTTGGGTCCACATTTCTAGAAAGCATGAAGATTAGATAGATAGCCGTCAAGGTGATAAGTAAAGATGGAATGGTTGGGATTCGGCTAAAGAAACGTTTCGGCTACTCATTGGTAGCCTTCGTCAGCAACGAAAGTGCCGGGAGGCAGAGGAGGACCAAAGTTGACAGTTCCATCTTTACTTTCAAGAAAGGTCTTATTTACGATCTTACCTGGATGGGTCCCCGACCTAGGAAGGACCCCGCTAGGCAGTTGAAAAGCTATATCTTGGAAATCCATATCTCTAAGATTAAATTGATTATCTTATTTTTCGTAACCTGATTTATTATCAAATACATTATCCAACTATAAGCAGTTCAAAAATAACAAGGAATAAAAACAGACAAAAAGAACAGTTCGAATAAGCGAAATCAATTACTTTAAAGTTTTAAGCACTTATTTCTCCGATTGACATCGCCTAATCAAAACTTTCATCAGAACCATTTTTGTAGAGCATTTAGTGAGCTTTCTAATGGTCATCTTCCGTTTCCCAAGATTCTCAACCTTTTTCGAGATATTAAGGAAAGTATACAAAGATACCAAAACTTTTTATTTATATATATATATATATATATATATATATATATATATATATATACAAATTTGAACCACCGTTATTTTCAGTCTCTAGGAGTTCTGAAACGCGAAATTTTCTTGTCGGCACTTCCGGATTGGTTCATTGTATCAACCTTATAAGCGGGGTTCCTCCCTATGGGGGAGGGAGGAACCGCGCTAAAACAACACTTTTCTATATTCCCATACAAAAGATTTGTAATAATCTTTTATTATTACAACCCGGGGTTCTGGGAAGGCGAAACAATTGAGTGATGTTAGTATCGTGTAAATATTATAATGTCAATATTTGTCAGTATTTATATGATGGTACATTAATTAAAAACAAATTTTCTATGGTAAAATGTAAATTGTCCGTGGTAAAATGACACTTGAAATGTAAACGTCTCTATGCTGTGCATCTATAATATTAAGTGTTTTATAATTTTTATTTTTTGACATAATTTAATTGTTGACTTATTAACTCTCTTTTTTTATCTTACTAGCTGACCCGGTGTCCCGATTAGCAGAATAAGTATTAAAAAAAAATAAAAAATTAAAGAATCGACTGTTAAGCGGTACGAAGTTCGCCGGGTCAGGTAGTTATATAGATTCGTGTACATAAATTATAACTTGTAGATTAGTTTGTAAAATACTTTTATTGTTATTTATAAATCAGTGTTTTTACTTTATATGAAATGTTATTAACAAACGAAAATTAAAGTTCTAGAGCCCGAACATTAAATAAATAAATGAATTTTAAGTTACTATGTGTTGAAGCCATAATTAATTCTTAGGGACGATTTTTTTTTTCTTTATTTTGTCTTAGCTTTTATTGATCCATATCGAAGCACTTACTGGTTCCAATCTTCATATTCAGTCAATAAAAAACAAAACTACTTTACGTAGAGAAATGCATTACATTTAATAATTACGTACCTACAACAAATAGATAAAAATATTAAAACTTCACAATACAAATTATCTCATGAAATCTAGTAATTTTTTAAAACAAACTGGCTGAAAAAGTTTAAAAATATATAAAACAAATATAATTTAATGCTAAATTATTATTCTAAACGTTTTTAGATAAAATATATTTACAAAAAATGATTTATTGCTCCTAAATATTTAATATTATTAATTTTTCTTTTTGCTGCATGGCGCAGTAGCTTTCCATGATAAGATAATATGATGTAGATAAGCGAACGAGTAAAAACTTTGATAATTACAGTAGTGAAATTAATTAAAAGTAGACAACGATAAAAAAAGTCTAAAAGATAGATAGAATGTTCAGGGAGAACTGGGATGGTTTGATAAACCTGTTTGCAGAGGCCTAGCTGACTTTGGGGTAAGCATTTATTACAGGGGTTGCTTCCATGTTTGTTTTTTTTTATTCAAAAAACAATGTTTACCGTAAATATATAATACTTACTAAAATTTTAAAAATACATTTTGGTTGGTTCAAAGGGTATTTATTAGTTCATGGCATAATTAATTTAGGTTTACATCGGTCGACTGTAGAATGTGTCGATTCAAGTTTTTCTGCTAGCTCTTCGAATGTTACAACAGGAGAATCCTGTTCTTCTACAGTATCCTGCAGGAGTTGGTCGTCAAGCTCTGTTGCTAGATCTGTATGAGGCTAGTCTTCAAGCTTGCGGTTTGTCGCTCGAAATAGTTCAAACTACAGCTACACTTGTCGCTCACTGATGACATTTTCACCATATATTCCTTAAAGTTTACCATCAGTTGGCATTTGCTCCATAACATGGCGTAAGTGGTGTCTTGAGGGATACGTTTCAAATGAAATTTCAGCACACAATAAATAAGTTTCACCAACCAAAATATGATCAATATAAGTTTATTTAGTGCTATTATCAACAAAACACGTAAAAAAATATAAATTTAAAAGGATTGATTACTAATATAAACATAAACTGATAGAATATTAAAAAGTCCGTCACGCAGGAGCTGCATAACTAAGCCCTTTCCTCAGAATTTTTGTAGTGTAGACTACATTACTGAATAATTTGCTGTAAATAACCTATATAAATAAAATAAAAACGTGAATAGTTCTGCTTACATACATTTCTTATGAGGACCGTTCAATTATTAATTTTGTAAATAATTTGCTTCCAGAGTTATGTTTATACATGATACTGTACTACTTAATAAATACACAAAAACTTCACATTCCGTCTTTTGATTTGACGCAGGAACAGGATACAGTCCCCCTAGTGGGAGATAGCGCTCCACGCGGCGGCTTTGGGAACCTACGTCTAGCGGTTCACATTTCTAATGAAACAGAGATTAAAGTAAACCCACCATTCCAATTGACCGATTTACTTCATTTTTACAAAACTTCTTTCTCATGAGTTACCCACGACGTATACCGCGTTTCGTGACAATACAGCAGAAATTACGACCGGTATGATTATATTAGTACTTTAGGTCCCCCCCCCCTCCAAATAACCCGATTTAGTTTATTTTGACAACCCATTTTTCTCTGTTGATTACCACCACGAATACCAAGTTTCGTTGAAATATAACAAAAACTACGCCTGGTATGGTCAAATTAGTGTTTTGGGTCCGGGGTAACCCCCCCCCCCCCCCCCTCCCGGTGGACCGATTTTGGTGGTTAACGAACTCGTTCAATCGTTTGCTAATTGAACGCTATATACCACGTTTCGTGAAGAAAAAACACAAACTCTGGCCGCTATCGTGTTAACAGACACACACACACACACACACACACACATATATATATATATATATATATATATATATATATATACATTTTAACGGGGGTCATTTTCGGTGTCTACTACGTAGGATCGATAAAGATTCGAAGAAATTTTTCAAAAATTCCGTCAAGAGTGCAATCTCAATAGCTACTTTCCTTCGGAGGAAAGTGCTACAACCGATATTACTTATGGGATTACAAGATCGATTATTTTGGAAATTGCCGTAAATATCAGTTTTAATGATAATGTAGTAAAAATAATGATAATGAAATTTATATCTGTACCTAGTTGGATTAGGATCGGGTTTTAGGGCGAGTAACTTTTCGGTTCTTACGCCCGTACCTAGTTGGTATGATATAAAGAAATTTCTAAAAATAAAGAGAATAATATTTCAGTTAATTGCATCATCTGTATTCGGAAATTGTGAAAAGTAAGTATCATACTCCAAAACATTGTTATAATTTGTACAAAGTTTTATAAGAACTAAACAGTCCTTTATAATACCGCTTTGATAATATAGCGCTTTACAGGCTGCTCCTATGTGGCCAAATAGGGCGCAAAATTACCACATAAAAGTGTGCAGAACACTTGTGTGTTATACGACTCATAAAAAATGGCGGTTAAATCTGGACTGCAGCTATACTCCTAAAGTAAGAACTTATCTTTACTGACCTCTACCTTATCGGTAATAAAGCTCATATCTTGGACTGGAACATTTCACCAGGAACGAGAACTGTAAAATTAAACGTAAAGATTGTTTCAAAGTTACTATTGTAATAGACTGAAAAAAGCAACATTTAAAATAAATACGAAGAGTATATATATATATATATATATATATATATATATATATATATATATATATATTACATACCATTCGATTAATTTGGAACTATAAGGCTATAATAATATTAATTGTAATATTAATAGAAATAATATTATAAATAACAATATTATAAAATATATTGTAACTGTGTGTAGTAATAGTATAGTAGTAAATTATACTTATAGTAATATATCCATAGAATAATAATATTTTACCATTTTCTATGATAAAAATTAATAACAAGTTCTTCTAAGTTGATATATTGTTTCAAACAGTATTTATATAAGAGTTTTTTTCTCTGCGGTGAACACGTACCCACATTTTTTACATATAATATAGGAATAAACTGGCAGTTTTTTTAGTATTGCTTAATATTTCTTTAGGAGCATCCTGCAGATTAAATTGAATCATTTTCCCAAGGATTAATACCGTCTTCTTGGATTTATCCACATTTTTTTTTTCAAATTTTGAAGAAAAAATGATGATGGATCTAAAAATAAAAATCTTTGGAATCGGCAAATTTCAGCAAACTAAATTGCCCTCAGTACATTATACTTGAGGTAAACTTTAAGCTCTAAAAAAACTTGGGATGTGTTCAGACGAAGTTTTTTTGCTATGGTCTATCAAAGTTTTGTACTTAAAAACAATTTCAAAGATCAATGAAGAATAATTCAGGATAAATAATAAGGGAGTAATTACCCATAATCAATTATATCAGATAAAAAAGGAATAACTTTGACGTGATTTCCTTCGAATGACTTAATAAAAACACTGTCCTATCTTCAACGAGAGAGGCTCAAACTGATTATTGGTATGAAACAGGTTTTAAAGACTTTGCCTTGTTTATAATACTGCTAATGTGTTTGTTGATCAAAATAAAACTAATATTTATTAGTTTTATACGATTTTAATTCCTTGAATAGTTTCTAAACTTAGATAGATGATTAAAAATTAAATATAAGAAAACAAAAATTTAGGTTTTTGTCCATTGGACGTTACACTGTGCGGCGGCAGCAATTTTCTCATCCCACGGCTCGGATGTCGGCGCTAATGGCATAGATTTGTCGATGCACCATAAGAAAAAAAAAATCCTTCATTCTTGAAATTTGAGCGTATTACGACTACAATTAGCAGTTTCACACGAGATATTAGATGGATCACACTGTTTATGTTTAGTTACTTCCTAACACAACATTTTTAACAACTCTCTGCAGAAAAAATTATGGTAAATTCGTTTCTTGTAAAGTAATCGCATCACTAATTGACACCTTCATTTTATTAGGCTGTGCACACATACGGCCGAGTACGGCGATGAAATTTATATGAAAGCAACTTCCAAACATATACTTTTAGGTAAAGCTATACGGGAGCTAGCTAAGTACTGCTTTTTGTCTAAACCAAATAAACTAAGAATAATTGAGTTTTAATATATTCACAGCCTAAATGCGCCATGTTCATGGTACATTTTCGCAAAAAAGAAAATTCTTTTAATAGCTACATATACTCATGAGACTTCCTGGGTAATATCAATTTTCCAAGAATAAAATAAGTGGTATAAAATATTGTTTTACTTTTCACTAATTCGTTTAATAGATACATATACTAATGGGACTTCCTGGGTAATATCAATTTTCCAAGAATAAAATAAGTGGTATAAAATATTGTTTTACTTTTCACTAATTCGTTTAAAAGCTACATATACTCATGAGACTTCCTAAGCAATGTCAATTTTCCAAGAATAAAATAAGTGGTATAAAATATTGTTTTACTTTTCACTAATTCGTTTAATAGCTACATATACTTATGGGACTTCCTGGGTAATATAAATTTTCCAAGAATAAAATAAGTGGTATAAAATATTGTTTTACTTTTCACTAATTCTTTTAATAGCTACATATACTCATGAGACTTCCTGGGTAATATCAATTTTCCAAGAATAAAATAAGTGGTATAAAATATTGTTTTACTTTTCACTAATTCGTTTAATAGCTACATATACTCATGAGACTTCCTGGGTAATATCAATTTTCCAAGAATAAAATAAGTGGTATAAAATATTGTTTTACTTTTCACTAATTCGTTTAATAGCTACATATACTCATGGGACTTCCTGTGTAATATCAATTTTTCAAGAATAAAATAAGTGGTATAAAATATTGTTTTACTTTTCACTAATTCTTTTAAAAGCTACATATACTCATGAGACTTCCTGGGTAATATCAATTTTCCAAGAATAAAATAAGTGGTATAAAATATTGTTTTACTTTTCACTAATTCTTTTAAAAGCTACATATACTCATGAGACTTCCTGGGTAATATCAATTTTCCAAGAATAAAATAAGTGGTATAAAATATTGTTTTACTTTTCACTAATTCGTTTAAAAGCTACATATACTCATGAGACTTCCTGGGTAATATCAATTTTTCAAGAATAAAATAAGTGGTATAAAATATTGTTTTACTTTTCACTAATTCTTTTAAAAGCTACATATACTCATGAGACTTCCTGGGTAATATCAATTTTCCAAGAATGAAATAAGTGGTATAAAATATTGTTTTACTTTTCACTAATTCGTTTAATAGCTACATATACTTATGGGACTTCCTGGGTAATATAAATTTTCCAAGAATAAAATAAGTGGTATAAAATATTGTTTTACTTTTCACTAATTCTTTTAAAAGCTACATATACTCATGAGACTTCCTGGGTAATATCAATTTTTCAAGAATAAAATAAGTGGTATAAAATATTGTTTTACTTTTCACTAATTCTTTTAAAAGCTACATATACTCATGAGACTTCCTGGGTAATATCAATTTTCCAAGAATGAAATAAGTGGTATAAAATATTGTTTTACTTTTCACTAATTCTTTTAAAAGCTACATATACTCATGGGACTTCCTGGGTAATATCAATTTTCCAAGAATAAAATAAGTGGTATAAAATATTGTTTTACTTTTCACTAAAAACTGTGAGATTTTTACTCAGTTAGAAAACGCTCAACAGAAAGGTTTTTTCGCGATCTTTTCTAATAATAAAATGGAAAAGCAACATTAAAGCACACAAAACAACAAAATAAATTTATTTGGTCCAATACAAGAAACGTATTATAAACATTTTTTTTTCAAGTGAAATTTATAGGTTTAAAATATCTTGATATAGTCTGTGTTTAATTCGAGCCATTTTTATTTGTCCCAGTTGATAAAAGACGCAACTCCTGGAGGCTGGAAGTGTTTGATGATATTTTCGCACCAGCTTTTCTATGTGAGTGAAAAATGGATCAACCTCCAATTCTCTATGGATCTGGCTGTTCCTTACAAACCAAGGAGCATTTGACACTATTCGGAGTACTCTGTTTTGAAAAGTTTGTAGGCGTTTTAAGTGTGTGGAACTGGCACCAAACCAGACGGGGCATGCGTAAGTTAGTATGGGTAGTACTGTCGATTTGTATAGTAGTGTACCACAGGTGTATTTTAGGGGAGTTTTCCTATATGCAATATTAAAGCAGAATTCCTCAACTAATTAGGTATAAACAAATGTTAGTTCAAACACGATTGAACACCTTCGGGTTTGGAGGTTTTTCCCCCTCGGCACCACTGTGCGACATGACTTAGTTGCGTTTTGTTGCAATATAACAAACATTACAGCCAGCGTGGGCAAATTATTAATTTGACTCCGGAGTAAACCGCTCCTCCAAAAGGTTCGATTTCGCAAGTTAACGAACTCGATCAATGGCAAGGGGAATCATATATATCATCTTTTGACAAAAAACCAAAACTTTTGGCGTGTATTGTATTAACAGACACACATAAAAACATATATATATATATATATATATATATATATATATATATATATATATATATTTTTTGTATAAGGAACGTTATTTTCGGTATCTCGCAGGAAGGATATTACTTTAATTGCTATATTCCTTTGGAAAATACCAAAGGTATGATTGTGTGTTTATATATAAATAATATTAACACAAAAGCGACCACAATTTTTGATTTTTCCACTGCAAACCTCCAAATAGTTAATATGTCCCTAACGTAATATGTTAATAAACTACATGTATAGAGCATAAACATATTATGCTTGGACTGTATTCACAACGGGGGCGAGATTAGCTCAGTGGTAGAGCACTGGACTCATATACTGGAGGACCTGAGTTCAAATCCTGAGCAAGCACTAAAGATTTTTTCTTCTAGTGTCTTCGTTCAGGCGTTGAATTCGGCCACCCTGGCTGTCCCTAGGCCAACCCAGCCTTTAATTAATTTATTAATTATTACCTTGGTGCTAATGACTGTAGCAGTCGTAGCAGCAAGGGTAAAATCAGGCGGTCGGAGCATAGTACTGACCACACTATCTCCCTAGTGTGCCGTATGGTCATGAATCAGATACCTCTACAGTATCTGTCCCTCGTGCCCTGTTAAGAGACTGATTTTTTTTTTTTTTATTCATATAGTTAATTTTGAACATATCATACAGCAATTAACGAGTTAACTCAGGGAAATGCTTAGTTATGCAAGCTCCGCCTGAAAGGCCTTTTATTTTTATTTTTTAACCGTAAAATATAAATTTTAATGCCAATTACTACAAATTAGTATAATTAAGTTGCAGGGTCTCCCGTGGTCTAGTGGCTAGCGCCTTAGATTCATAAGTGGGAGATGGTGGGTTCGATCCTCACCGGCGGCAGGAATTTTCTCATCCCACGGCTCGTTGGGAAAATTCCTCGCTGCACTTTGGATTTCGGCGTTAATGGCCTGGATATCAATGCGCCGTAAAAAGAAAAAAAAATAAGTTGCAAAGTCTCATTTAGTACTCCGATCACCGAAGTTAATCTAAGTACTCGTTTAGAGTCTACCTCTTCGACTAAGCACGCCGTTGGTATGATAAGTGGGTGAACAACTATAGCCATTCCAGCACTAAACGAATCGCACAGAAGTTGAAAATCCATTAAAAAATAAATAACCAAGTTGTCTGACCAGATGTTTAAAATTTCAGAGCCTCGGTATATTACTATTTCACAGCCAATCAAAGTTCTGTTATCATTAAGAACTAAGAAGCTCGCGCCAGTTCCTTAAACGAACAAACACAATGTATCGATTTTTACGTTACGGGTTGTTCGCTTCATGGAACATTCAAGATTCCTTTATAATTAATGAAGTTGTCATAGTTCTTTGTAATAACTTTTCACTAATTATCTGCTATTGATGTCATTCCGCAATGTGGCTTCCAGAAGTTTAATATTTCAAGGCATTTTGTCGTAGGGGATCAAATGCAACTGCTCATGGCGATACATTTAACTATTTTCGTATAAGTGGAGAAAACTAAATTTTAGGTTTTGAGCTTCCAAACTGGTTTGAGCATAAAACTGGTTTCTCATGCCCCACCTTCATCAAAATTAGCAATATCGGGGCCATGCTATTCTTAGGGTTTTACTTCTGTGTGTTTCTACTTCCTTATCCTCAAATCCTGCCTGTCAATCGGACCATTCCAAGTTAAACAAGACACAACTCTTTCTCCGACCTGCTCCAAAAATGCTGGTCCCTCAAGGGAGTATTATTGGTCCTCTTCTCTTCCTTCTTTACACTGCGGATATTCCCACACACCCCCAAACCCTACTTACCACATAAGCAGATGACACAGCCATCCTATCAACTTCCCCTGACCCTTCAGCAGCATCCCAACACCTGCAGGAATATCTTTCTGCTATACAACGTTGGAGTGAAAGGTGGAGAATACAGAACAACCCAGGTGACATTCACTCTCAACTGGAGATCATGCCCTTCTGTATACATCAGACACTCCACTACCAGCATCTAGCTAGGATCTAGAGATCTAGGGTATCTAGGATTATACCTTGACAGCCGACTGACATGGAACCCTCGTACGAGACTGAAAAGACAGGAACTGAACAGAAGATTCGGGCTACTTAGACGACTCCTTGGACCTTCATCCAAATTATCGATACAGAACAAACTAACGATACACAAAACAATAATTCGACCCATATGGACCCAATTGAACTCTGGGGATCCGCAAAACTATCAAACATCAACAGAATACAGGCATTCCAGTCAAAAGTTCTTCGAAAAATTGTTAACGCCCCTTTCTACGTCTCCAACAAAACCCTTTACAATGACCTTAACATCCCTTTTGTCCTTGACCTCGCTAAAACCCGTTTCCAAGTGTTCCATTCCAAATTCTCCCACCATCCTAATCCTGAAGGTCTATCCTTATCTTCCCAATCCCACCCAGACAATCCTCCCAGGCGGCTTAAAAGACAGTGGCCCCGAGATAATTTACTTTTCTGATCATATAGAGATCATTAAAATATTTTTTAGACAGCTCTGAAAGTACCAACAATATTTGGCTTCTTTCACATTTAGTATTGTTTTTATTTTATTTTGCTTTACCCACTTTTGTCAATTGGTACATACATATCTGTATTAACATACTTGATAATTGTACTTTTATAATTGTACAGATTTCAAATAAATAAATAAATAAATAAATAAATAAATATATATATATATATATATATATATATATATATATATATATATATTTATATATATATATATATATATATATATATATATATAGATATAATTATTTTTGGAACTTTCTTCAGATGTATTCGAACATTGAAGAGGATCATGTATCAATACCTAATTAGGTTTTATTAAGGATCTGAAATAAGTTAACTAGGAATATTTTGTTTTGCCACCTTTAATTTGTTGATGCCCATCGTCCAGAGAAAGAAAGTCTGAAATATTATTCTCAAGGCGAAAGCCAGACTGTTCTTTTAATTAAAAAGGATATCTATTTGTAAGGAAATAAATAAAACAATAAAGTGACGCGCCTTAATAAAAAAATATAGCTTACAGGACTTCATTTCCCTTGGGGAAAGCTAATCTACCAAGCAATCAATGGAATATAAATAAAACTGAAAAATAAGATTAAGCGTTTGTACCTAGAAAGTAATTCTGAGAATATTTTAATTGTTATGTTAGATTAACAATTTAATTAAATGGTCTTAAATTCCAAAAACGTTGAGGTTGCTGGCAGAGAAGGAAGATCTTGAGGTAAATGAAAAACGTCCTGTTCCTTCACAAAAGTTTATTTTCCTTCCTCCTTCTCTGCCAGCAACCTCAACATTTTTGAAACATGGCTCGTCAAGCTTCTGCTGGTGTCAAAAAGTGGCATATTATTACAGCTCTGAGGATGGATGCAGGAGCTGCCGAAAGCGCTCGCGTAGAAAAATAAACTTTTGTGAAGGAACAGGACGTTTTTCATTTACCTCAAGATCTTCCTTCTCTGCCAGCAACCTCAACGTTTTTGAAACATGGCTCGTCAAGCTTCTGCTGGTGTCAAAAAGTGGCATATTATTACAGCTCTGAGGTCTTAAATTATTTATAAATCGAAATAAAGTGACTTATTGATAAAAAAAAACGATTATAGGCCAACGGCGTACCGAAATTCCCGTATAGACTTTATTGTAATCGCGAGGCTGGCCTTTATTCATTATTCCCGAATATGGCGCTTAATAATTGAGCCAGCTTTTCATTACAAATATAAAATACCAAAGGTATTCGTGTTTATTTTATATTCTTACTGCTTATTATAAGAAAATGTTTAATGGTTTGGGGGTGACATAAGTCACCTTAGGGGGGAGATTTGCTTAGGAATGCAGGTGTTCGATGAAATTATTTCGCGAGGGACTCACGCCTTAGTGTATACGCTCCCCTACCTCTGAATAATTGCGGGGCGAGAGCCCTCGCTGCAATCTAGCGACAATGCCAGGTTGTGTATGCGCATCAAAAAGTGTAAACATGGCGCCCATAGTTGCGGGAGGGATGATGAACCAATATCCTTTACAGGAATAATGGATTTTGGTGTACCATTGTCTAGAGTGGTGCTTTTTCATCTCCCATTTCATGATCAAATATGACATTTATATGAAGGAAAACGCGGTAGGAGTGACAAAAAAAGTTTCAGTGTTGGTGGCAAAACCAGAACGTAAGCAGGCTCACCTCACTCGCACTATTTTCACTCTGAATTACGCTATGTTTTGGGTAGTGCAGGGACTAGAGGAGGTTAGCTCTGTGGTAGAGCACTGAAATAATATGCTGGAGGATCTGAGTACAAATCCCGAGCAAGCACTAAAGATTTTCATCTTTTAGTGTCTTCGTCAACCCAGCTTTTAATTAATTTAATAATGGGTACCTTGATGCTGGTGATCCTAGCAGTCGAAGCAGCCAAGGAGAATATCAGGCGGCCGGAGCATAGCATTGACCACATTATATCCCTAGCGTACCGTATGGTCATGAATCAGATACGTTTATAGTAACTGCCCCGCAGGGCCCTCGTGGCCTGTTACGGGACTGATTTTGTTTTCTGGTTATGGATGGTGCGAAATTATACTGGCAGTGAATACATTTCACCCAAACAACTTTCGTGAGGGGGGCTTGGTTTGTTTTAAGCTGGGGTTATCTTAGAACCTCGATACCACATATTTTCAGAAACATTTTGGTTGAACCTTAATGTACAAAAAGTCACTTTGCTGTTCCTCCGTGATGGACTTTTTTAACGGAGTCTTAGGTAGTTTCTTTTTAAAGAATCTATTACGAAGATTGAGGACATTTTTATAAAACATTAATTATTTTTATGTTATTTTAAATTTCTGCCTCTACTCAAGAAGAGCCATTGGCTGGTCAGTACATTTGGTTTTTACACTTGTAATTCTATAGTTTTACAAAAGGCGATTGTCTTCTGTGTTCTTTCAAAGTTGTCCTTTAGTGCTTCTTGAAGGCTTTTCGGGATTCCGTGGGCTTCTATTTCTTTACAGAAAACAGGACAGTTGAGGAGAATAACTTCGACGGTTATGATGTCCTGGCAAGTGTCGCATGTCGGTGGATGTAAGCCTTGTAGTAAGTGAGTGTGAGTCAATTTGATGTGGCCAATCCGCAGTCTTGTGAGTACCACTTCATTTTTTCCTATTTTGACGGTCTGACGATGCCCATTTCTTTACGTCCTCCTTAATTGTCCTCAGATGATTGTTGAGTTTTAGCCAATCTTCAGTCCATTCGGATAGAATTTTCTTCTTGGCATAATATTTTATGTCCGGAGCTGTGGCAAAAACATTAATTAATTAATGCAATTTCAACATTAATGCAAGTGCAACAAACATTTTATTTATCATTCTACAAATTTGTAGTTTTAAGAGTATTAAATTGTCAAGAATTGAGTAAGATAAGCCCTAACTGCTGAAAACCACTTGTCATAAGTAAGGCTGACTATTATTCATCCTGATGACATTTATAAGCCCTGTAGTAAATACTACAATGTAGTTATTGTTCTGAAATTGTTGTGAGTATTATTCCATCTTTGTATATAAATTATCTATTTTCTATAAACTATGTAGTTTATCTAGCCCTTATATTATTTACTTTATAAATAAATACTTCATAAATAAATATTTTATAAATAAATATATTAATATATGTATGGTAGCGATTTTACGGTTTTCTATGCTTTCTCTATCTTTTTTGTTACGACACACCGACATCTGGGCTATTAGCACTGACATCCATGGTTTAGTCTGGAGTTTTCCCAAGGGCCCTGAAATGAGATATATTTCTGCTGCAGACGGGACTCGAACCCCCATTCCTACATGAGAATTCAATGCTTTAGCCAAGAGACCACAGGCTGTATTATACTGTATTTTTCTCATTATTGCCCACAATTTGTCAAAAGTTGTGTATCTTTCTGAAAAACCTTAAGTTGTCGTTCTCACTTACAAGAATACAGTATATTTACACTTGACGCATGCGCACAGGAACTACACGGTCCTGAAATGTATACTATGGTCCATGATCTTCTGAAGTCCATTGACCCCCGGGTCGTACATGTGGAAAGAGGTTTGACCTCAAGTGTATCGATTTCTCTCCTTCATTGACCCTCAGTACCTCGTAACTGATGACTAATTCACCCTATGGATAATTGATAAAATTATTGCATTGGAGGTATGAAGGAGGAGTTGAGAGGCCAATCGAACACCCCGAAGTATATCAGTCCCGAAGGAAAATTAACTGTTAGACTACGATAAGAGAAGCATTAGTATACATATTTTTACCAAATGTAAATAATGGTCTCTGATTTCCTTAAAAATATATAATTAATTATAATTATCAATCAGTACCTAATCAGGAGTAAGTATATATTATTTATTTATTTATTGTGCCCCGCTTCAATGGCGATAACACAAAGAACAGTATCCTCTGAACTTAGCTATTCTAGGAAATAAGCATGGTTATTGGTGTTGGAAGTGTGTGTGGTTATGTAATGGTTTAGACTTATGGTTCACCTATAAATAGTGCTTAGTATCAATGGAAATATAATATCTTATAAGCCAACATTGCAGAGGTTCATCAAATAAGGTTGTATAGTCCTGTATTCTTGAGGTAGGTCAGTATAGTGTTGATGTACTGGCTATCATTGCCTACGAGTTCTTGCATATCATACGGGATGTTGTAATTGCTTCTTCTCTGGCAGTCTGTCAGTAAATGTTTAATCGTAAGTTCTGTGTTACTTATGTTGCATATTGGTTTGTGGCGTCTTGTCATAAGAAATTCGTGGGTAAGTCGAGTATGTCCAATCCGTAAACGAGCAAGGACAACTTCTTCTCGTTTATTGTCGCGAAGACTGGATGGCCATTCCTCAACTGTATTTTTAATGGTCCGAAGTTTATTGTCAGTTAGTTGTGTCCATAAGTATTGCCAATGAGGTTTTATGGTAGATTTTGTAGCTGTTGTTAAGCCTCTGGCAGTTATTTGTTGGACGTCACAAGTCACAAGTCTGACAGCATTTTTGGCATGATAATCGGCAATTGAATAGTATATAACACATTGAATAGTATATATTATTAATATTAACTAAGGATAATTAATCAAAATTAAAAAGCACTGTTGCCAACAATTTGAATAGCAATCGTCTATTATAAAGCATTTTAGGTGTTTAAAGAAAGGAATTTCCATGAGAAATAAACGTTTATTACATATTATTAAAATGTCGCCGTCTCGGTTGTGAAAGAATTTATACTGATGATTCCAAAGGGAAGGTTCATTCATAATTATCATTACTAGTTCTTCATGATGATTAGATGGTTAGCCGTCGAGGTGATAAGTAAAGATGGAATGGTTGGGATTCGGCTAAATAAACCTCAATATGATTTTGTTTTAAAAAATCTATATTTCGGACGTTTCGGCTACTCATTGGTAGCCTTCGTCAGCTAAAATGACAAAAAAAGAAATTAATACCGAAACAAAAAAAAAGTATATAATTGTGATAGGTAACAGAATTATAAATACAATTAACTTATAAAAGAGCATATCGTCTTAAATTCTTAGAATGAGTAGAATGAAAAAATAAATAGGTACAATAATTGATTTTAATAGTAATTAGTAACATTAATTGATTTTACGAAGAAATAAGAAACTACATACCAATGACAAATATAGTAGCTAATAGTAACATTAATTAATTTTACAAAGAAATAAGATACTACGTACCGATGGAAATGCCGAGCGGCAGAGGAAGACCAAGGTTGGCAATTAAGTAACCATTGTGAAAGTGTCTAAGGAAAAAGGAATATACTGGGGTATATGTAACTGAAAACAGCAGGTGGTGGGAGAAAGGTCGGTAAGGATCAAAAGGCATGTTTATGACATTTTATGACAGGAAAGGAAAAAAAGGTGTTAATGGAAGGATACCCAAGGGGCATGGGAAAAATCTCGGTGGATCTGGTAGAGTTTTTGGAAAATATTAGCGTACATAGGAGAAATGCCTTGTTTGTCAGTTTTGTAGTTTATATTGTTTTTGTTTAAGTTTATGTGTACATATTCCGAGATCTGTAGTCTTTTTTTGTTTTGTTGTGTAGAAAGAATTTTCGTGTCGTCGAAGTTAAAAGTGTGTTTTTGCGTAATGGCGTGTTTAGCAAGTGCAGATTTATCTATTTCTTTATTAGTGATGGTTCGTTTATGTTGTGCAAGACGTGAGTGAATGTCATTTATGGTTTCTCCTATATATACACCATTACAGGAAGGGGTTTGGCAAGGGACTTGGTAAACACAACGGGTGGTTTGTTCAATAGGGATGGGATTTTTGAGTTTGGTATAGAGGGTTTTGAGTTTGTTGGTAGTTTTAAAACCAAAATGTAGGGAAGGGTAGGATTTTTTTATTGTCTTTGTAAGTTTATCAGTCAGTCCAGGTGTAAATGGTAGAGATCGGAACATTTGGGAACTGGGAGTTAGAGAAGAATTGGGAGAGATAGTGTTGGAGGGTTGGGATTTTACTTTTTTAACAAGGGATTTTATGAGGTTGGGGGGAAATTGGTTGCGTGCCGATATATCTGAGGCGATATTAATATTTTTATTAGGAGGCATGGGATAGGAAGAGGACTCGGCGAAGGAGATTTCTGGCTACATTAATCTTGAGGTGGTAAGGATGGGATGAATGAAAATTTTCATTCATTCCATCCTTACCACCTCAAGATCTTTTTGTCATTTTAGCTGACAAAGGCTACCAATGAGTAGCCGAAACGTCCGAAATATAGATTTTTTAATACAAAATCATATTGAGGTTTATTTAGCCGAATCCCAACCATTCCATCTTTACTTATTACTAGTTCTGTCAATTAATTCCTTGTCAGGTCTTGCACTCATTTTGTGAAGCTTCGGTCGTCCTATATCGGTCTAGAAACAAACATGTTTCAGCGCCGGGAACCGGGAGTCGTCGAATAGGATCGGATCGGGTCGGGACCATTGTAGGCACCTCCGTTGAGATGCTGGTGTTTATTAAGCCGGCATCACTGTCCTCGCTGATTCCGCTGAAGGCTCGATATTGACTTCAATACAGAGAAGTCAAGCTCATAAGATTAAATTTAAATTTCTTTATAATTGTACTGAATACACTTAGCTCAGTCGGGCCAAACGACATATCTTGTTTGAAAAAAGGCTACAGCCTCCATTTTTAAAATAAAATTTAGAACAACTTTATCTACTCTGATTTTGATTTTTTGTTTCCCTTATTTATTAAATTGCGTGTAAGGAATTTAAATTTACGTAGTTTTACAATCCTTATATAAGTAGTCTTCGTAATGAACGGAAGGACATTCTAACTCTGATGGATGTGGAAACAAAAACATTTATTTAAAGAATAACCGAATGGGTCGGGGTAAAATAGTGCCAAGCCAAATTTTTAACAAAACTTAACTGTAGCTGCTATATGTTGGATATGGGACTATGAGTCTATGATGCAAATGCTACTAAAACATGACTACAAGCTCTGTATGCTACTTAATCTTGATGCCCCTAACCATTTCAACTGATAGTCCCACATAATATCCAACATATAGCACGTACAGCTAAGTTTTGTTAGAAATGTTGCTTGGCATTATGCCCCGACCACTTCAATTTATAAAATAGTTTATATAATAATTAATAACAGAGATAATATTTCAGCATCTTATTTAATTCATTGCAATTACAAAATTAATTTAAATTTAATATAAAATATTTTATAAATTATTCTTTAAGTAAATCCTCATCTATTGGAGTTGGAATGTGCTCTTATTAATTAGAAAGACTACTTATATAAGGATTGTAAGAATTCGTGAATATTACTTGGTTACACATTATTTAATGAACTAGGGAAACAAAAAATAAAATCAGAGTAGACGAAGGTGTTCTAAATTTTATTAGCTATAAGTTAAAAGAAATGCATTGAATTCGGTTAAGATTTAGAGGCTGTAGCCTTTTTTCAAACACATGTCGTTTGGTCCCACTGTGCTTCGCCATTTCTTTCCGTCTATTTATTGTTTCCTATTGTTCCATTCTCTTTCGAAAATCTTTCCTTCACTTTGTCTTCCCATTCAGTCTTTGGCCGACCATTTCCTTCACTTTGTCTTCCCATTCAGTATTTGGCCGACCATTTCCTTCACTTTGTCTTCCCATTCAGTCTTTGGCCGACCATTTCCTTCACTTTGTCTTCCCATTCAGTATTTGGCCGACCATTTCCTTCACTTTGTCTTCCCATTCAGTCTTTGGCCGAACATTTCCTTCACTTTGTCTTCCCATTCAGTCTTTGGCCGACCATTTCCTTCACTTTGTCTTCCCATTCAGTCTTTGGCCGACCATTTCCTTCACTTTGTCTTCCCATTCAGTCTTTGGCCGACCATTTCCTTCACATTGTCTTCCCAGTCAGTCTTTGGCCGACCATTTCGTTCACTTTGTCTTCCCATTCAGTCTTTGGCCGACCATTTCCTTCACATTGTCTTCCCAGTCAGTCTTTGGCCGACCATTTCCTTCACTTTGTCTTCCCATTCAGTCTTTGGCCGACCATTTCCTTCACATTGTCTTCCCAGTCAGTCTTTGGCCGACCATTTCCTTCACTTTGTCTTCCCATTCAGTCTTTGGCCGACCATTTCCTTCACTTTGTCTTCCCATTCAGTATTTGGCCGACCATTTCCTTCACTTTGTCTTCCCATGCAGTCTTTGGCCGACCATTTCCTTCACTTTGTCTTCCCATTCAGTCTTTGGCCGACCATTTCCTTCACTTTGTCTTCCCATTCAGTCTTTGGCCGACCATTTCCTTCACATTGTCTTCCCAGTCAGTCTTTGGCCGACCATTTCCTTCACTTTGTCTTCCCATTCAGTCTTTGGCCGACCATTTCCTTCACATTGTCTTCCCAGTCAGTCTTTGGCCGACCATTTCCTTCACTTTGTCTTCCCATTCAGTCTTTGGCCGACCATTTCCTTCACTTTGTCTTCCCATTCAGTCTTTGGCCGAACATTTCCTTCACTTTGTCTTCCCATTCAGTCTTTGGCCGACCATTTCCTTCACTTTGTCTTCCCATTCAGTCTTTGGCCGACCATTTCCTTCACTTTGTCTTCCCATTCAGTCTTTGGCCGAAAATTTCCTTCACATTGTCTTCCCTGTCAGTCTTTGGCCGACCATTTCCTTCACTTTGTCTTCCCATTCAGTCTTTGGCCGACCATTTCCTTCACTTTGTCTTCCCATTCAGTCTTTGGCCGACCATTTCCTTCACTTTGTCTTCCCATTCAGTCTTTGGCCGACCATTTCCTTCACTTTGTCTTCCCATTCAGTCTTTGGCCGACCATTTCCTTCACTTTGTCATCCCATTCAGTCTTTGGCCGACCATTTCCTTCACTTTGTCTTCCCATTCAGTGTTTGGCCGACCATTTCCTTCACTTTGTCTTCCCATTCAGTCTTTGGCCGACCATTTCCTTCACTTTGTCTTCCCATTCAGTATTTGGCCGACCATTTCCTTCACTTTGTCTTCCCATGCAGTCTTTGGCCGACCATTTCCTTCACTTTGTCTTCCCATTCAGTCTTTTGCCGACCATTTCCTTCACTTTGTCTTCCCATTCCGTCTTTGGCCGACCATTTCTTCGCCTGCTCTCAAGTTAGATTTCGCTGGCAATTCAGTTAGATTCACCTGGAAGGTACGCAAGTAATTTCTACTCTGTTAACTTTGGCTAGTTTACAATTGGAGCTCTGTGTAATATTGATATTGATCCAGATTTATCACGAATATTCTCTGAAATATCTGATTCCTGAGGCCGTAATTCGTGATTAGTGCTTCGTGGTTAGGATTAAGATCCATGATTCCTAGGATTACGCCAACGGAACAAGTCGTTCTAAATAGAACTAGGATTTGTTAATCTTCCGTTTTTGTGTACAATTTGCCAATAAATATACAATCGACAATTCTACTATTATTATTCATGTATGGACCGAGAGGGATTACATACACATTTTTTTCTAATTTGAAAACTGCTCAAAATTAAAACAGTTCAATGCTCATCTTTGTTGGCACATATTAGTCCAGTTGCCCAGGACAAAAAAAGGGGCAAAGTTCGCAAAAAAACGCGTAACGATGATTTTTCGGGGTGTTGTTCGGGACCACCCCAGTAGTGTGTACTCAATTTGTCAGCTTCGAAAGTTTGGGCATTGGTTTGTTTTTTGATTATAGCTCCTAAACCGTCCTTCGCACAACAATTTGCACTCCTATCTATGTAAAAAAAAAAAAAATTTAAAAACTTGTGGTGCTAAAACAAACTTTTAGGTAGAATAACTTCCGAGATACAGCTCTTCAAAGTTTGGCTAATTTTCCCAATAAGTGCAATATTTAACTATCAGGCGTGTTTGGAGAGATATGCAGGCCGAAATAATCATCTTACAAAATACTCTTGAGATTGAAAGTTATAGTAAATTTTATTAGCTTCAATTGAAGTGCAATTGGAAGTCTATAGGCCCAGTGGGTGTCTAGTTATCTTTAAAAACCAAACAACGTCCATGTCGAGACTGGCTGAGCCTGGCAGTAGCACGAACCATTACAGTCTGTTTCAAACATTTTTTTCTATGTTTTTTGAGTGGACAGGGGGGTAGAGAAAGTGGTAAATGGGGGTTTCCCCTGTGATAGATTTTTTAAATTGATAGTTTAGAACTGGGTAAAATATATTCCATTGATTACGAAGAGCTATGTACCACCTCAGGACGTCTCTCTTTTATTTATTTATTTATGCATATATTGAGATTTTCGCAAATTTTGGCGAATTACTCTATAGAATAGTATCATATACCGTGAAGTGGTGTCACATTAGTACAGTGTGGTGGAATTGGTGTAAACATATACCGTGAAGTGGTGTCACATTAGTACAGTGTGGCGGAATTGGTGCAAACATATACCGTGAAGTGGTGTCACATTAGTACAGTGTGGCGGAATTGGTGCAAACATATACCGTGAAGTGGTGTCACATTAGTACAGTGTGGCAGAATTGGTGTAAACATATACCGTGAAGTGGTGTCACATTAGTACAGTGTGGCAGAATTGGTGCAAACATATACCGTGAAGTGGTGTCACATTAGTACAGTGTGGTGGAATTGGTGCAAACATATACCGTGAAGTGGTGTCACATTAGTACAGTGTGGCGGAATTGGTGCAAACATATACCGTGAAGTGGTATCACATTAGTACAGTGTGGTGGAATTGGTGCAAACATATACCGTGAAGTGGTGTCACATTAGTACAGTGTGGCGGAATTGGTGCAAACATATACCGTGAAGTGGTGTCACATTAGTACAGTGTGGTGGAATAGGTGCAAACATATACCGTGAAGTGGTGTCACATTAGTACAGTGTGGCGGAATTGGTGCAAACATATACCGTGAAGTGGTATCACATTAGTACAGTGTGGCGGAATTGGTGCAAACATATACCGTGAAGTGGTATCACATTAGTACAGTGTGGTGGAATTGGTGCAAACATATACCGTGAAGTGGTGTCACATTAGTACAGTGTGGCGGAATTGGTGCAAACATATACCGTGAAGTGGTGTCACATTAGTACAGTGTGGCAGAATTAGTGCAAACATATACCGTGAAGTGGTGTCACATTAGTACAGTGTGGCGGAATTGGTGCAAACATATACCGTGAAGTGGTGTCACATTAGTACAGTGTGGCAGAATTAGTGCAAACATATACTTTTAGGGAGGATATTTGTTTATAACTGACACCAAAGGGTCAAACTTTGCCCAAAGAGTGCGAACGAACAAATATGTAACTATATTAGTGCCCTAAAAGGCCAGTGGTCTAAATGAAATTTTTGAACAAAAATGAGTTAGATACAGAAATCGGTTGTGAACACCGTAATCCTACGGGTGTTAAAGAGATCCAAATGATTTTCTTGACAGTTTCTGCATAGCTTTTTTTTTTTTTTTTTTTTTTTTTTTTTTTTTTTTTTTTTTTTTTTTTTTAATTTTAAATATGTTTATTGAATAAAAGACAACGATTACAATTACACGTGTGTACCTCTATACCACACAAACACTCTATTTCTAGGATTAACACACTGCAGTGTTTAAAATAAAGTCTATCACTTATTTATAAGGGAAAAATGACACAAAAACCCTGACTTATACTACTAACTACTATATAACGATAACTAAAATAATTAATGATAAATAATACTTAATTACAATGATAATGATAATAATTATTTGAAGAGATATTACACTGATAAGTAATAGGAGAGGTAATAATAATAGATAATAATAGTAATAATAATAATAATAATTAATAATTACTAGACATAAAACTAATTGAGCAAACTATATTCATTAAAGACTGATTGTAGAATAGCTGTGTTAATGTTTACAGCTTAGTACCTAAAGCTATCTGCTAGTCCTAGCTATGAGATAATAGGAGCAGAGATCAGGCAGTATACTAGATATACCACCTAGAGCTTACATATTTACTTTTCAGTAGTCCTGTTCATAAGGATGTGTTTAGTATGTTTGTGCACGTCTGCATAGCTTGTGTTCTCTTGAATATTGTCACTTCTGTAATATAAGTCCAGAAGGAAATTAAGGGGTCTATGTGCGGATTCTCCAATTCATTTGAATATTAATGATAAACCGAATGATGTACCTATTATTTATTATCGATAATAAACAGCTAAGGACCTGAGGGTGCGTCTAGTACGATCGGAATTGTAAAAATCTAATTTTTGCTTTTACCGCATATGTTCGAGTTTGGCTCCATTTTCCTCAAAACATTGAGTTTCTTACTTACCTCAGGGGTCCTCATATATTTGTCTGCTCACTCTCAGACAAATATATAAGCAGTATAGGTTTGTAACAATTTGACCACACAATGCTAATGTAACACTTTCCTTGTCGAGTAATATACTTTTAACATTTTTTCCGCGTATCAAATATCCATAGGTTGCCATCCTTCATTAATGCCAATGGCACATAGATTTCCTAGACGGTCACCCATCCATGCGTATCTTGAATAATCCACGGGAACCGGAGTATACAATGTCCCCTCTATTGACTGTAAGTTTTCATAACCATTTTACATAAAACCATTACATCTCAGAGATATTCGATACGGAACCTTAAAACTTCCTCTTCCAATAAAAATGCAAAATTTTTATATGAATATGTAAAGCGATATTTAAATTATAAACGGCCCCTTCCTACCCAGACCATATGAGATCTCCATTCATGTCAGTACCAAGCAGAAGTATTTGACAGGAACTTCTTTGGAGCGAATTACAAAACTTGAAGTCCAAACCAATTCTAGGTGACAGCATTTTTTCACGGGAGCATATCTCAAAATAACTAATGCGAATATATATGACTCTATGACGAGGTTATCTTACTTATGACTTGGTATTTGGAAGGTGACTATTCAAAACCTTTCAAAATTCTCTACGAAATAGGTTCTGATGGGATTTTCGCGGAGGCGATGTAATTTGGAGACATAAGTGTTTAAATCTTTGAAATTGTTAGGTTTTGTTCTTTTGAATGCGTTTTTGTCTGTGGTCACTGGTTTAATTTTATTATAGTCCGAGAGCCAGCAACGCACTTTTCATGAAGTGTTTTGTGCATCTTGAAATTCTGCTATAATGTACATCTTAGGTAGATAAGAAGGTAAGTATGTGCTTCCTGGACATACCTTGGAAGACCAGTTACGCGCAAAGGGGGAAGGTACAACAAAATATTTACCAAAAATAGAGTTTTATTCAGAAGCCAACTATCTTTAAAGTAAAATTAAGACAATTTTACAATGAATAATAAATATGGCAGACACTTTTATGGGGCATAACACGTAAAAAAAAAAATTAATTGTTTTTATTCTAATATTAAATGAGAGTTTTATTCGCGCTGCCATTAAAACCGGAACAGCTGTATAAGATCATGTGAGCAAGAACCAATGAGAGCACAGAAAACAACCAACACTGCGCGGTCGTCTCATGCACTCTTTCGGTTACGCGCAGTGTATTGCAGTCTATCATAGGCAACATTTATTTTTGTGTTTCCTGATAATTAAACCCCACAAAAGTGTCTTCCCTTTTGTAATTATTTTCAAATATGTTTACAGAAGACGCTGTTTAAATCGCCGCGTGAATAAAGCACTTCATTTAATATTAAAAATAAAAACTAGGTACTTAGTTTTTTATTTTTTTTTAATTTACATTTTAACCCCCTTAAAAGTGCCTGCCTTATTTATTATTAATTTTAAAATTGCCTTAATTTGTAATTTTTTTCATTAATAATAGCTGGCTTCTGAATAAAACACTATTTTTGGGCAATATTGTTTTGCACCTTTCCCCTATGCGCAGTACCTGGTGTTCCAAGGTATGTCCAGGAAACACATACTTACCTTCTTATCTACCTAAGAGGTACATTATAGCAAAATTTCAGGGTGCATAAAACCCTTCATGAAAAGTGCGTTGCCAGCTCTCCGACTATTAAACAATAGAATCATTATTTCAGTAAAACAATGCATGGCAATGAGAAACAATGTTATTTTATTTCCTAGAGCGAGCGTTGAGACATAGGAAGGTGTCATTTCCGCTTAGGATACTGTCAGTTTCCTTTTTTGGCGCCTTATATCTTCCTTCTGTTCCTACCCATTCGAAAGCTCACTAAATTCTCTAAAATCTTTCTTTAACTCAATTTTCAATCGTTTGGTCTAAATTGCATTTATCAGTGAAATTAGTATTTTAGTTAATTGAGAAGATATGGTCGACCGTTCGGAAGTAGGAAGCGTTGATCGTCGGGGTTTCGGTCAGTGTTCTTATTCAATAAAACACATTTTATTTGCTAAAATGTATATTTATTGCCGCCAACGTTTCGGCTTGCTATACAAGCCATCTTCAGGGCTGTAAAAACATATATGGTATAACAATGGTAAGGACAGAAACAATAACAAAAAACAACAAAAAAAAAGGCTAGAAACATTAACATAAATATGAGTACCTATATGCCTATATATATATATGCATATATATATATTTATATTTATATTTTCAAGCATTATAATATATATATATATATATATATATATATATATATATATATATATATATATATATGCATATATATATATATTTATATTTATATTTTCAAGCATATAGGTACTCATATTTATGTTAATGTTTCTAGCAATAGGTATGTCACTATAGAGGTATATTTATTTATATTGCTATTATTATACTATATATATATATATATATATATATATATATATAAATATATATATATATATATATATATATTTATATTTATATTTTCAAGCATATAGGTACTCATATTTATGTTAATGTTTCTAGCCTTTTTTTTGTTGTTTTTTGTTATTGTTTCTGTCCTTACCATTGTTATACCATATATGTTTTTACAGCCCTGAAGATGGCTTGTATAGCAAGCCGAAACGTTGGCGGCAATAAATATACATTTTAGCAAATAAAATGTGTTTTATTGAATAAGAACACTGACCGAAACCCCGACGATCAACGCTTCGTATTTTAGTTAAATTTTCCTAGATTGAACGTTGAGAAGGTGGTGGGAGTCATTTTCGCTAAGAATACTGTCACTTTACTTTTGTTGCGGCGTAAATCTTCTTTCTCTGCGACATTTTATTTAATATTTTTAAGGAAATATCAAAACCTACCAATAACTGCTTCAATCCCTTTACTAATCGCACTAGGGATATGAACGGAACCGCGCTAAGATGACTAATAGAAAAAAAGGGGAAACAATAAATTTTAAGAATATATAGTTTTTATTTGTATAACTTTGATATTAACAATATTTTTTAAATAATATTTTTTAAGGATGATAAATCGCTGTTGGAACAAATATTTATTTTATTTAATTATTTTTGAGCCTCCATTACCACGGCGATTCGCTCTATACAATTTTTACATATAGTCGGGGAGCTGGTAACGCATTTTTCATGAAGTGTTTTATGCACCTTGAAATTTTGCTATAATGTACATCTTGGGTAGACAAGAAGGTAAATATGTGTTGGCTAGACTTACCGTGGAACAACAGGTACTGCGATAGGGGAAAGGTGCAATACAATATTGCCCAAAAATAGTGTTTTATTCAGAAGCCAACTATCATTAATGTAAATTGCAAATTAAGGCAATTTTAAAATGAATAATAAATCAGGCAGACACATTTAAGGGGGTTAAAATGTAAATTAAAAAAAAAAAAAAAGTACCTAGTTTTTATTTTTAATATTAAATGAAGTTCTTTATTCACGCTGCGATTTAAACAGTGTCTTCAATAAACGTATTTGAAAATAATTGCCTATGATAGACTGCAATAGACTACGCGTAACCTTAAGAGTGAATGAGAGCACCGCGCAGTTGTGGTTGTTTTCTGTGCTCTCATTGGTTCTTGCTCACATGATCTTGTACAGCTGTCCCGGTTTAAATGGCAGCGTGAATAAAACTCTCATTTAATATTAGAATAAAAACAATTATTATTATTATTTTTTTTTTTTTACTTATTATACCCCTTTTCAGTTTCTGCCTCATTTATTATTCATTGTAACATTGTCTTAATTTTACAATAAAGATAGTTGGCTTCTGAATAAAACTTCATTTTTAGGAAATATTTGTTTGTACCTTTCCCCAATGTGCAGTACCTGGTGTTCCACGGTAAGTCTAGCCAACACATATATACCTTCTTATCTACCCAAGAGGTAAATTATAGCCAAATTTCAAGATGCATAAAACACTTCATGAAACGTGCGGTTACTGGCTCTCGGACTAATACACCAGATACCAAATATAAAAATGCTTTCTAAGCTGAAAAATGTCTGAGAGGATATTCCTCCGGTCCCCTCCCGAGGGACTTCATATCCAGACTGCGCAAACTTATATTCTTGTTTGAGTTTCTCGTTCGCCGCCTCGGGGCTAGACTTCATGCAATCCGCTCAAGTCCCTCCTATTGTTCATTTTGTTTGAGCTGAATCAAGTTTTTTGTCAGCTACTTTTCCTTTTTTTTTTATCTGTTATTCTTGAGGAACACCAAGAAAATGTAGAGAAGTCCTAATGACCTGCGAACATTTGTCGCCTTGTGTACCTTGACATTTTCAATAAATGTTACTTATTGTTTTGTCAAGAGAATCTCTGAAAGGGCTTCATATATGTTATGGAAAAATATTACATTAAAATAACAAATCAGCATTTATCAAATAAAAAAAAAACCACACCCAAAAACATCTACATGAAAATCTTACCTCCAGTTACTGGACAACCTGATTTCGAAACGCGTGCGTGCTGTAAAGATTATAGATTACAGTTTTTTAGTAAATAATTACTAGTTTATGAATTTGTAATTATTTACTAAAAAATTGTAATCTATAACATTATGTTCCAATTTATACTATTACCGTTTGCTTCATATATTCTAACTATTAATTATAACATTATGTTCCAATCTATACTTTCACCGTTTGCTTTATAAATTCTAACTATTAATTAGACTAATTACTGTCCAACAACAGTCAAACAATATTAATTGTAAGACTGAATTTTGTTTCACCCTCTGGGATATATATATATATATATATATATATATATATATATATATATATATATATATATATATATATATATGCTTAGATTTTATGTTTTTTTTCATATATGTATGTAGGTATATATGTATAAATATATGTATGTGTGTGTGTGTGTGTGTGTATATATATATATGTATGTATATGTTAGTATTAAATCTGTTCTGCTTGTTTTTACAGCCCTGATGAAGGCTTGAATTTCAAGCCGAAACGTCGGCAACAATATAACCATTTTCACTGTAAAATGTAGTTTTATTATGAAATAATGACCCGCGACAATCCCTAACTTCGCATCGTCAACAGTCAACGATGTCCTCTCAATGAAGATCCTAATGTGGTGGTTGCCAAAATCTCAGAACCCAGCTAAAAAAATAAATATTAAAACCTTATACTGATAGAAAAAATAGGGCCTTTGGCCGTGACAGATTCGATATACTCAATATATATATTATTTTTTTTTGGGGGGGGGGGAGAAAAGGCATTTGAATAAAAAAGGGTGGTAACCTGTAGATAGACCGTCCCTACATTATGATTAAAATGACAGCAAAATTATCTCAAATAAAATATTAATGGATGATATTTTCTAGATGATGAACCATTAGCATTTAGTTTTTATATTATTATGCTTTTAAACGAGCATCCTCTACTCACAAGGATTTCGTAAAAGTTTTAGATTCCTACTTAAGAATTATGTAGTTCCTAAATAAAATAAGAAAGAGTTGGCTAATGTCCGTAAAGCAGGATACACACGATCCAGGCAGGCCTGTCAGTTTGGCCTGAACAGTCCGTCTGAAAGCCGGTCGTCTGAACAGTCCGCCTGAAAGCCGGTCGTCTGAACAGTCTTAACTGACAGACCTGCTTGAATTGTGTTTAGCCTGCTTAAGTATGTCAGTTATGCCTTACGTTATGTCCAAGTTCTAAGAACGTACGTATGTACGTATATGTGTGTGTGTGTATGCGTATGTGTATATACGTGTGCTAGTTTAATTTAGAATTGGTATTACTATAAATTTTGTTATGTAGTATAGTTTTAGTATTAATATTGCTTACATTAGTATTAGTTTTAGTACAAGTAGTTGTATTAGTTAAGTTTAGTTTGTATTAGTTAGTTAGTGTATTAGTAAAAAAAAAAAATGATATATAAAAAATTACAAAAAAAAGAGGAAAAAAAATATATATAAAAAAGAAATATATATGTATTAAAAAATATAACAAATAAAATTATATATAGAGAGGAAAAAAAACTATACAAGAGAGAAAGAAAATAAATAAGTAAATATTAAAATGGTTATGTAGTGTATGATTTAGTGCTATACTGTATATTAGTATTAGTTTTAGTACAAATAGTTCTATTAGTAATTAACATGTTAGTAGTAAGCAATGATATTAGTAAAAAAAGAAAATTGAATACAAGTTATCAAAATAACAGTTTATTGTCAAGCACTGTCCTAAACACAAAATTACTAACCCTTTCACGACATATACACGACTCTCTAACACTACACTTCAGGGCGGTGAGGACCTAGACGTTTTCTGCCCTTTAACACCCAATCCATCCATCCATCTAAGGCAGGTGTTTAGTATATGTGTGAACAAGGAAATAAATTACCTTACAAGCTCCAAGTAATCTCACACTACAAGCAACCTGTAACAAAGTTTCTAGAAATAACACATTCCATCGGAAGGCAGAGAAATGGTGGAGAAGCCGAGTTAAAACTTCCCCAACAAGAGATCGGTATAACAAGAGTAAGTATATTCTTCTAAGTTTCAAGTTTTGATCGACTGACGTCACTCTGTTTTAAAGTCCTTCCAGCAAGTTCTCTTATGAATAAAGCGCATGAAGTGAAGTTAGGAATCGGGAGGACTTAGGTAAAGTATTTCTACTTCTTTTACAGCTTGGGAATGTCTTTTATTCTTGTTAATGTCAATGAATCAAATACTCTTTGTTTGTGTCAAGCGAACAGGAATGAATTTGTTCTACTCTAATGACCGATTTTGAAAAGATTTATTTAAATTATAACGTCCATTTATTATTAACTAGGAATTTTAGGACGGGTTATCTATAGGTTACCACCCTTTTCTAGCCAGGATAGGGCTGATCCCTTTTCTTTTTTCTAAAGAAAAGCCATCACCCCTAGTGGGAATCGAACCCACGACCTTTGGCTCAGAGTGTTAAGTGCTCACGCCTTAAACCTCACGGCCATCGGGTCTCCAAAAAGATTTAAATATTGAATAATAATAACAAAATTAAAGAAACGAAAATGTGTTTTATAATTGTTTAACCGTTCACTTACCAGCGAACCCATTTCCCAAATTCTTTTAATCCATATCTATTTTATCAATTTAATTTCAACTAAATAAAGTGTTAAATAAATGAAAAATAGTTTTTCTTAGCTGGAAATGTAATATGAATGGCCACTCCAAATTCTTAGCTGGAAATGTAATATGAATGGCCACTCCAAATTCTTAGCTGGAAATGTAATATGAATGGCCACTCCAAATTCTTAGCTGGAAATGTAATATGAATGGCCACTCCAAATTCTTAGCTGGAAATGTAATATGAATGGCCACTCCAAATACTTAGCTGGAAATGTAATATGAATGGCCACTCCAAATTCTTAGCTGGAAATGTAATATGAATGGCCACTCCAAATTCTTAGCTGGAAATGTAATATGAATGGCCACTCCAAATTCTTAGCTGGAAATGTAATATGAATGGACACTCCAAATTCTTAGCTGGAAATGTAATATGAATGGCCACTCCAAATTCTTAGCTGGAAATGTAATATGAATGGCCACTCCAAATTCTTAGCTGGAAATGTAATATGAATGGCCACTCCAAATTCTTAGCTGGAAATGTAATATGAATGGCCACTCCAAATTCTTAGCTGGAAATGTAATAGGAATGGCCACTCCAAATTCTTAGCTGGAAATGTAATAGGAATGGCCACTCCAAATTGACGACATTTTTGTATTTTAGAGTATGTTATACTTTATGCTTCTTTTTTGTTACCATATGGCGTAAATAACTGTTATAACTATTTCAATAATTTTTGTATACTACATGCTGTTACCGGGCGTGCCGTGCTACACCTACTTTCTGCAACTATAAAAGCAAAAATAAATTTAAACCAAATAAATAATATTAAAATTTAATAACGAAAATGTATAACTGTTCGAGTTCACAGTTTCGAACACGTGTCCAAGCCTAGGACACACCCCGGATCAATACCTACCTGTGTGCGAATTTGATCAAACGGTGTGGATTTGTATAAGGAACAAACAGATAGACAAACAGCTGTTTGATAATTTTGACCTAGCCTATCACACTCCCCACATCAAGGCCTTATGTGTGCAAATCGGCCAAACGGTGTGGATTTTTATACGGAACAAACAGCTGAATTATAAATATATTTATTAAAAATATATATTTAACAATATAATGTTCGATTTTTTGTATGAAGTTTATTTTATGAATTGATATCTGTCCAGAAAGAGAGACAAAACAATTTTAAAAAATAAAATAAAACAAAGCAGATTTTATCTATATAAATAAGTTTAGTGAAACATAATGGTTTAGTATATTTATTGAAAAAATTAACTTTAAAATCAATAAACAATTTTTATACTCATTAAAAAATCATGGCCGAGTTATATTATTGTAAAATGATTGATAAATCTTTTTTAATTTTAAGAATATTAAGGTAAGAGAGATTTAGAGAAAAAACTCAAGAACCCCCCGTTACTTAAAAGAAGGAAGATTAAATATAAGTAAATTGAAAAATTAGATTGCCCCATTTCATTCAGGTAACAATATTAGGGCTGACTCTTTAAGGTAGGGTTATTTATTTTCCTTTTTCGTTCCATTATTTATCCCAGACTCTTAGGTAGTTTTTAACCGCTTTAAGGTATCGCAGGAACATGGCAAGTCATATTTCAACATATCAGCAAGTCATATTTTCAACATATCAGCAAGTCATATTTTCAACATATCAGCAAGTCATATTTTCAACATATCAGCAGGTCATATTTTCAACATATCAGCAAGTCATATTTTCAACATATCAGCAAGTCATATTTTCAACATATCAGCAAGTCATATTTTCAGCATATCAGCAAGTAATATTTTCAACAGATCAGCAAGTCATATTTTCAACATATCAGCAAGTCATATTTTCAACATATCAGCAAGTCATATCAGGACCTTAAAAGAGTTAGTGTGAATCAGAAAAATCGACTTTTTTTATTTTATTTTCTGAGTCAGAGGGTAACACGACGCTTCGCCTTGTTTCTCTGGTTCGCCTTTAGTTCTCTCACAGTTTCAAGTTAAAGTGAATAGCACCATCATCATGAAAAATTCAATGTCCTTTTTCAAGGGCGAATCTCGGGTCTGAAACGTCCCGCCTAGGATTTTGTTATCAATAAATCAGTCGTAAAAATTATAATCGAAACAATGAATTTCAATTATATACTTTTTCAATCAGGTTTATGAATCAGCATTCCATAGAGTAAACATTCGCCTTTGCTATCCTGAAGCACTTCTAGAACTCTAACTTCGATTTCCCAACATCTGGAAATCGTGATTCGCCCTTATTCTTCCAAGGTCTTGATATATTTCAACAGGTTTAACACTAGATTTACCAGAGCAATCATTTTGACTGCTCGTACTTTTCAATTTGAAATACCTACTACATATAAAATTTGCTTTCCTACATGATGTTATGACTTCTGTAGCTATAAGTAGAGAATACATTTAATGAACATAATGTTACTTTATATATATTAGTAACAAAGATATTTTTTGTTATTGACATTTATACCAGTACCAGGTCTGGTATATCTAGTGTTACAACAAATTGATGGGCGTGTAAAAATTGTTGGCAAACTAAAAAAAAAAGTTTTTAAATTTAGTTTTTTAATTTTGTTTCCATTTTCTTTTAGCACATTCCTCCGAAGGAAAGTAGCTATTGAGGTTGGACTCATGACGGAATTTTTGAAAAATTTCTTCAAATCTTTATCGATCCTACCTAGTAGACACCGAAAATGACCCCCGTTAAAATTTATATATATATATATATATATATATATATATATATATATATATATATATATATATATATATGTGTGTGTGTCTGTTAACACGATAGCGGGCAGAGTTTTTGTTTTTTCGTCACGAAACTTGGTATATAGCATTCAATTAGCAAACGATTGAACGAGTTCGTTAACCACCAAAATCGGTCCACCGGAAGGGGGGGTTTACCCCGGACCCAAAACCCTAATTTGACTATGTCAGCCGTAATATTTGTTATATTTCAACGAAACTTGGTATTCGTAGTGGTAATATAGAGAGAAAAGTGAGATATAAAAATGAACTAAATCGGTATACTAACGCGGTATACGTCGTGGGTAACTCATGAGAAAGAAGTGTTGTAAAAATGAGCTGAATCGGTCAATCGGAAAGCGGGGGTTTAATTTGTAATATATTTCAATAGAAAAGCCCGCCAGACGTAGGTTCACAAAGCCGCCACAAGGAGCGCTTTCTACCACTAGAGTGACTGTATCCTGTTCCTGCGTTAGATCAAAATACGATAATATGAGGTTTTTTGTATTTATTACGTAGTGTAGTAGGTACCATGTGTAAACATAACTCTGGAAGCAAATTAATAATTGATCAGTTACTCATTACAAAATTAAAAGAGAACTATTCATGTTTTTATTTTATTTATGTAGGATATTTTAAGCAAATTGTTCTGGAAAGCAGTCTACACTACCCAAATTCTGAGGAAAGTGCTTAGTTTGCAGCTCCTGCGTGACGGACTTTTTCTTATCATAACATAGCCAACTACGAATGAAAGTAAGTCCACAAGGAGCCTATGCTACCTTTTTTAGAGAGGTAGTCCAAGATTTAATGATTTGGAGCTGCCTTCTTAGTGCGATACGTTCTATATATATAAAAAAAAAAAATCGACGAATTTTTCAACCAAAATGAACAAAATTTGCTTCTATTCACATTTTTAATTTGTATATACACAAAAAAATAATGAATTAATGAAAAATTCTGTCTTATTCTGGCTCTGTTTCTGTCAAATTATCATCGAGAGTGCAGATGAAGAAGCTACACATTTTCATGAATTATAGAACGGTATCGCATTTTCACCGTCATATTTCTCTCCGAGGTGATGATAAAATATACAATGCTTAAAAATTACATAATTAAAAGTTAATTAATGAAAAGTAGTACAATTAACTTCTTGCAATAATCGAACAGCGCCACAGAACGATTTCTGCATTACATTTTACAATGTGATTTTTTATAATAATTATTTTTATTATATTTATTTGTTTTTTCCTTATTTACTTATATTTATAGTATTTTTTTAAAGTATTTGCTATCAGTTAAAAATATACTGACAGACTGTAATTTGAGACAAGACTTGGAAATTCCACGAGACATGAACGAACTACTCCGTGATAGAAGGCGCCATATCAATTCTATACTTAAAAAAAAAAAAAAAAAAAAAAAAATCAGTCCCGTAACAGGCCACGAGGGCCCTGAGGGGCAGACACTATAGAGGTATCTAATTCATGACCATACGGCACACTAGGGAGATAGTGTGGTCAGTACTATGCTCCGGCCGCCTGATTTTCCCCTGGGCTGCTTCGAATGCTAGAGTCATTAGCACCCAAGGTACCCATTATTAAATTAATTAAAGGCTGGGTCGGCCTAGGGACCGTCAGGGAGGCCGAATTCAGCCCATGAACGAAGACACTAGAAGAAAAAATCTTTAGTACTTGCTCGGGATTTGAACTCAAGCCTCCAGCTTATTAGTCCAGTGCTCTACCTTTGAGCTAACCTCGCCCCCCTCAATTCTCTACTTACTTTTCTAAAAGACAACAATATTTTTAACAAAATTTAACAACCCCAGACCAAACTCCGATTGACATCACCTAATCGAATATTACTTCAGAATCTTATACGAAGAAAATATACGAAGTTCCCAAAACTTTTCATGTCTAAAAATAAAATATTTTGTTCTAATCCTTCCTTAACTCCAAACGTAACCAAAATTTAAACAGTTTTGTTAACATCAATTTTGAACATGCAGAAAATATTTTAACTGAATCCCATGATTCTAAGTACCCAAACCAAAAACTTTATTCGACAACTATTTTTCCATTTTTCTCAAAAACAGTTAAAGATATTGCCTTAAAAATGGTTTCATTCGTTTTTATAGGCCAATAAATCTATAAAACGAGTACTTGCAAGCATATCAAGTACGCTTAACGATTTTTTTCGGGCGAATTTCGCTCCAAAAACCACGTTCCGGTGGGCGGATTCTGCTGGTTAACGAACTTGACTTTCAAATCGGACGAAATATTTTTGTAATTTCATCAAAATCGGGCCATATGTCGCTGTGCTAGACCGCTAACAGATATATATATATATATATATATATATATATATATATATATATATATATATATATATATATAAATTAGAACCATAATTATTTTCATTCTCTAGGGGTTCTGAAACGCAAAATCCTTCCTTCCTTTGGAGGGAGGGAGGAACCGCGCTAAAATATTAAATTCGCCATAGATGCTAAGCATTAACAGCAATAAATATATAAAAAATGCTTAAAAAATGAATTTCTTTAGGATGTGACATTTTAAAAGGACCAAAAGTACAAAAGTAAAACTAAATTTCAACCTATGGATTGAAAGACATGAAAATAATGACTTGCCGACTACAGCAACATATTGGGTGTTGTTTAGAATTATATGTTCCCCCCATGGAGGGGGGGATTCCGAGTTCTTACTTACCCTCATTAAATTCATATCACAGTCTCCGATCCAATCCCTCGTCCTTAGCCTCTCTCCGTCTTCAATTAAGTGGAATCTTTTTAAAAATTCAATTCAACCTCCGTTAAAAATTGAAGGAAATGAGATCGGTGGGAGTGTAACCGCCTCGATTATTGGTTATTATTCAGTGGGGTGCAATGTTTCTTGCCCCTTGGAAGGATTTATGGCAAGGGGCATGGAAGGAACGTGGCCACAAGAATAGGAATGATCAATAGATAAAATGGCTTCCGAAGTATATTTATTCTGCAATATGCTTCCGGGCTGGACAATGTATTCCCATAGTTTGGCCAATAAAAAATGAATAATTTTTAATTTTCTCACACAAGGTATTTGAAAGTAAAAAACTACATTCCACATTTGTTTGACAAAAGGGTGTCAATCATTCAATTTATCCCAAAATAAACCTCCACTTTATTAGCGCGGTTCCTCCCTCCCCCATAGGGAGGAACCCCGCTTATAGGGTTGATACAATGAAACAATCCGGAAGTGCCGACAAGAAAATTTCGCGTTTCAGAACCCCTAGAGACCGAAAATAACGGTGGTTCAAATTTGTATATATATATATATATATATATATATATATATATATATATATATATGTATATATTTATATATATATATATATATATATATATATATATATATATATATATATATATATATATTTGTCTGTTCGCTCTCTAGCTCGAAGACGAATGGTCCGATTTTGATGAAATTTGGTACAAAAATCAGTCGTCCAATATGAAAGGACAAGTTCGTTAACCAGCAAAATCCGCCCACTGGAAGATGGAGTTTGGGGCGAAATTCGCGCAGAAAAAATCGTAACGCTTACGTTTTTGAGTTCATAAGCTTGTAAGTATTCTTTTTATAGGCTTCTTGGGCTAGGAAAACGAATGAAACCATTTTCAAGGCGATAGCTTTAACCGTTTTCGAGAAAATTGGAAAAATAGTTTTTGAATACCGTTTTTAATTTGGGTACTTAGAATCATGGGATTCAGTTGAAACATTTTCTGCATGTTCTACTTTCATTAAAACTAATATGTTGAAATTTTGGTTACGTTTGGAGTTAAGGAAGGGTTAGAATAAAATATTTTATTAACAGACATAAAAAGTTTTGGTAACTTTGTATATTTTCCTTAATATCTCGAAAAAGGTTAAGAATTTGGTAAACGAAAGAATACCATTAGAAAGCTTACTAAATGCTCTACAAAAAAGGTTCTAATGAAAGTTTTGATTAAGGGATGTCAATCGGAGAAATAAGTGCTTAAAACATTAAAGTAATTGATTTTGCTTATTCGAACTGTTCTTTTTGTCTGTTTTTATTCCTTGTTATTTTTTAATTACTTATAGTTGGATAATGTATTTTACAATAAAACAGATTAGGCAAAATAAGAAAAACAATTCATTGTTAGAAATATAGCTTGCCAAGAGAAAAAGATTCGTTGACGTCTTTTGAATATTTTCAATTGCCTTTATGCTGTTGGTTTTTTTATTTTATTTTTTAATTGATTTTATCTGTAGAATTATTACTATAGTAAAAGAACACAGGAATGTGTGAAAATATTTGATATTTTCCAATTCATTGAAACGTATGAAATGAAGTATCGGTAGAAGAGGATTCTAGGGTCTTGCGGACCTGACCCCAGGTATAGCCAGCCATAAAACCCTTTGAACAAAGGCCGAGGAGAATATTATCTGTTTCTATTCTATGCTTTTCAAATGAGAATAGGGATATGAACAGGAACCGGGGTCTCCCGTGGTCTAATGGCTAGCGCCTTAGATTCATTAGCGGGAGATGGTGGGTTCGATTCCCAACCTCCGGCAGGAATTTTATCATCCCACGGCTCGCTGGTGAAATTCCTCGCTACACCCTGGATGTCGGCGCTAATGACCTAGATGTAGATGTGCCGTAAAAAAAAAAAAAAAAAAAAAAAAAAAAAAAAAAAAAAAAAAAAAAAAAAAAAAAAAAACTGGAACCGCGCTAAGATGACGCAGTTCCTGCGAGTCGGACTTTTTGTATAGATTTAATGCTTACTAAACGTAAAAGTTTTTGTGTAAGCATTGAATCCGTAGTCCGTTAGGGGATGAGGAAAACATTCGCGAATAAACTCTAATTCATTGATAAAAACAGAAGTGCGTAATTGGACGTCCAGCAATATATTTTAATAATGGTTCTGGTAAATTAAATTAATTTTTTTAAAGGAAATTTTGTCTATTTTATGATGGCACAATTCGGATTTAATTATCTTCAATAGCTTTTGAGCAATCCTTTCTTATTCGTTAAAAAACACGACGCCCCTTCAGGAGCTCTTACTGTAATATATAATTACAGCCTACGCCACCGAGAACCTTCCGCAGGTAGGGCCTCGTCTAAACTATCCCAACTAGTCTAGACGTAGAGCACATAACATGTAGACGCACAATAAAAGAGTGGCACAATATATCGCCTCAGATATATTGGCACGCAACCAATTTCCCCCCAACCTCCTAAAATCCCTTGTAAAAAAAGTAAAATCCCAACCTTCCAACACTGTCTCTCCCAATTCTTCCCTAACTCCCAGTTCCCAAATGTTCCGATCTCTACCATTTACACCTGGACTGACTGATAAACTTACAAAGACAATAAAAAAATCCTACCCTTCCCTAAATTCTGGTTTGAAAACTACCAACAAACTCAAAACCCTCTATACCAAACTCAAAGATCCCATCCCTTTTGAACAAACCACCCGTTGCGTTTACCAAGTAAACCCCTTCCTGTAATGGTGTGTACATAGGAGAAACCATAAATGACATTCACTCACGTCTTACACAACGTAAACGAACCATCACTAATAAAGAAATAGATAAATCTGCACTTGCTAAACACGCCATTACGCAAAAACACACTTTTAACTTCGACGACACGAAAATTCTTTCTACACAACGAAACAAAAAAAGACTACAGATCTCGGAATGTGTACACATAAACTTAAACAAAAACAATATAAACTACAAAACTGACAAACAAGGCATTTCTCCTATGTACGCTAATATTTTCCAAAAACTCTCCCACCTAGATTTTTCCCATGCCCCTTGGGTATCCTTCCATTAACACCTTTTTCTCATTTCCTGTCATAAAATGTCATAAACATGCCTTTTGATCCTTACCGACCTTTCTCCCACCACCTGCTGTTTTCAGTTACATATACCCCAGTAGATTCCTTTTTCCTTAGACACTTTCTCAATGGTTACTTAATTGCCAACCTTGGTCTTCCTCTGCCGCTCGGCATTTCCATTGGTACGTAGTATCTTATTTCTTTGTAAAATTAATTAATGTTACTATTAGCTACTATATTTGTCATTGGTATGTAGTTTCTTATTTCTTTGTAAAATCAATTAATGTTACTAATTACTATTAAAATCAATTATTGTACCTATTTATTTTTCATTCTACTCATTCTAAGAATTTAAGACGATATGTTCTTTTATAAGTTAATTGTATTTATAGTTCTGTTACCTATCACAATTATATTTTTTTTTTTGTTTCTGTATTAATTTCTTTTTTTGTCATTTTAGCTGACGAAGGCTACCAATGAGTAGCCGAAACGTCCGAAATATAGATTTTTTAAAACAAAATCATATTGAGGTTTATTTAGCCGAATCCCAACCATACCATCTTTACTTATCACCTCGACGGCTAACTATCTAATCATTATAACCTTAATAAAAGAGTATTGTAGAACGTGAGTGTCTTTGTTCGAATTTGACCTTCTGCCACGTATAAATATATATCTTGGGTAGATAAGAAGGTATGTGTTGGCTACTCTTAACAGCATGTTTGCTCTTAATTAAACTTAAGGGGTATAACATGCAAAAAAAAAAAAAAAAAAAAAAAAAAAAAAAAAAAAAAAAAAAAAAAAAAAAAAAAAAAAAAAAAAAAAAAAAAAAAATTAATCGTTTTTATTCTAATATTAAACGAGAATTTTATTCATGTTGCCATTTAAACCGACAGCAGCTGTACAAGATCATGTGAGCAAGAACCAATGAGAGCGCAGGGAACAACCACAACTGCGCGGTGCTCTCATTCGCTCTTACGGTTACAATCTATTATAGACAACAATTATTTTTATGTTTCCTGATAAATAAACCCCACAAAAGTGTCTGTCTTTTTGTAACTATATTCAATTTTGTTTATTGAAGACGCTAGTTAAATCTCAGCTTGAATAAATCATTTCATGTAATAAATTTAAAAAAAAAACTACTTTGGTTTTTTTTTTTTTTTTTTTTACATCTTAACCCCCATAAAACCGTCTGCCTTATTCATTGTTCATTGTAAAATTGCCTTAATTTTACATTAAAGATATATATATATATATATATATATATATATATATATATATATATGTATATATATATATATATGTAGTTTTTAATATATATGTATTTCTTATTGATTATTACATCCTGTATATAAGTACATCTGGCAATATGATATGTGATACAATATGAAGGTTCTGTGCTGAATGCCTCCTAACTTCATCCTCGATTAACGTCAGAATGACGCTCAGATGACGTTGAAAGGTGCCTACACAAGCTCCCTTCTGCTCCGACCAGTGGCTGGACTCGAAGAGAGATCGGTGAGCCACAGACATTGACGCAATTGAACGAAGAAAAAGTCCGTCACGCAGGAGCTGCATAACTAAGCACTTTCCTCAGAATTTGGGTAGTGTAGACTGCTTTCCAGAACAATTTGCTTAAAATATCCTACATAAATAAAATAAAAACATGAATAGTTCTCTTTTAAATTTGTAATGAGTAACTGATCAATTATTAATTTGCTTTCAGAGTTATGTTTACACATGGTACCGTATTATATTATATTATATATATATATATATATATATATATGGAATCGAAGAGAGGTCGGTGAGCCACAGAAAATTGTCGCAATTGAACAAAGAGAAAGTCATTGCTAACACTTCACTTGGTCACTGCAGCAGATCTCTAGGCCAATGTCTTTTTAGTCGCCTCGGTGGAGAGAGTGGGTTCAGGATTTTGATGAGTGGAAAGTTTAGGATGGAAACGTTGGAATTTGGATATTACAAAATCTTTAACGAGTGAGATATTGAGGTCTTTATGGAGGTTGAGGTTGGAAACGTAAAAGGGGGCATTGACTATTGTTCTTAGGACCTTGGATTGGAATGTTTGAATGCGTCTGATGTTCAATAATTTCGCAGTTCCCCAGACAGAGTGGCTGGAGTTCCCCAGAGTTCTGGACCGTATGTCCAAATGGGTTGCAGTAGTGATTGTGAGTAAATGATCAGTTTGTTTTCAGTACTTAAATGTGATTTGCGGTTCAACAGTCTGTAGAGTTGTCCAAATCGTCTGTTAAGTTCTTGTCTTTTAAGTTTTAAGTGATTTTTCCAGGTAAGTCGGGAGTCCAAGTGTAGTCCGAGGTAGCGAACCGTATTAGAAGAGGGTAATGGGACTTTGTTGAAGTCTACTCGTGGACAGGAACTGCGCCGGAGGGTGAAGGTGATGTGATGGAATTTTTTTCTCATTCACCTTGATTCTCCATTTTTTACACCACTCTTGAATTTTATTCAAGTGGGACAGAAAATTCTGCGATGCAGTGTTAGGATTTGGGTGGGATGCGAGGATAGCTGCATCGTCTGCATAGGTTGCTAGAAGAGTGTCGGGACTTGTTGGAACATCGGCTGTATAGAGGGTGTAGAGCACAGGGCCCAGAACAATGCCCTGGGAAACTCACGCTTCCACAGGATAATATTCTGAGTACTCTGATCCTTGTCGGACCCGAAAATGCCTATTTGATAAGTAGGATCGTAGGATGAGGTATAGAGTGCTGGGAAGAAAGGTTTTGAGCTTGTAGAGGAGACCCTCATGCCATACCTTATCGAAAGCTTGAGCAAAATCCAGGAACGCTGATGTACAATATTCTTTTTGCTCTAGGGATGAAGATATGCGATCTACAACGCGAAGGCCCTGCTGTACTGTGGAGTGTTGGGAACGGATGCCAAACTGGTGAGTGGGCAGGATATTTTGGCTATGAAGGATAGGTTGGATTCGTTTGAGGAGTAATTTTTCGAATATTTTAGATAGAATGGGTAGTAGGCTTATAGGGCGATAGGATGAAGGGCAGTACCTGTGTACCAACGTCAAAATCGGTCAAATGGTGTGAATTTGTATATATCTGTCAAGTTATTCGTGAAGCAGCCGACAGAGGCCAGCACCACAGTCTGCGAGTAAGATAACCCTTATCAAAGAAAGGTCAGTACTCCTTAGTTAGACAGTGACTGTTGAAATAAACTGCATTACATGATTATATAATCATGTAAAGTCATTTTTTTTGAGTTATTCTAATTATCAACAATATCATAAAATAAATTCTTAGACAAAATGGCCGAAGGTAATTCGTGAAGCAGCCAACAGAGGCCAGCACCACAGCCTGCGTGTAGATAGGTCTTATAAAAGAAAGACCAGTACTGCTTGGTTAGACAGTGACTGTTTAAATAAAATTGAAATAAACTGCATTACATGATTATAATGATGTCAAGTCATCAATAGGGTTGAGTTATTCTAATTATCGACAACATTAAAAAATAAAAAAATAAATGTTTAGACTTTATTCAAAATGGCCTTCAAAATCCGAATAATTCAGAGTTGCCCATTTTTCTTCAACAAAACGTTTGACATTTTGACCAAATTTTGATATTTGACCTAGCCTAGGAGATTCCCAGTATCAATACTTACCTGTGTGCCATGTTTGGTCAAAATCGCTGTCGATTTGTATGAGGAACAAACAAACAGATGGACACAAAGACGGACACGTGATTTATATATATATATATATATATATATATATATATATATATATATATATATATATAAATATATACATATATAGACTAGACAGTTTTTATAAGTTTTTCAAAATAGTCAAGAGATGACAGTATTAATGGTCAGAATTCGAAAATCCAAAAATCATTTACCCAAAATAATTCCCCAGTCAGAATAACAACTTGAATTTTAACCCCCTTATTTACTTAAAGTGAGCTATATGCTCCTACATATTACCATAAAGTAACTTTATACACTTCATAATAAGCATAAATATTTACCCAAATTCTTATTTCCGAGGAAAACTTTTAAAGCCCCATTTAAAATCTAATAACAACCTGGGACCTCGCATACTCGTGATAAGGATACCAGGTGGAGAGCGATAATGGAACTGGAGTTTCCGGGATGTAGAATAGAAAAAGGCGGGAAAGAGAGAGAGAGAGAGAGAGAGAGAGAGAGAGAGAGAGAGAGAGAGAGAGAGAGAGAGAGAGAGAGAGCTTTCCACCGGCTTCTAAAGGTGCCGTATAGTGGAAATTGGCTTCCAGAGGACTGGAAAATTGGGCACAAATTGGTGAAAATAAGCGAAAAACTTCCGGGTTAAATATATATGTTCCACATTCTTACTCGTAAAATGTGTTCGTACATTACTTCCTGTAGACGTTGAAAATCTGTAATGGTTTGATATTTTTATTTTTAGTACACAACAATGCGTTATTTGCTCTCCGAGAAGAACTACAAAAACATTGGAATTGCAATTAACCTGTTGGATACATGTATTTCTCAGACTCGTAATGTACTCGCTTTCGTCACGACAGACGGCTCAGACAATGAATTATTAATAACGGCTCAGGTAACTCTTATATACAGTTATTGACCAGAAATGGGCATAATTTTGTTTATAAATAAAAATACGAATTTATTCGTACTTCATATATTTGTGAATACGAATATAAATAAATTCGTATATTCATAAGTGTGAATACGAAATTATTTTTATTCGCAAATTTTTCTGCCAATGAAAATAAATTCAAAGAAAAAATTGTAAATAATCACAAAAAATGTGAATATTTACAAAAAATCAAGTGATTACAAAAAAAATCACATTAAAATATACGAATAAAAATGTATTCACATTATAATTTGTGAATAAAAATTTATTCACAATAACATTCGCAAATAAATTATGAATTTATTCGTATTAAGATCATATTACGAAAGTTATTGAAGGTGATTTTTTTTTTTTTTTTTTTTTTTTTTTCGATGGAGGTATAGATGACAAACTGTGTCCCTGCAGCATGGCTGGTGGTCCCGTGACGGACTCGAGGTAAACAAAAAATCTAGGCGCTAATAACCTAGACGTTAAACGCCTTAAAAAAAATAAAATAAAAAAATAAACAACATAATTGTTCTTATATTTTAACTTCTGATGTTGGACCACAAGTCGGATCGTGAATGGGCTTGTTGGATTGTTGGAAGTCTAGTTGGACGAATCGGAACACTTAGAGCAGGGTTGGGCAAACGTTAGCGGTCGCTAATATCTAATACCTTCTCGCTAATTTAGCGCTAACGATTAGCGCATAGCGACGGCAGAGCGCTAATCGCTATTTTATTCATGAAATGTTTAAATATCGTGATAGCTAACACCTTTAGCTATAGTTACAACATTTTGTCATCTCAAAGTACACTTCCGGTCTGCTCTGAGCCCGGGGGCATGCACCGCATATAACTTTAGGTAAAACTGAAGTTTAGCGTCCTCCAAACCGATTTCTTTCAAATTTTGTACTATAACGTATTTTGATGCACTAAACACGAATCAGTTAAAAAAAAAAGTTCGCATTCAACTAGGAAAGAAGTTATTAAGCACTAATGTTCACTGTTAGGAAGGTTATAAAAGTAGGCGTAAACAGCATATTTGTAAACACGCGCATGTAACATTGGGAAACAGAGAACTCTCGTTTGAAATGTTCATAAACCATTTATTCAAAAATATTGTCAATTTTAAGGGCATCCTAGATATCCTTCTTAGCTTTCTTCTTCTTCTTCTTGAGACGCGATGTTCCGTGGACACATCGCGGAATTAAAAAGTAAATTTCAACTAAACTTCTTTATTACGAACTTTTCCATAAGCACGCATGCGCATGTTGACAAATTTAGTTGTTTACATTAGCTCTTATAACCCCCATAACAGCGAACTTTAGTGCTTAATAACTTCTTTCCTAGTTGAATGCGAACTTTTTTTACAACGGATTCGTGTTTAGTGCATCAAAATACGTTATTGTACTAAATTTGAAAGAAATCGGTTTGGAGGACACTTAACTGCAGTTTTACCTAACTTTAAGTATGCGAACTTTTTTTTTAACGGATTCGTATTTAGTCCATCAAAATACGTTATTGTACAAAATTTGAAAGAAATCGGTTTGGAGGACGCTAAACTTCAGTTTTACCTAATGTTATATGCGGTGCATTCCCCCGGGCTCAGAGCAGACCGGAAGTGTACTTTGAGATGACAAAATGTTTTAACTATAGCTAAAGGTATTAGCTATCACGATATTTAAACATTTCATGAATAAATTAGCGATTAGCGCACTGCCGTCGCTACACGCTAATCGTTAGCGCAGGCTCTTATCAGTACCGCTAAATTAGCGAGAAGGTATTAGATATTAGCGACCGCTAAAGTTTGCCCAACCCTGGTAATAAAGAAGTTTAATTTACTTTTTAATTCCGCGATGTGTCCACGGAACATCTCGTCTCAAGAAGAAGAAGAAGAAAGCTAAGAAGGATATCTAGGATGCCCTTAAAATTGACAATATTTTTGAATAAATGGTTTATGAACATTTCAAACGAGAGTTCTCTGTTTCCCAATGTTACATATCTGCGCATGCGCGTGTTTACAAATACGCTGATGACGCCTAGTTTTATAACCTTCCTAACAGTGAACATTAGTGCTTAATAACTTCTTTCCTAGTTAAATGCGAACTTTTTTTTTAACTGATTCGTGTTTAGTGCATCAAAATACGTTATAGTACAAAATTTGAAAGAAATCGGTTTGGAGGACGCTAAACTTCAGTTTTACCTAAAGTTATATGCGGTGCATGCCCCGGGCTCAGAGCAGACCGGAAGTGTACTTTGAGATGACAAAATGTTGTAACTATAGCTAAAGGTGTTAGCTATCACGATATTTAAACATTTTATGAATAAATTAGCGATTAGCGCTCTGCCGTCGCTATGCGCTAATCGTTAGCGCAGGCTCTTATCAGTACCGCTAAATTAGCGAGAAGGTATTAGATATTAGCGACCGCTAAAGTTTGCCCAACCCTGCTCTAAGTGTTCCGATTCGTCCAACTAGACTTCCAACAATCCAACAAGCCCATTCACGATCCGACTTGTGGTCCAACTTCAGAAGTTAAAATATGAGAACAATTATGTTGTTCTCATATTTTAACAAAAACTAATTGTTCTGAAAAACGTGATCTGTATGTATAGATCTATCATTAAGCTTACTAGTAAACCTTTTTTCTGTTTATTAATTCTGTATTTTCTTTGTTTCTTGTCACTTTAGTTGACGAATGCTACCAAAGAGTAGCCGAAACGTCCTTAATACAGATTTTTACAAAAATCGTATTGATGTTTTTCCTAGCCGAATTCCTACTATTTCCTGATTGCTTATAACCTCGACGGCTAACTATTTACACCTCATGATAAAAGATGGTAGATAGATCATACACACTACCATACCACGTCGTGTATAGACGAACATGATTTGGTAATAGCTTGGCACGTCCAGCCCACTACCTCATTAATATTCATGAGATATCCAATTACCAAGTCATTCATTCCCTTATCGGCTCTTGTTCCTCAAAATTATACCAATGGCTTAGTCCTAATATTGCAATATTAACTCGGTTTATAATTTAATGGTTATAAATTGTTTACATGAGGAGGTGACAAACAAATAGCGTATGGTCACAGAAATCATAATTTTAGTAGAAACAAAAAACATATTTAAAATTGTCTCAAAGGTAATTTACACCAATGTTTTATCATCTTTCAATAGCTTCCTAGATACTAATTTTTACTCTCTAGCGGTTAAGAAATAGGTATACTTCTGAAAAATTGAGTTTAATTATTGAACAAAATTCTTTTTCAATGGCCTCAAAGGACAAAATTCGTTTTGAATGTGACGTGGGGCAGGCATGTTTTTGATTTGGCCACAACTAGGCTAAGCAAAACTAAAGTCATTTATCTCAGTTTTATCAGCACTTTCCTCCGAAGGAAAGTAGCTATTGAGGTTGCACTCATGACGGAATTTTTGAAAAATTTCTTCATATCTTTATCGATCCTACCTAGTAGAAACCGAAAATGACCCCCGTTAAAATTTATATATATATATATATATATATATATATATATATATATGTGTGTGTGTGTGTGTGTGTGTGTGTGTGTGTCTGTTAACACGATAGCGGCCAGAGTTTTCGTTTTTTCGTCACGAAACTTGGTATACAGAGTTCAATTAACAAACCATTGAACGAGTTCGTAAACCACCAAAATCGGTCTAACGGAAGGAGCCAAAACACTTAATCGACCATGCCAGCCGTAGTTTTTAATAAATATAAACGAAACTTGGTATTCTTAGTGGTAATCTACAAAGAAAAATGTGTTGTAAAAATAAACTAAATCGGTCTATTAGAAGGGGGGGGGGGTTACTCTGGATCCACATTACCAATTTGCCACTACCAGCCGTAATTTTTGTTGTATTTCGACGAAACTCGGTATTCGTAGTGGTAATCTACAGAGAAAAAAAAATCGTAAAAATCAACTAAATCGGTTTAATAGAAGGGGGGGGGGGTTTACACCGGACCCAAATTACTAATATACTCATACCGGTCATAATTTCCGCGGTATTGTAACGAAACTCGGTATACGTCCTGGGTAATTCATAAGAAAGAAGTGTTCTAAAAATTAGCTAAATCGGTCTTTCGGAAAGGGGGGTTTACTTTGTACTAAATTTCAATGGAATTAGCCCGCCAGAAGTAGGTTCACGAAGCCGCCGCTAGGAGCGCTTTCTACCACTAGGGGGAAGTCCCCCTACAGTCCTGTATCCTCTTCCTGCGTCAGTTCAAAAGACGAAAACATGAAGTTTCTGTGTATTTATTGAGCTCATGTTTTTATTTTATTTTATTTATATAGGATATTTTAAGAAAATTATTCAGAAATGCAATCTACAATACCCAAATTCTGAGGAAAGTGCTTAGTTATGCAGCTCCTGCGTGACGGACTTTGAAAATATTTATGTGATCAATGGACGAAACATCTACAACTAAATAGGTTTTTATTAGATTTTAAACATTAAATTGAACTAAGAAGTAAAATGATTCCAATATGATTATACATACATGTCTGCTTCAACGAAACGATCATGTCTAGTGTTAATTTATAAACAGTTCTTTAAAAGTTAATTACGTGTGAAAACCTTCATGGTGTGGAAACCTTCATCCAGATTCTCTTTGAATGAAAACCTGTGTTGGAATAAGTTCTTTTTGAACTAACCATCAATACGAAGACAAGGTATAGTTGGGATTCGGCTAGGAGAAAAAAGTCAGACTTTCAGGAATAAATCTGTATTTGGACGTTTCGGCTGCACATTGGCAGCCTTCTTCAGCTAAAAAATACAACTTATAAGTAAAAAAAATAATGTTGTATGAAAAATGTTTCTTTTTTGTGCTGATTAGTTTTTTGTACTGTTTACTTACTACTTTCTACATGCTGTTTACTTTCCAACTACCGTATTTTCATTGTTTAAAAATAAGATTGGTTAAAATTTATTGTCTTGATGTATATACTACACTCATTTCTGCCTGTTTTTTACTTACAAGTTGTATATTTTTTTTTTTTTTACTTATAAGTTGTATTTTTTAGCTGAAGAAGGCTGCCAATGTGCAGCCGAAACGTCCAAATACAGATTTCTTCCTGAAAGTCTGACGTTTTTCTCCTAGCCGAATCCCAACTATACCTTATCTTCGAATTTACAACAGTATTCCTTGACGTAAAAAAGAAAAAGTCTCGCCTCAAGCTGAAATGAACCCATTCCCCTGCAAGAAGAAAATGTTCTGCCATAATCAGGTGGCGACGGTTTTCACAATGTTGGAGCTTCTTCTCACGTTCTGTATTGTCCCTGTCTTATATCCAGCCATTCGCCGTTTTTCTGGGCTTAGCCTGTTTCTACCATATTTACAGGATTACATTATACAAAATGGTTAAATCAATTCTCTCTCTGAAGTCGGGATCAATTTTCTATCGCCCCAAGTCGTTCTAAAAACATGTATTTTATAAGGTTTTCGACGTTATAAAAAGGAAGATACTCTGTGAGTATCTTTACCCTGCGTCGGGCGCAAAGGTACTATCGGAACGGGTGTGTGGTTTTTAAGGTATCTCCATCCTGTCCCTCAACACATGGTCCTCTACCCAGTACCTTCCTAGGTCGGTCCCGTCTACACGGCAACTCACTTTACTTGCCTGTCAGATCGCTTGGGAAGTAGACACAGCGTCCATTGCACCTGATCCCGTCACAAATATTGAAGATTGTGAATTGTATTTCTCGTTATTTGGGTAATTTCAACAGTACTTGCGATGCCGTTCACTGATATAATCAGAATACGTCGTTTGGTGAATTGTTTTAGTAAAAAAGATGTGAAAAACTGGCTCTTTTATTAAGCAGACGTTTCCCAAAATGCCAATAAAACATTTGATCTGGCCATCAGAGTAATGGGATGTTGAGTTAGGAGATATTCTAGGGTATTTTTGAGGTCTAATATATATCAAGCACAGAAAATATGTTTATTGATAATGATAATTTGCTCACATTTACCCAATATTGAAGGGCTTAGAAAAGATTCCAAATGATTTTTCAATTTCATGATTTTGACTGTGGGCAATTAGTATACATCAATAGAGCGTAAATATGTACTGGTGTGGGTGATCCAACGTCTCTTAAAGCAGTGGTCTTTCTGAAACTAAACATAATGTCATTGAGAGGAGATGGTTGACCGTAGATGATGCAAGGGAGGGATTGTCGGGGTTCGGTCACTGCTACTTAATAAAACTACATTTTATCATAAAAATGGTTTTATTGTGCCGACGTTTCGGCTTGAACTTCAAGCCTTCATCAGGGCTGTAAAAAAACAAGTACGACGGATGTAATACTGAAATATACATATATATATATATATATATATATATATATATATATATATAAATATATGCCTACATACACAAACACACATACATATATACATACATACATATATGGAAAAAGACCAAAATATAAAATACTAGAACATAATATATAGAAGAACAATGTGCTCTAGAAGTGTTTGGATTATTAGGAAAACAGATATAAGAATAACAGATCTAATCTAATATGGTTATTCTTATATCTGTTCTCCTAATAATCCAAACACTTCTAGAGCACATTGTTCTTCTATATATTATGTTCTAGTATTTTATGTTTTTGTCTTCTTCCATATATGTATGTATGTATATATATATATATATATATATATATATATATATATATATATATATATATATATGTATATTTCAGTATTACATCCGTCCTACTTGTTTTTTACAGCCCTGGTGAAGGCTTGAAGTTCAAGCCGAAACGTCGGCACAATAAAACCATTTTTATGATAAAATGTAGTTTTATTAAGTAGCAGTGACCGAACCCCGACAATCCCTACCTTGAAACATAATGTCTTTTACGATACCGCAAAATCTGTGTTTTTACTATTCATTTCTCGGTATTGAGCTGATTCATCTATTCAAACATTTTCGTTTTTTTTTTTTTCATTTCTTAGGTGTCTACAAAAGGTTCCCAATTTTTTTGCCAAAAAATGACAGCTGTCCTATTAGGACGGTTGCGCCCGATTACGATACTCCGGGGATAGCGCCTATTACAGGGTTAATTTAACATATTTGCTGCTACTAACACAGATCTGTGCGCCAGAACACTTCATCCATTGTTTATAACCAAAGTTTTTCCGAGCACACCACATAAGTAAAATGTGTAGTCTCTCTTTTTTGAGTGAACCACTAAAATTGTGTATTCTCACAGCTTATCTGAGAACAGCTCATAGATTGTGAATTCCCACAGCTCTTCCAAGAGCACCATATATTCTAACATATCTTCTGATCGAACATCTCCAGGCAATGTGGAAATTTAGGCTCTCAAGATATGAATCTCATTGCCAAGGAGGCCCAACTTACACAAAAGTTCATAGATTGTTGGGTTATTTCTGCTTCCACTTTTAGTCATTTTGTATGCCCGTGAAATTTTAATTTCCTGCAATCTTTAACGTGGGTTTTGGTCGTTTCTAAGGATACTGATGTGGTCACCATTGACCATCTGACCAAGTAGGATGGTTCATTCGAAAGGAACCCCACGGGGCTCATGTGGCCCGCCAGGTGTTGAACGGTTCGCTAACAAACTACAAACTTCATCGCCAAGTGAATAAATTTGAACTCCAAATTATTCCAGCAATGATAAAGCACTGTGTGTGTGTGTTCGTACTCGTGGATGTGACTTAAAAATAGAAAATAAATACCTCTTATTAAATTTTACCAATACAGACATAATAATGATTTTTATCTTGCAATAAAGAATTATATTACTTATTATTATCATAATTTTCTAATTTTTTATTAGTTGACTGTGTACCTTTTTTGTATTTTTTTTAAATTTATTTTCGTTTTGTGTAGATTTTATATCATTTAAATATTTTATTATAATCAAATTTTAACTATATTGTTTTATATTCATTTTGTTTTATTAACCATTTACGTGAGCAAATCGCCTTGCTGTTGTAGAGCTCCATAAATAAATAAATGATAAACCACTCAACCGAAGCACCTCATACATTGTGTATTCCCACAGTTCTTCCGAGCGCGCCACATAAATTGCGTACCATAGCCAGACAATGTGGAATTATTGGCTCACAAGAAATTAATCACATTGTCAAGGACATCCAACTTAAAATGTTATACAATGTTGGGTTGCTTTTGCCTTCACTTGTATTTTGTATGCCGGTGAAACTTTAATTTCCTCCGGTTTTCGACATGGTTCCTCATTGATTCTGAGGATGAGTATTTGGTAACCATTGACCATCTGTCGACAATGTAAAATGGTTTGCTCACAAGCTGCAAACTTCATTTCCAATAGAATAAAATTTAACTCCAAATCATCCAAACAATGTTAAAACTCCTAACCTAAGCCTCCTGAAAACTCCAGATGTTCCTAATGGATTAAAGTGTAAAACAGGAGCTGAAATGCCATGACAAGAGCGGAAGGTAAGTGGGATGAGTTGATAGGAAGTTTTGCCGGGGCCAGTAGCCCACGTCACCTCCATCAGGGGCCGAACAATGGAAACCCTTCAACAATATTGTCTGACCGACAAAGGGTGTCTAAGGATGTTCTTCTACTCCTCGACACCTTTAGATTTCAATACAAGTAATTTCTCTACATTCTCTTGACAACTTATAGACATTTAGTTGTCTAAATGATAATATTAGCATTCAGGTTGTCCAAATAGCACAACAAATATCAGGGACCGAAAACAACTATTAATTTTGATTTCAAATGAGTTTCACTTAAGCTTTAATTTTTATTATTGGGAAATCAAAAAAAAAAAAAAAAAATCCATCGTAATTGATATATTTTTTTATTTTTTTACAACAATTTTCTAATAATTTTTATTTTAAAAACGTAAAAATAAAAATTATTTCATAAGAGTTATTCATTAATTTTAAAAATATAAATTATGAAGTAATTTTGTTGTCATAATTTTTAGGAAACATTTAATTTTTATTTCGATCCTTGACAAATATTGATTTTCTAACTAGCAATAGCGCACTAAGACTGGGTAACTCTTTCAGTAAAGTCATTCAAGCCGATATGTTGAGAACTATCAATAGAAGATAATTCCTTGTTAAACCAAACAAAAGAGTGATAGTAATCCCCCAAGGAAAGGTTTTAACTCTGTTTGGCCTACAAATGGAGTTCACTCTTTGTTTGCTGAAAATCCTTCAATTATCCTTAACAAAATAATTTATTTTTCTCATTCTAGGATCCCCCAAGAAAAGAGTGATCGTAATCCCCCAAGGAAAGGTTTTAACTCTGTTTGGCCTAAAAATGGAGTTCACTCTTTGTTTGCTGAAAATCCTTCAATTATCCTTAACAAAATAATTTATTTTTCTTATTCTAGGATCCCCCAAGAAAAGAGTGATCGTAATCCCCCAAGGAAAGGTTTTAACTCTGTTTGGCCTAAAAATGGAGTTCACTCTTTGTTTGCTGAAAATCCTTCAATTATCCTTAACAAAATAATTTATTTTTCTTATTCTAGGATCCCCCAAGAAAAGAGTGATCGTAATCCCCCAAGGAAAGGTTTTAACTCTGTTTGGCCTAAAAATGGAGTTTACTCTTTGTTTGCTGAAAATCCTTCAATTATCCTTAACAAAATAATTTATTTTTCTTATTCTAGGATCCCCCAAGAAAAGAGTGATAGTAATCCCCCAAGGAAAGGTTTTAACTCTGTTTGGCATAAAGATGGAGTTCACTCTTTGTTTGCTGGAAATCCTTCAATTATCTTTAACAAAATAAGTTATTCTTTTTTTTATTCTAGGATAAACTGTTTTAGTTGTTCTATTACATTTTTATTTTCTTATCTATATTCGAATATTTATTAAAGGAACAAAGCGCCTTCTTCCCTGAATTTTGAATATTTTGTTAACAGCCAAGACAAGTATCGGGTTCGGTTTATTTTTTGAGTCACCAGACTACGAAGAGACCCTCTTTTAGTAAATGGAAGTAAATAAGGAATAACTCATCATCAAAGGCGTTGAATATTGGCAACATCAAAAACAAAATGGATGTAGTGCAATGGAAGAAATTCTTGGAGTGTGTTCTCTATTGAAAGGATGGAATGCTAAAAGGAGAAAAGAGGTGGAACCTTTTCAGAAGCGTAAGCGAGTTAGAGCTGTAAGCGAGATAGAAGCGTAAGCGAGATAGAAGTAGCGTGACGAGAAGCGAAGCTCCCACATCCCCCGTAAGGTTTATTTGATCAGGAGAGATAGAGCTGATTCGATTCGTCCCAATCATTCTCCAAACCCTTCCACCATTCTTCATGAAATAAATGGTTTTAACTCCCAAGAAAGGTGGTTGTGTTCTGTAAGCCTAACCTAAGCCTTCTGAAAAGTCCTGATGTTCCTAATGGATTAAAGTGTAAAACAGGAGTTGAAATGCCATGACAAGAGCGGAAGGTAAGTGGGATGAGTTTGTCAGGGAGTTTTGCCGGGACCAGTAGCCCACGTCACCTCCATCAGGGGCCGAACAATGGAAACCCTTCAACAATATTGTCTGACCGACAAAGGGTGTCTAAGGATGTTCTTCTACTCCTCGACACCTTTAGATTTCAATACAAGTATTTTCTCTACATTCTCTTGACAACTTATAGACATTTAGTTGTCTAAATGATAATATTAGCATTCAGGTTGTCCAAATAGTACAACAAATATTGATTTTCTAACCTAGATACTCTAAGATCCCAGCTATACTTCCTTCTTAGGGAAACTAGCAAATGCGCACTAAGACTGGGTAATCTATAGCAGAAGCACTCAAACCTACTTCCATGGGGTCCACAAACAGATAGTCGCATATCTGTCGCGGTCCGCAAAAAAAAATAAAATCAGGAAATGATTTCTTACGATTCGCGATTCTTAAATATTGAATTAAACCACAATGAACGGACTCTTGGTGTAGGTTTAATTTTTTTTTTTTTTTTTTTTTTTTTTTTTTTTTTTTTTTTTTAAACGGTGGTAAGTGCGGTAGTGATATAGAGGATATATTTATCTGAGGCGCTCTTAATACTTTTAATGGGCGCGAAATTCAAATAGGTTGAGTATAGATGCTCTATAGGCTATTTCAAGGACATTCCATGCCAAAAATACCACCAGATAGGTGGATAGGTTGAGTATAGATGCTCTATAGGCTATTTCAAGGACATTTCATGCCAAAAATAACACCAGATAGGTGGATAGGTTGAGTATAGATGCTCTATAGGCTATTTCAAGGACATTTCATGCCAAAAATAACACCAGATAGGTGGATAGGTTGAGTATAGATGCTCTATAGGCGATTTCAAGGACATTTCATGCCAAAAATAACACCAGATAGGTGGATAGGTTGAGTATAGATGCTCTATAGGCTATTTCAAGGACATTTCATGCCAAAAATAACACCCGATAGGTGGATAGGTTGAGTATAGATAATAGGCTATTTCAAGGATATTTCATGCCAAAAAGTGAACCTCCGAAATACACTAAATGTAAACCTATCATAAGTATTGAGCACATTTCTACCAATCTTTGCACCATAAGACATGCTAAAGCCGCAGAAGACGTCTTGTCGAAGAAAGTGTTTATCAAACTCTTGCTTATGGACGAATACTATTCCATAAAATATAGTGAAAAAAAAGTATAATAAAAATGATAAACAATATAAAACAAATGGTTACACTGGTCTGCAAAATTTGACTTTTTGTCTGGTGTTTTTATTTTTATATGTCATTATCCCTAATTTGAGTGTGCTGAACCGGAATATGAACTGACGACTTCTGACTTATCAGTGACGACTTCTGACTTAAACAAAACCATACAGACTAACACACTGTATGAATGGGAAGAAAATTGGCTGAAGAGTGAATGTAAATTAAGAGAAATTAAGAACACGACCAAAGCCTGGGTAACGGAATCATTCACTCGACAAGACCAAGTAATTTTATGCAGACTCCGTATAGGCCACACCCGACTTACCCACTCATACTTACTGGACAGAAAGGAAAGACCAATGTGTAGACTATGCAACAGAACATTAACTGTAAAACATATCCTGACGGACTGTAGACAACGCAGCAACTTAACGATTCCTCATGACTTACATGACTTACGGACCGAAGGTAGTCCGTACATTCAAACACTTCTCACATATTTAAAATATACACACATTCACTCGAAAGTATAACTATATGTCATTTTTAATGGAAACATTTTATTCTTTATTATTATATTGTATATAATATTTTTATATATATATTTTTTTAATTTTATTTCTTTTTTTCTTAATACTTTTTGTTACCTTCGTTTATTTTATAACCAACTGACTATCACTTGACTACCAACTGACTGACTTTGATTCTGCCGTTCTTATGAGGTCGTCGCCCTTGTTGCGAAACTCAACAACAATAAATAAATAAATATTGAATTTACGTTATATTATTAAATATAAGTTAGTAAATTTCAACACAACACTCTTCGAAATTAACTAATGTTTCACGTCATCATTTAAATTTGAACATTTGAGTAGTTTTATACATACTGCCTTAAAATAAACGTTCTGAAAAGGTCCAACTCTGGAAAGAATTTAATCCATTTCATTTCAGCAACGAGCAATAATCAACTGACACATTTTTAAAATCCACTTTCCCTGGTAGTGTCTTTCCATTTCCTTTATGTTCTAATAAAATTTTCACCGTGCTCTTCACTGACACAGCCAAGATTTTCTGGAAAACAGACCAAATGTGAGTGCAGGAAATGTACATTCACACTCATATTGCAGCCAAGCTTTCTAAAATATTTTTGTAATTTACCAAAAAGTTTTTGATGGCACTATTAACCCTCCTTCCACAAGTAGGTGTCGAATACGACACTTTCCGTTTCGTTTCTCTTACGGTGATTATCTGAGCAAAGGTTGGGGGTTGTAACCTTGACTTACCCTATCTATCTGAGCAAAGGTTGGGGGTTGTAACCTTGACTTACCCTATCTATCTGAGCAAAGGTTGGGGGTTGTAACCTTGACTTACCCTATCTATCTGAGCAAAGGTTGGGGGTTGTAACCTTGACTTACCCTATCTATCTGAGCAAAGGTTGGGGGTTGTAACCTTGACTTACCCTATCTATCTGAGCAAAGGTTGGGGGTTGTAACCTTGACTTACCCTATCTATCTGAGCAAAGGTTGGGGGTTGTAACCTTGACTTACCCTATCTATCTGAGCAAAGGTTGGGGGTTGTAACCTTGACTTACCCTATCTATCTGAGCAAAGGTTGGGGGTTGTAACCTTGACTTACCCTATCTATCTGAGCAAAGGTTGGGGGTTGTAACCTTGACTTACCCTATCTATCTGAGCAAAGGTTGGGGGTTGTAACCTTGACTTACCCTATCTATCTGAGCAAAGGTTGGGGGTTGTAACCTTGACTTACCCTATCTATCTGAGCAAAGGTTGGGGGTTGTAACCTTGACTTACCCTATCTATCTGAGCAAAGGTTGGGGGTTGTAACCTTGACTTACCCTATCTATCTGAGCAAAGGTTGGGGGTTGTAACCTTGACTTACCCTATCTATCTGAGCAAAGGTTGGGGGTTGTAACCTTGACTTACCCTATCTATCTGAGCAAAGGTTGGGGGTTGTAACCTTGACTTACCCTATCTATCTGAGCAAAGGTTGGGGGTTGTAACCTTGACTTACCCTATCTATCTGAGCAAAGGTTGGGGGTTGTAACCTTGACTTACCCTATCTATCTGAGCAAAGGTTGGGGGTTGTAACCTTGACTTACCCTATCTATCTGAGCAAAGGTTGGGGGTTGTAACCTTGACTTACCCTATCTATCTGAGCAAAGGTTGGGGGTTGTAACCTTGACTTACCCTATCTATCTGAGCAAAGGTTGGGGGTTGTAACCTTGACTTACCCTATCTATCTGAGCAAAGGTTGGGGGTTGTAACCTTGACTTACCCTATCTATCTGAGCAAAGGTTGGGGGTTGTAACCTTGACTTACCCTATCTATCTGAGCAAAGGTTGGGGGTTGTAACCTTGACTTACCCTATCTATCTGAGCAAAGGTTGGGGGTTGTAACCTTGACTTACCCTATCTATCTGAGCAAAGGTTGGGGGTTGTAACCTTGACTTACCCTATCTATCTGAGCAAAGGTTGGGGGTTGTAACCTTGACTTACCCTATCTATCTGAGCAAAGGTTGGGGGTTGTAACCTTGACTTACCCTATCTATCTGAGCAAAGGTTGGGGGTTGTAACCTTGACTTACCCTATCTATCTGAGCAAAGGTTGGGGGTTGTAACCTTGACTTACCCTATCTATCTGAGCAAAGGTTGGGGGTTGTAACCTTGACTTACCCTATCTATCAGTAGTCCTTTAGACAAAGGTTGGGGGTTGTAACCTTGACTTACCCTATCTATCAGTAGTCCTTTAGACAAAGGTTGGGGGTTGTAACCTTGACTTACCCTATCTATCAGTAGTCCTTTAGACAAATAACTGGAAAATTAAGTTATAGACCTTTATTCTTCCTCGTAATTTTCGTAAATTTGTGGAAAACTGAGTATCAGTGTCGGATACGACACCGCCTTGTGGTATACGTGACAAATTTTTCATCGTGTATGTACAGCTCAAGGAATTTTTTTATGAGTATTTGCCGTTTTTTTTTTACACCGGTAGGTGGCTGAAGGAACTGATGAAGAATTTAAAAGTGACGAAACGTGTACTGAAACCGAAGTCGTTTTGAAGATTTGCTTTAGTTACACCTCACATGAATGAAAGGTTGATAAATCTACTCACTCCTGAAACTCTTCAATATGTAATCTGCAGCCTCCTAGGTACAGAAACATCCAAACACACACCCCCAACACAACTCGTTCAAGTTCAGAAAGACTTGGAAAATATTCCTTCTATGGACGGAGAAAGAACAGGAAGAGAAACCAAACATGTCTTCAGTGCAATAAAAGTATTTATGGTGAACAATAAAAGAGTAACATGTCCTTCATGTCACACGAAAAATTAAAAAGAAAAAAATATTGTATATTATATTGTGAAAATATTTTCATTTTAATTTTTGCAATTTTTGAAATTAATTATAAATATATTTATAATAAATTTCGCTTTCTTTTATTAAACTTATATTCATATCCGCCCAATTAACATAGTTATTTGGAAATTGAGTCCAATTTTATACTAGGTGTCGTATCCGACACCGCCATGTGGTATGTGCACTAAAAACCTTGTGGGAGGAGGGTTAAAACCGATTCTTGCCTGCTTTTTTTTTTTTTTTGTATCATTCATAATTTCTTCAGATATATTTCCAGTAGTTGGAATTCTTATTTAAAGCCTTCACATATTGCTCCATTAAGCCTAATTGAATGCGCAAAGGTGGTAAAAGAACATTTTTCGGGTCCACAAGACACTCATGAATTGCATTTGTCATTCCTGGTGCGGAGTGTCTATCTTCTTCCAATTTTCAGCTTTCAAAAACCTAACACGTGTTTTTAATAAATAACACGTGTTATTTTTCTTATTCTAGGATAAACTGTTTTAGTTACTCTATTATATTTTTATTATATTGTTATATATATTAAAATATTTATTAAAGGAACAAAGCGCCTTCTTCCCTGAATTTAGAATATTTATTTAACAGCCAAGACAAGTATCGGGTTTGCTTTATTTTTTGAGTCACCATACTACGAAGAGACCCTCTTTTAGTAAATGGAAGTAAATAAGGAATCAAAGGCGTTGAATATTGGCAACATCAAAAACGAAATGGATGTAGTGCAATGGAAGAAATTCTTGGAGTGTGTTCTCTATTGAAAGGATGGAATGCTAAAAGGAGAAAAGAGATGGAACCTTTTCAGAAGCGTAAGCGAGTTAGAGCTGTAAGCGAGATAGAAGCGTAAGCGAGATGAAAGCGTAAGCGAGATAGAAGCGTAAGCGAGATAGAAGTAGCGTGACGAGAAGCGAAGCTCCCCCATCCCCCGTAGGGTTTATTTGATTAGGAGAGATAGAGCTGATTCGATTCGTCCCAATCATTCTCCAAACCCTTCCACCATTCTTCATGAAATAAATGGTTTTACCTCCCAAGAAAGGCGGTAGTGTTCTGTAAGCCGAGCGGTTTTCTTACTCTGATGGTGGAGAATTGGGTTTTTCCTCAGCCGGACTGTACAAAGGTGGCTAGGTTTACACCTAGGATACTACAAGAGCTCTGCTTGATATTTTCATAGGTGGAAATTTTACGGTCTCCCCATTATCCTTCAAAATATTTTGCTAGGAGATTGTTTATTTATTGAGAATACACGTGCAAACAAAGCTAAATATTTCTATCACTAAATAAACTATTTTATGGTTTTTATATATATTGTTTTTTTATGTTTGGAATAGCTGTTAGATTACTTAAAAAACTATTCTTATTATTATCATAAGTACTTTGATTTATATACGGCAATAAAAGTTCTTTACAAATTAATATAAGTTATAATACGAATAGGAGGGGTCTCCCGTGGTCTAATGGTTAGCGCCTTGGATTCATAAGCGGGAGATGGTGGGTTCGATCCCCACCTCCGGCAGGAATTTTCTCATCTCAAGGGCTCGTTTTGATAATTCCTCGCTGTACCCTGGATGTCGGCGCTAATGACCTAGAAGTAGATGCGCCGTAAAAAAAATAAAAAATAAAAAAATAAAAAAAAAAAAAAATAAAAAAATAAAAATAAAAATACGAATAGGAATATTATAAGTTATAATATATACCTACATATTATTTATATATACCACATATATATTTTTGACAGATCTCTGACGACTTAATTTTATTATTGGACACCAAAAAGGAGAATTAAAAAACTGGATACACTAAATAAAGACTGCTAAACTAATTTCCTGGAAATCAACGAATCCAAGACAAAAGTTATTTTTTACAAAAAAAAAAAAAAAAAAAAAAAAAAAAAACCCGAATGCTGGCTAATAGAGATAGTATCTTTTCTTACGCAGCTTCGGTTCAAATACAATTACAGCAAAATAAAGGAAAATTAAATGGTAAGTCAAAATCCTAATTAATTTCCCTGTCGAGATCAATATAAAATTTTTTAAAAAAAATGTAGCTATTTCTTCTTTTAACATTGATTTCTATTTTAATTTCAAAATATTATCGAATAGTTTTTCATTTTTGTTGAGAGGAGATCGTAGACCGTTGGCGATGCGAAGGTAGAAAATAACAAATTTGATAAAAAAGTCATCTCCTCCTCTGCCTACTCCATCATTTTTCATTTATTGAAAACATCTTGCTAAGACTCTATAGCGCCTGCAATAAAGCCCTTCATACCTGCCTCCCTTCCATTAACACCACACTTTTATGACACTGCCTTCTATTCTTTGATATTTTTCTCTACTACCACCCTCAACTTAATGGGTGGTCAAGAACTCCTCCTCCACCACCCACTCCTTTCTCCAACACTTATCTTGATAAACCACAGCCAGAAATGATTTCGCATCCGTTAGGTATAGTTCTCCATCTTATCGTCGGTAAGCCTATTTTCAAAATGTTTTTGTTCATTTTAGCACTTTCCTCCGAAGGAAAGTAGCTATTGAGGTTGGACACATGACGGAATTTTTGACAAATTTCTTCAAATCTTTATCGATCCTACCTAGTAGACACCGAAAATGACCCCCGTTAAAATTTATATATATATATATATATATATATATATATATATATATATATATATATATATATATATATATATGTGTCTGTTAACACGATACGGCCAGAGTTTTTGTTTTTTTCGTCACGAAACTTGGTATATAGCATTCAATTAGCAAACGATTGAACGAGTTCGTTAACCACCAAAGTCGGTCCACCGGAAGGGGGGGTTTACCCCGAACCCAAAACACTTATTTGACTATGTCAGCCGTAATATTTGTTATATTTCAACGAAACTTGGTATTCGTAGTGTTAATATAGAGAGAAAAATGAGATATAAAAATGAACTAAATCGGTTCATTAGAAGGGGGGGTTTACTCCGGACCCACAATACCAATTCGCCACTACCAGCCGTGATTTTTGGTATATTTCGACGAAACTCGGTATTCGTAGTGCTAATCCACAGGTAAGTATTTGTTGTAAAAATAAACGAAATCGGTTCATTAGGAGGGGGGGTTTACTCCTGACCCACAATACCAATTCGCCACTACCAGCCGTGATTTTTGGTATATTTCGACGAAACTCGGTATTCGTAGTGGTAATCTACAGGAAAATATCTGTTGTAAAAAGAAACTAAATCGGTTCATTAGAAGGGGGGGTTTACTCCGGACCCAAATTCCTAATATACTCATACCGGTCGTAATTTCTGCTGTATTGTAACGAAACGCTGTATACGTCGTGGGTAACTCATGAGAAAGAAGTGTTGTAAAAATGAGCTGAATCGGTCAATCGGAAAGCGGGGGTTTAATTTGTAATATATTTCAATAGAAAAGCCGGCAGATGTAGGTTCACAAAGCCGCCGCAAGGAGCGCTTTCTACCACTAGAGTGACTGTATCCTGTTCCTGCGTTAGATCAAAATACGATAATATGAGGATTTTTGTATTTATTACGTAGTGTAGTAGGTACCATGTGTAAACATAACTCTGGATGCAAATTAATAATTGATCAGTTACTCGTTACAAAATGAGAACTATTCACGTTTTTATTTTATTTATGTAGGATATTTTAAGCAAATTGTTCTGGAAAGCAGTCTACACTACCCAAATTCTGAGGAAAGTGCTTAGTTATGCAGCTCCTGCGTGACGGACTTTACATCCTGATCCATGTTACCCATCTAGTTCCTAAACCAGGATTGAACTATCTCTAATTTCTCTGATGAAAAATTATAAATTATTTTACTCCAAATTTTCCAATTTACTAAGCATTGCGTCGGACTGCCTTCGACATATTTTTTAACCGAATGCTGCATTCTAGGACACTCAATAGAAACAATTTCAATTGGAAATTAGCTTATACGTAGTTCTTATTTATTTATATACGTTTTCTTACCCATTCTCGAATCCAATAACGCAGCCTTCCTTATATTTCTAATATGAATCAATGTGTCTTATGGTTTGAATCAGACACACGCCGTCCGCTGAGTAAGGTATCTTAACTAAAAAGTCCGTCACGCAGGAGCTGCATAACTAAGCACATTCCTCAGAATTTGGGTAGTGTAGACTGCTTTCCAGAACAATTTGCTTAAAATATCCTACATAAATAAAATAAAAACATGAATAGTTCTCTTTTAAATTTGTAGTGAGTAACTGATCAATTATTAATTTGCTTCCAGAGTTATGTTTTCACTTGGTACCTACTGCACTACGTAATAAATACAAAAAACCTCATATTTTCGTATTTTGATCTAACGCAGGAACAGGATACAGTCACTCTAGTGGTAGAAAGCGCTCCTTGCGGCGGCTTTGTGAACCTACGTCTGGCGGGCTTTTCTATTGAAATATATTACAAATTAAACCCCCGCTTTCTGATTGACCGATTCAGCTCATTTTTACAACACTTCTTTCTCATGAGTTACCCACGACGTATACCGCGTTTCGTTACAATACAGCAGAAATTACGACCGGTATGAGTATATTAGGAATTTGGGTCCGGAGTAAACTCCCCCTTCTAATGAACCGATTTAGTTCATTTTTACAACACATATTTACCAGTAGATTACCACTACGAATACCGAGTTTCGTCTAAATATACCAAAAATCATAGTGGCGAATTTGTATTGTGGGTCCGGAGTAAACCCCCCCCCTTCTATTGAACCGATTTAGTTCATTTTTATATCTCACTTTTCTCTCTATATTACCACTACGAATACCAAGTTTCGTTGAAATGTAACAAAAATTACGGCTTACATAGTCAAATTAGTGTTTTGGGTTCGGGGTAAACCCCCCTTCCGGTGGACCGACTTTGGTGGTTAACGAACTCGTTCGATCGTTTGCTAATTGAATGCTATATACCAAGTTTCGTGACGAAAAAACAAAAACTCTGGCCGCTATCGTGTTAACAGACATATATATATATATATATATATATATATATATATATATATATATATATATATATATATATATAAATTGTAACGGGGGTCATTTTCGGTGTCTACTAGGTAGGATCGATAAAGATTTGAAGAAATTTTTCAAAAATTCCGTCATGAGTCCAACCTCAATAGCTACTTTCCTTCAGAGGAAAGTGCTTAAAGGTATTCAGAGAGAAGTTGCCGGGTGATGTGTGATTTTAAAGGAGAGGAACGGAGCCGAGAACAGAGGCTGTAAATAGATTTAGTCTCGCCGTAGCTAACAGTGTTTCAAGCTTCATCAGGGTCTGGTCTTAGGAGCTGGTAGATTTAATCATCTCCCTGCCTTCTGGTTTATATCTCTTTCATAGCGGTGTTTAGTTCAATCAACGGAATTAGTTCTCCGCCATATTCTTCTAGATTCGATGTTAGTTGATGAAGAAGAGGAAATATTTAATATGGAGTTAGAATAAATATAGGTTAACAAGCCAAACAGGAAAGGGGTAGATTTTGACGTGTTTCCTGCTTTATGAGAAAAGTCTGCCTTTGGCCTACTGAGATCTAGCGTGGGAAAACACGGGGTTAACCCTTACGAGTCGGCTACCCGCAGCATGGGCGTATATAGAAAATAATTTCGGAGGAGGCTGGAAAAATTTCGGGGGTTGGGCTGAGACCATTTCCGGTGTGTGGAATACTAACAATTTAGATCTTGGAAGAGTTTTAGCCAACTTAAACGCTATTAAACGCAAAATAGAATATGTTTTATGAACTAAATGATCTTATTTAATTTATTTTTAAGGGTCTTATGAAATTTTTACCGATCAAATCAAAATTTCCGGGGAGGGGGCAGAGCCCCCTCAACCCCCCCCCCTTATATACGCCTATGACCCGCACGACCTTAGATGCCCGTGGAGCGGGGCCCGTTTCACTCTCCTGGTTCCACAGGACAGTATTAAAATAGCTGAGTCGACACTGTCCATCTCTTCTCATTTATCCTTAATATGCTTTCCTTATTTCTTTCTTTATAACGATTTCTTTAAAATTTTCTTATTCTTGGGCTTTGTGCCAGTCAACGGCAGGCTTAAATGTTTTTTTTTTTTAATTATTAAATTTGGGCTACCAGTATCGAGTGAGTTAGTAAAACCTTTCCTCACCGGGGATCGAAGATATATGAACTCCATCAGCTGCCAATGATTCAGTTCACTGAAGACTACAGCTCCTGGAAGTTAGAAAGGGGAAGTAAATTTGAGCTCCACGCGAAACGGTGTCACAATAAAGGATGTTGTACAGTATATACATACAAATATATATCCAGTGAAATAATTTAAATCTTTGGGGGTATAAATATGAGGAGAAGAAACACTGATCCCGTTGGAAGTCTAAATCTCTGGATGTTTACGGAAAAATAAAAAAATCTGCCCCGTAACAGGCCACGAGGGCCCTGAGGGGCAGATACTATATAGGTATCTGATTCATGACCGTACGGCACACTAGGGAGATAGTGTGGTCAGTACTATGCTCTGGCCGCATGATTTTCCCCCTTGGCAGTTTCGACTGCTTGAGTCATTAGCACCCAAGGCACCCATTATTTAATTAATTAAAGGCTGGGTTGGCCTAGAGACGATCAGGGAGGCCTAATTAAACCCAGGAACGATGACACTAGAAGAATAAAATCTTTAGTACTATGCTCGGGATTTGAACTCAGGTCCTCCAGCTTATTAGTCCAGTGCTCTACCACTGAGCTAACCTCGCCCCATGAATCATGGTAATGAAAGAGTGGTGAACATGGGTGGCGGGAGCGGCGGAGTAGTCTGGACGTACAGAACATTTACGAAGGCACGGTCTAATGCGAAAGTGAATCAGAGCTGCGAGGATCACAGCCTACAAGGATAATATTGATAGGTAAATATTTATTAATGAGTGATACAGTTATTGGATTTGTCTAACGTTTTATGATATTGCAGTAGCAGCAGGAGATAAGGCATATCACCCCTTAACCCCTTCAGTTCCATTGTCCAGCCGGCTGGACATAACTTCTTAACTTTGTATCACACTGCCTATAGTCGATAGATGTTTACTACCACTTTGGTTTGTAGCTCTATGTATTAACCCCTTCAGTTCCATTGTCCAGCCGGCTGGACATAACTTCTTTACTTTGTATCACACTGCCTATGATCGATAGATGTTTACTACCACTTTGGTTTGAAGCTCTATGTATTAACCCCTTCAGTTCCATTGTCCAGCCGGCTGGACATAACTTCTTTACTTTGTATCACACTGCCTATGGTCGATAGATGTTTACTACCTCTTTGGTTTGAAGCTCTATGTATTTTTCTTCCACTTGACATCTAATATAAAATGATTTCATTCGATTTTGAAAGGTTATGTGTAAAATCTTCTCTGCTCCACCACGGGCAGTCATGGATTCTAAAAGTTATTGACTTTTCTTTACATATTTAGTCCAAATGGTTTCTTTTTAGTGAATAAAACTCCTCCAAATTTAATGTAAGTGATCATTTTAAAAGTTGGAGGTTCAGTTTTATCAATAAAGTTTGTAATAAGGTGTCTACGAATTTTTGAAAATCCATGTCCAGTATACTGTACATGGGAAGTCAACCCTCATATTTGATGTAACTATATTTTTTATCTATTTTTCAAATATTTACTGTTATATTTTGTTTTTATGTTGTCAGAATTGTTTTTTTTTAATACCATAATAATCAATAACTTTTTCTGAATGGTATGGGGTAGAAGGCGCCCAAACCATTCAAAAATATCATCTGTCCGTTCACATGATTTTCAAAAAATATATTCTTAGTAGTTTTATGTTTTGTCTTTTTTAATTAATCAAATATATTTTTTTGAGACTAGACTGTAAATATTTCAATTTCATTAATTTTCATTATTACTGTGCGCTGACAACAATTTCATGTCTAAAATTCTAATCTATTTTTACAATACCTTATGATATTTGAGCTTTTACAATAATATTTACTAAAAATTTTTCAAATTTATTTTTTCTGAATTATTTTATTTTAAATAGGTAATAAATTACTGCTTTAATTATATATTTTTTTAATATTTCGAAATTTTGAATTTCCTCCACAAATCACATTACTTGAGAACCAATGTCCAGTATACTGGACATTACGTTACTCATGTCAGGTAAACCATAAAATTCTGAAAAAAATCAGGAATCTTCACAAGAGCAATACACAACTATGGCAGGAAAATAAAATTTTTTTATCAAGAAATAAAAATTCGGACCTGAAGGGGTTAAGGTCATTAACGCCGTTCCGTTGGGTGATAATAATAATAATAATAAAATAATGAAGGATACATCTCAATCAAGTGTGTAAAAAGTGATCATTATTACAACCTCCAAATCCCCAGAAGCGAGCGAATCTTTGAATTAGAACAGGACTAACTAGCCTTAAAGATCAAACCAAAAAGATACATATAATGATTTATCGGAAGCTTGATGGAAGAGTGTGCTTTAGCAACCCTATTAATTTGGACAGCCTCACTTTCAGTTTTAATAAAGTGTTCTTCTTCTTTTGTGAATATTAATACGCATTTAGCTATGATTGCAGTGATACTTCCAATCAAAGGTAAATTTTTTTCTACTTAATTTTGGTATAAGGTTCGCGGCATTTGAAAAGCCGCTCAATTTTGTTAGTTTGATCGCCTAAAATTTTATCGAAGGAGTCAGATATTTGGTGTTGCTCTGTTAATTGTTAATATGCACCGTAATTCGTCAAAATGTGCTTCACAGTGAGGAGCACATTGCAAGAGTTGCAAGTTGGCGGAGGGTCTTTTGAAATAAGGAAGAAATGAGTGAAGTCTGTAAGGCAGATTCTCAAAGAATTCTATTAATTTACGTAAGTTTGCTGGACTAAACTTTAGATATCTTCTTGAATGAGCGAAGCGAGCGGAAACGCATAGCCCGAATATAATAAAAAATGTTAGGGCGGGTCAGGAGGCCCTTAAAATTTACAATTATTTTTTTAAGAAATCAATTATCAACATTTCGAATGAGAGTTATTTACTTCCCAATTTTAAATCCCTGCGCATCTTTCCAAATATTGTTGTTTACACTACCTTTCCTAACCTGCATAACAGTCAAATTTAATGGTTAATAACGTTTTTCCTAGTTGAAAACGACTTTTTTTTTTTAACGGATTCGTATTTAGTGCATCAAAATACCGCATAGAACATCCAGAAAAAAAAATCTTCGAGGAGGCCCCTAAACTTCACAATTACCCAACCAGGGCATAAACCGACCACTCTATTTACCTTGTGAGCCGGCCCGACAAGAATCATGTACCTTCGAAAGATACCTGTGTTCTCTTCAGCTGGTAAAGGCCTGATTTTTATTTATGCCTGGAAGAAATATTTCCTGGCAATGCAGCAAAATTTTTCAATGGTTAAAAACATTTTCATTTCTAAGTATAATGATGAAGCAATATACAATATACATAATTTTACTACGAACTGTATTTTACTGTGTAACTTTGATATTTGAAACAAAATCAAACCGGAGAGAAAGCACCAAAAAGCCTTGAAGGGATCTGAACTCCAAAAGAATAGACAAACTGAATTAAGCAACAACTTTCCTGTAGAAAGAGAAACTCAAAGACAAATATTAATAACAATATTTTCACCAGTTTGAATTAACTTGACAATTTCGCAAAAAATTCATATTTTGATTACTCAGAAACTTGTTTCAATTACATAAATTTCCTTAACAAATCTAAATATATAATAAAGTTATTTTACAAAAATTTCAAAATAATCAGCAGAATGAGTTAGAAGCTAGGAAAAAAAAATATTTTTGAGCACTGAAAGGCAGTATTCAGGAAATAATCGCATATTTTGTTTAACGACTTGAATAAAAACATTTTTTTTTTTTTTTGCGGCGAATTGACATCTTGGCCATTAGCGAAAAATTATAGTGTAAACTATCGTAAAATTTTGTGTTTTCGGGGGTTCAGCTTAAACCCCCTCTTGGGGATTTGTGCTGGGGTTTGTCTGACCCCGGATTCCGATTCAGCGACCCCAAAAACATATAGTAAACATGGTCTCCTTTCTCGGTCTGATTTTTTATTTGAGTATGTGTTGTTTGTTGTTGTTTATATGTTTTTCCCTTTATTATACTTATTTTTCCCCAATTATATTTATTTTCATTATGTTATGATAATCTATTATAATTTATTTATTAATATAGGGTTGGCAAATAAGTCCTTTCGGTTTTACAAAAGAAAACTATTGTATATTTTGAACATAATTTTTATTTTAATCTACAATGTAATGTCCATTATTTTCTATTACCCCATCTCTCCATCAGCTCATACAAAAACACCCTTGAAATCCCACCATACAGAAAGCATTATCTTCTTTGGGTGCAATCCCGCTTTAGATGTGGTCCCAGGTGGTTCGTTGCTAGGTCTCCAAGATTTTTTTCGCACCACATTATCGTAGTCAATCCACTTTTCATCCCCTGTCACAAGTCTTTTAAGAAATGGATCGTTTTCTTGACGTTTTCGCAGGGAATCGCAAATGGAAATGCGTTTTGCCAAGTTGGCTTCGGTCAGAGAGTGGGGGACCCAAACATCCAGCCTAGAAACGTAGCCGAGCTTCCGTAAATGATTTTCTACGCTTGCATGTGATATATCTAGGGCCTCAGCAATGTCTCGCACTGATTGGGAAGGATTTTGATCGACTATAGCCTTAACATCAATGCTTTCAATTTCTTGTGGACGACCAGGTCGTGGTGCGTCGTTTATGTCAAAATTCCCTGCCCTAAACTTGGCAAACCAATTTTGGCACGTGCGCTCTGTTAAGGCTTTATCCGCATAGACCCCGCATATTTTTTTATGAGCCTCTGCAGCTCGCTTTCCTTTTTTGAAATAATACAGCAAAATATGCCTATAATGCAATAAATTACCGTCCATCTTCTCAGCTGGATCACAAACGCAATACTGACGTAATCTTAACAAGTGTCGACAGACATAACTGTTTACATATTACAAATAGGATAAACAATCCTCTGTTGGGATTAATTGCATCAGATAAATGTGACATATTGTAAACAAAACATGAATACAAAAACCGAAAGGACTTATTTGCCAACCCTATATTACCATTTTGTTTAAATCTGACGTGTTCATATAGATTTCTAATCGCCTGCTTATTCCGGTCCGGCAATAAACAAATAAATAAATGGTTTTTTTTTATTAATTTTTTCCTAATTATTGACATTTAAGAATTTTCGTATAATTTTCGCCTTTAAGTAGCAAAATCGCGTCTTCGGACCTTTTAACTATTTTTTTCGCGGTGGCCATGTACGAAAAAGAAGACTGTATGTTATACAGTACATTACATAGGTTTGTCGGGTGGACCTAAAACATATTTATGTTCCTGAATTTGATCAGAAGGCTCTAAACGATTTTTTGTGTGCTATATCTGTTGTCTTTGAATTACAGAATATAGTACATTACATTCCTGTGATTACCTGAGAATTTTTGGAATTCATGTTGAATCCTTTATTAGCGCGGTTCCTCCCTCCGTCTATAGGGAGGAACCCCGCTTATAAGGTTGACCTCATGAAACAATCCGGAAGTGCAAAAATTTTACGTTTCAGAAACCCTAGAGAACGAAAATAACGGTGGTTCAAATTTGTATATATATATATTGTTCGCTATTTCCTGGCCTCAATAATGGTCCGATTTTGATGACATTTGGTACAAAAATCTTTCGTCTAATTTGAAAGGTCAAGTACGAAAAAGCGCGAAAAAAATCGTTATGCTTACTTCTTATTATTGCAAGTAATCGTTTTATAGGTTTATTCACCTATTAAAACAAATGACACCATTTTAAAGGCGATAGCTTTAACCGTTTTGGAGAAAAATGGAAAAATAGGTGTCAAAAACTCAGAATCATGGGATTCAGTTGAAACATTTTCTGCATGTTTTAAATTCATTCATACAAAGATGTTTAAATTAAATACGTTCTGACTTAAGGAAGGATTAGAATAAAAAAATTTATTAATAGACATGAAAAGGTTTGGGAACTTCGTATATTTTCCTTAAAATCTCGAAAACGGTTAGGAAATCGTAGTGGAAAGTAATCATTCGAAAGCTTAATAAATTTTCTACAAAAAAGATTCTAAAACTATTTTCGATTAGCCGATGTGAATCGGAGAAATAAGGGCTCACAAATGTTTTTGTTTGGTTCTTTTGAACAGGTTTTTGTAGTTTTTTTAGCTCACTTTTCAATTGGTTGTTTTTTGTTTTGAATTTCATTTATTTACAGAATTAGGGGTCTCCCGTAGTCTAGTGGCTAGCACGCTGGATTCATAAGCGGGAGATGGTGGGTTCGATTCCCACCTCCGGCAGGAATTTTCTCATCTCAAGGCTCGCTGGGAAAATTCCTCGCTGCACCCTGGATGTCGGCGCTAATGACCAAGAAGTAGAAGCGCCGTAAAAAAAAAAAAAAAAAAAAAAAAAACAGAAAAAAAAAATAATAATAATAATAATAATGTTTATTTTATCCATTATATACATGACAGGAACAACATTTTTTTAGGGCATGGTGATAACACCGTCAGCCCAAGTTCGGTTACTATTTACATTTTGTTGCAATAATATAGAGCAGAATAAATAAATCATATATAACTTATATCCAACTTTTTTATAATAATTTTATGTATTCTTCGTTCCTTTTTTACAATGGTAATCTAATTATACACACATATACACACACACACACGCACACACACACGCATACGTACATATACACACACACATACACACACACACACACACACACATATACACGTACACACACATATATACATACACATATGCACACAGACATACATCTACAAGAAACAAAACTAACAACTATTCAGATTTACAAAAAAATAAAAAATTATATACATTTATCCAAAATCAATTTGTATGGAATAATAAACAATAACTTAGCGCATACTCTGAATCAAACGCAAAAATCAGCAATCTAACAGAAACATAAATAAATTAATCTATGTAATTAAAAATATTTCACTTTGTAAATGTAAAAATACACTGCTTTAGAATTTAGAAGTTAAACTGAGTAATTAAAAATTGTCTATAACGTCCAGCACATTTTATATAACTTACTAAATCCCTATAGTTTTCACCATTTAATATGTTCACCACTTGTTGATGATTAAGAGTCCTTCGATGAAAGTAGATTAATCTGAACTCTATCAGGACCGGACACATCCCAATGAAATGGAATACATCTTCCCTAGCCTTCATATTACAAAGCGAGCATTCGATTTGTCTTCCTTCTCTCCATGGTTTGAAATTCAGGTTAATTTCTTCACATCTTGTTCTGCAAATGATGATCTTCTCCTTGATTGAGAGCTTCTCATCAAATAGATACGAGCCAGGATGGACGAGCTTCGCATATAGAACATGACATCTAGCCTTGTTAGCTTGTTGTATGAGGTTATTGTAGTAGCTCCTGTTTAATGCTTCTGTAAGATTCTTCTGATTAGTCTTCAAGTCATTACTGTTTACATAGCCTCACCATTCCAGGTTGTGCTTCCTTGCGAGATCTTTAAGTTCCTTGCACCAGAATATGTTTTTATTTAATATTTCATTCGCCAAAAAGTTTGGTAATCTATTCTCTGGCATAGCTAATACTTTGCTGATATAGTTCAAATGCATGCAAAGCGAAGTAGAAAACATTGAACTACAGCCAGTTTCTAGGGTAAGAGCATAATTTGGAGTGCTTTTTGGTAAGGCTAATGCTTTTCTAAGGAAAAAACGTAACAGCTTCTCTACCGTTTCCGATTTCCTGAATCCCCAGACCTGCCCACAGTACAACACAACAGCTTTTGCAGTTGCCATGAAGACTTTTAGTTTTTCTTGGAAGTCTATATCCCGCCTGTCGAATATGCCAAAAAAAAAAAAAAAAAAAAAAAAAAAATTTACAGAATTAGTATGAAAGTAGAAGAAGACAAGAAAATTAGAAACAGTTTGATATTTGATACTGTGAAATAACTATTTCTAACTTGTAGCACTGGGGTTGGCCAACCCAGCTGTAGGGTGGGATTCCAGGTAAAAGGGTACGCTGGCCCTTTGTAGCGGGTAATAAAAGGATTTCACGAAGGGTCGTACCAAAAGAATAACTGTTTCTATTTCAATATTTCTAAATGACACTAGGTGTAACACAGGAACCGCGCTAAGATGACGCAGTTCCTGCTAGTCGGACTTTTTTTTTGTTATTATTATACATATTAAGTTATAGACAATAAATTCAACTAAGAAATAATATTAATAGAGATATAATTACCTCGAAGTTAAGCAAGGGGAATTGAAAGACCTTCAATTCCGAATGAAAAACGAGCAAAACTTATCGAGGCCACTTCGTTCCCGAGGTCTGATGGAAATAGAGGACTCGTTGAGGAAATCGAGGATTTTTCTCTCGAGGAAAAATCAACCGAGCTTTACCTTTCAAAAACTACTTCTTAGATGAATTCTCTCCACTTAGAACGATTTAAATGAAGAAAACCATTGTCATATGAACAATAACTGAGAGCGTATTGTTGTAAACGGGCGACCTTGTTTTTTTGTTTTAGTAATAGAAAAAAATAAGCTGAAATAAGTGCTTTCAGTAATATTTTTATTTAAATTTTTCTAACAATGCCAATATTATTTGAGAAAATTTCTGTTTTTATAGAAAGAATGGGTAGTAGTTGAAGTGGAAAATTGTGCAAGAATATTTGCTCCAATGAACAAGGAAAGCCAATTTCCATTTTAAAGGATTATTCTAAATTCCCTAGAATTTTGCATTTTATTAAGTCATCGCATTAAATCAAGGAGAGATGATTTCTTGCATCATATTCTCCTAGTTTACTCATAAATTTGTGTGTGTATATATATATATATATATATATATATATATATATATATATAATACATAAGGCGTACTCTAATCCTTTCCTTTCATTCCGGTGTTATGTTCGGATAAGCAGATGATTTTTGTGCTAATCTTTACTTTAACATGTCTACTTTGAAATGTGACCTTTCTCATGACGAAGGAAGGTAAGAGCTTTTTTTGTAATCATAGCTCTTCTCAATGCTTAGATAAAATTTGTAACCTTTTACGTTGTAATGCGGTCTATTTGCACAGTTTGACTGATTTGTGGCTTAGTAGACCACCGTAGAGCAGGATATACCCACATACCCATATATACTTAAATATATATATATATATATATATATATATATATATATATATATATATATATACATGGTTACTGGTAAGTCAACCCACATCCATTGCGAGCTGATAGTTTTCATGAATTGAAACAATTTTAAGCCTATATTATTAAGAAATATGTATTCCCTTAAGCAGGCTACTCACGGTCAGGCAGGCCTGTCAGTTAGACCTGAACAGCTTGTAAGCAGGTCGCCTGAACGTGTATATATTCCGGCCGGTCTGTCAGTTAAGACTGTTCAGGCGACCGGAATATATACACGTTCAGTCGACCGGCCTTCAGGCGGACTGCTCAGGCCTAACTGTCAGGCCTGGCTGATCGTGTTTAGTCTGCTTAATCCAAAAGTTACTCGTTTCAAGACTTTTTTTTTCAAGTCATTGTTGCTTAGGTTTTGGTTATTTTATTGCTAAATTTTTGTATTGAAGATATGTAAAATAAACTATTAATTAAATAAAACTACCAAATACGAGATAACGAATGGTTCCACCTAATAACTAAAATATTCATTACTTTTTCCTATAACCTGTAACTTTAACTGTGTCTCACTTAAAAACAATATTAGTAACTTATATTAAAAATATTTTTCATTATTAAACTAGAGGAAGAAGTACAACAGTCAGATAAAATTTTCATAATTTTTAGAAAAAAAAAATTGACAAACGGGTAAGCGGTAATTTTAAGTTTCAATTAACACAATAAAATTTCATTTATGTTATTGCTACCGCATTATTCGCTGTTTGACACAAAAGAGGATAATTCATTCAGGGGAAATCGTTGACCGTGGATGATTCAAGGTAGGGATTGTCGGGGTTCGGTCACTGCTTCTTAATAAAACATATACATACATACATATATGAAAAAAACCAAAAACATAATATACAGCTAGATATATATTATGTTTTTGTTTTGTTTTTTCATATATGTATGTAGATGTGTATGTGTATGTGTGTATGTAGGCATATACATATACATGTACATATGTGTTTGTATATATATATATATATATATATATATATATATATATATATATATATATATATATATTATATATATATATATATATATATATATATATATATATATATATATATTAGTATTAAATCCGTCCTACTTGTTTTTACAGCCCTGATGAATGCTTGAAGTTCAAGCCGAAATGTCGGCAACAATAAAACCATTTTTATGATAAAATGTAGTTTTATTAAGTAGCAGTGACCGAACCCCGACAATCCCTACCTTGAAAAGAGGATAATATTATTGTTTACAACTTGTTGTTTGAACTGGAACTCGGTTCGATCTATAAACGGTTAATGTGATTTTCCATAGTAGCCTGTAAGGATCTCGAAATAGTCTGTTGAGCTATTGTCATATGAGTTTTGTGTGCCAGTTGTAAGTACTTCAAGATGACAAGTTATAAGCTATTGTTAGTTATGGTTGACGGTTTATTGTAGGAAGCGGGAAGACAGGTTTAACGTGGATGAATATTGGTTTGTGTTGTCATTTTCGCCTCTTTTGTACCACTTTGGAATTTCAGTTAGGGGTTTGATAAGTTTCTGGATTCATGTTGGATGAAAGCGCTTCTGTATTTCCGCCAGAAGTTGTAAGAGTGTCGGGATATGCCAGAATGTCACCAGTGAAAAGGGTAAAGAAGATAGGACCAATGCCGGTACCTTGTGGAATTCCTACATTCAGCGGGATATACATAATGTGATCCAGCTAAAGAGGGGGTTGCCGTACCAGGAAAACCTTCTGTAAGGGTTTGGAGTGAAGGATTTAAATTACAGCGAAGTACTTATATATACCAAGAAAGTAGGTTTAGTGTTTGAAGAGTTAGTCTGAATGCCAGGCTCGTTCTACTTTGCTTGCAGAAAATCCATGAAAGTTCAAGTGCAATACTTTTTCGGCTCGAGGGATGATGAGATTGGATCAACAAAGCGACGCCCTTGCTACAGCGCGGAATGTTGGGAGCGTAAATCAAACTTATGGGATTAGATGAGATTTAAAAAATGTAGTAAGCTTTGTTATAAAATTGTCTAAAATAATTTGGAAAGTATATTTAAGGCATATGTTTGCAACAAACGGCCCCCTGTATGATTTGATCTGGCCTGCGAGGCATTTTTAAAACCCTTACCTCATCGAGTGAGATGGGGTTTGTCGCTTGCTCCTGCGGAATCAAGTGAGCGAGCAAGCCGAGACTCAATTGATTTCCTGTCGCTTATTAACTTCCGTCGTTTGTGATAATTCCAAATTACACGATTAAATTATAATGTTAAACCTATTTTTTTCATTTAATTTTGTTATTTTAATAACACTTTCATTTTATTTCGTATCTGATATCTATCGATAAAAATAATAAACATTACTTTAAAATGCTATGATATTTTATTTTGGTCCATCTAAGCGGACCAAGAACTCATTTGCACACAATTTCGGGCAAAACTAACGTTAATTTACTCTAACTAAAAATAAACACATGTAATATTTTTAGTTTTAGTTTTAGATTTGTGTAATTATTAATCATATTAACTCAGAAAAATTATTTTTATTCCATATCATTGTACTATGTTGGAGTAGTTTTATGAATAAATAGTTTTTTTTTTAGTGTTAGTATCTGTTTTTCGAATGGTACCTAATTAGTTTAATTTAAGCAAGCGTGACCTTAACCCTTTGTTGCATCATGATGCCTGCAGGCATCATATTCTATTTTACTCTCCCAGAGCACTATGTCGAGTTTTTTCAAATTACATTGCGTTCCCTGTAAGCATCAACAAGTGTCAAAGGGACTGGAAGATTTTTGAACATTGTCCTTTGTTCCCAAGAAGGAATAAACAAGTTAATGTTGACAAAACCAGGAGTCTCGTTTCTCATCCCGAGGGGACCCGTTTCGCCAGGCCACAATACTAATAAAAACGTCCATTCTGACCTAAAAAAAATTGTACTCCTTAGTACTAGTGGTGTATTTTACGAATGGAAAGTTTGTTTTATTGAAATTTTATTTTTTGTGCCAATTTTTGTGGTTGTTTGTCATTTGTTTCCTGTGTGCACCATCGTGCATCTGGTACCGAGGTCCGAGCGATGGATCCCATTATCTGATCGATATGGGGTGAGGAGAAACAGATTTTTCATATAATCACAGCACCAGATGATTTTTTTTTTTTTTTTTTTATTATAATACGTTTATTTAACATCTGTACATTTTTAAGTACATTGGTTAAGTTTGCTCACAAATATGATTAATGATATATACAAAAATTGATTAATACAACTGACAAAAAAGTAAAAAAAAAAAATAAAAATAAATAATTAAATAATTAAATAAATAAAATAAAATAAAAAATAAATAAATAAAAAGAAATATCAAAATAATTTAAGTATAAATAAACGAATAAATGGTAATCATAATAAAATAAATGGAAATAACTAAATAATAAATACGTAAAGACGATGAAATAATAATAATAATAATAATAACAAATAATAATGATAATAACACTTATGGAAGGAGCCAATCAATATTGGTACTTCCTAGTTTGGAATATATTTTTTCTCCACTAGTCAGTTAGCTGGTCACGAGGCCAATGTCTCTTGAGCCTTCTAGGCGGGTTTTGTGGGTGGGTTTGGGAGGAAAGTGTTTGTGCTCTGGGATTGGGATGGAAGGACAATTTGGAATGAAAGGTTAGGAAGCGGGATTTTGCCAGTTCTTGAACGAAAGGGATGTTTAGGTCATTATGAAGAGTTTTATTGGAAACGTAAAAAGGAGCATTGACTATTTTGCGAAGGACTTTGGATTGGAATGCCTGTATTCTGTGTATGTTAGAAGTTTTAGTTGTTCCCCAGAGTTCAAGTCCGTAAGTCCAAATAGGTCGGATTATGGTTTTGTATACAATGAGTTTGTTGTGTATTGTCAGTTTTGATGAAGGTCCCAGTAGTCGTCGTAAGAGTCCGTATCTCCTGTTCAGTTCCTGTCTTTTCAGTCGGGTGTGAGGGTTCCAAGTGAGTCTACTGTCCAGTAATAATCCCAGGTAGCGCACCTCGTTGGATATGGGGAGTTCGTGGCTGAATATGAAGACTGGAGGGCAGTTTCTCTTATTGAGGGTGAATGTGATTTGGCAGCATTTCTCAGGATTCACCTTTATTTTCCACTTGTTGCACCAGTGCTCGATAGATTCCAGATGTTCTTGTAGATAACAGGAAGCAGTTACGGGATCAGGAGAGGAGGAAAATATGGCTGTATCATCAGCATATGTGGTTAAGTGGGTTCTGGGATGGGTGGGGATGTCTGCGGTATACAAAAGGTAAAGGAGGGGACCAAGAATACTTCCCTGTGGTACTCCGGAGGAAATGGGATGGGAACTAGACAGTGCGGAACCAGATCTTTTTTGGAAGGAGCGGTTAGATAGATAGGATTGCAGGATTAGGAAATATGTGTGAGGAAGTATGCGCTTTACTTTGTATAACAACCCCGGGTGCCAAACACGATCGAACGCTTGGGCAACGTCGAGAAAGGCACTCGTGCAGTAGTTTCTACTTTCAAGCGCATGGGATATGGTATCAACAACGCTGAAGCATTGTTGGATGGTTGAATGCTGAGGACGAAAACCAAATTGGTGATCAGGTAAGGAATTGGGAGGAATCGTGGACAGAATTCTTTTTAGGAGAAGTTTTTCAAATATTTTGGACATGATTGGGAGCAAACTGATAGGACGATACGATGATGGAATCTTGGGAGATTTCTGGGGTTTCGGTATAAGGATTATTATTGAGTGCTTCCATGGATTTGGGAAGTGGGTGGTTCTTAGGATTGAATTGAATATATAAGTGAGGAAAATAATTGCTTTGTGAGGTAGATTTTTTAGGATTAGGGCTGTTATAAGGTCGTAACCGGGAGATTTTCTTGGGAGGTGTCTGATAATGTATTTAACTTCTGCAGGATGGAATGCTTTAGGAGGAAGGGAGAGTGGAAGAGGGCTATTCAGGTAATCGTGTATTTCTAGGTCTTGGGAGGAGCTGGTTTCTGGATGAGGGGAAAAAGTGGTTTCCACATGGGAAGCGAATAATTCGGCTTTGTCTTCATCACTTCTAGCCCAAGTTCCGTCGCTGCGTTGAAGAGGTTGAGGAACGGTATGGAATTTGAGAATCTTGCGGGTGGCTTGCCAAAGAGAGTTGTCTTCGGTGGTGAGTGATTGGAGGTAATCATTAAAGGATTCAGATCGGAATTGGGATAAGGCTTTTTTTAGGAGGCGAGTAAGTCGGTTGAAGGAAGTGTGGTCAGATGGGTAACGAGTCCTCTGCCAGCGAGCTCTTGCTTGGCGCTTAGCTGACAAGAGATTAAGGATGTGATCTGGGAGTTGAGGCTTTGGATGGAAAGGAAGGCGTGTTTTTGGTCGGCTTGAGCTCAGAGCACAGTCTTGTATGGCTTTTGTGAACATCAATACAGCCTCGTCCACGTCGGATGAGGTTTTCAGAGAAACGTTGAGGTCTATGAGTTGAGAAATTTGCTGACAAAATAACTCCCAGTTCATAGGCCCTGGTGTGAGAGTGGGATTGCTGGAGCGTGGTAGAGGAGAGGTATTCAGGACGAGTAGGATGGCTGAGTGATCGGATGAGAGTTCAAGCAGTGACTGAGTTGAGTATGATATACCCCTTAGGCCAGAAGTGATGAAGAAATCGACAAGGTCGGGAGTGCAGAGGGATCGGTTGGCCAGTATGTAGGAGAATCAGGGGAAATGGTGTCGTAGTTTTGGGATTGAAGGATGTCATACAGAATTCTGCCACGAGGATTGGTTAGACGGCTTCCCCATCTGGGATGTTTCGCATTGAAATCAGCCCCTATGAGGAAGCGAGGACCAAGAGATTGGAATAGAGCGAGGAATTCAGGTTGGTAAATAGTGAAATTTGGGGGAAAATACGCCGCAGAAACAATTATATTGAAGGAAGAAAGGGAAAGGGAGATAGAGCTTACCTGCATGCTGTCTGTGGAGAGAGTGGAATGTGAAAAGTGAGCCAAAGAACTTTTCACCATAACAGCAGCTCCATGCCGGGAATCGGAGGGATGATCTGCCCTGTAGCACACATAGCCTGGGATTGAGAAGTAGTTTGTGGTAAGTAGGTGTGTTTCTGTAATCAGTGCGATGTCGATGTCTCTTTCTGTAAGTAGGAGTTCAAGCTCGAGTCGTCGTGAGATAAGTCCGTTAGCATTCCATAGGATTATGGTGAGGGAATTGGGGTTGGGGGATATCATTTAAGGAGTTTTGGAAGAATGTCGGATATTAGGGAGGTCATAAGGGAGATAAGAGGAGTTAATAATGTTTCCAACTTATTTAGGAACGAGGAAAACAGGTTAAAGGGATCTTGGGGTGTTGGAGCAGGAGGAACTGGAGAAGCATTAATAGGTTTAGGAGAGGAAACTGATGGGATATTCTTCTGGGAAATTTGGGAAGGAGGTGTGAGGTTTTGTGCTAGGATGGTTGCTGGATTTTGTACTGGCATTGGATTGGGTTGAGGATTTACCAGCACATTTTTTTGCCTAGAGGAGAGAAGAGAGGCATACGAGACATTTGGCCTCCGAGGTGAAGTAGCTGACTTGGATGGCTGCTGTGGCTGAGTGCGTGTGACATCCTTGCTGGTTGAGGCTAGTGGGTGGCTGAGCCGGGAAGCGCTGCTCGTTCTCTGCCGTTGAGTCCGGAGAGTCCTTAGAGCCTTGTAGACATCGCATCCTTTATAATTGGCTGGATGATTTTCTCCACAGTTGGCGCAGGTTGCTGGTACGTCTTTTGGTTTCACGCAATCTTCAGACTTGTGCTGTTCTCCACATTTCACGCACTTAGGTGCGTGGTTGCAATAACCTTTGGTGTGGTTATACTCCTGGCACTTGTGGCATTGAGTTAATTCGCGTCGACGGCGGGGCTCTTCTACGGATATTTTGGTATAGAGAAGATATTGTTCCTTAAAAATTTCCCTGCTTTTTTCAGTTTTTTCTAAGTCCACGTAGAATAGTGGCAGTTGTGCTTTTGTTGTCCGGTGGCGAACATTTATTATTCTTCTGACATTGTATCCAAGATCCCTTAGGGCATTTGCTATATCTTCAGGAGGTGTGGAGTAATGAAGATTACGTATTACCACTCTGTAAGCTTTCTCCTCCGGTAATTGATAACAGTGGTAGTCTGCTTCCATTTCATTCAATTTTTTAGTAATTGCCCTGTAGGCATCGCTATTGATAGCACTGATCGCTATATCGTTAAATCTAGCCCTGCAAGAAAATGATTTTTCTCCAGCAGCTTGGCTGAGGCGAGTGTAGAGATTTTTGTAGTTTTTTATATTTCTAACGTAGATATTGGGCGGCTTCTGATTCTCATTTGATTTTGAAGAAATAGTTTTATTATTTTGGGAAGCATTTTGATCATTTGGCATTTTTGGTCCCTTTTGCTGTTTGGCTTTAGGCGACAGGTTTGAGCTAGTTTTCTTCCGAAGACGTTTCCGTCTCCCCAGGGTAAAATTTTCTCCATCATGGGTTGATGTAGACTCAAGAAAAGTGAGTTGTTGCTCGCTGTCCATAGTGGTAGACATTTTAGTAAAAGAAGAAGAAAAAAAAAATTGTAAAAAAATGTGAGATCGAACCACTGATATTCAGCCGAGAGTCGACTACGGAGTAGCTGAGCCAAGCAGGCTGGCTGCCAGCTGACCGTCTACAGAGAGTGTTGCTGGGTAAAGTATCTCCCACTCTGCAGGGGCTCCTATGCACCAGGAGCGGGAAGCTACAGGCAAGCCCCCCACCACTAGGCCTACTAGCAGCGAGGGCTGAATAATCTATAAATGTTTGTAACTTCACTTACAGATTGTAGGTAAACTTCGATGTCTCGGTGAGCGATATTTCGCTGATGTATGCACTGAAACTTTGTCCAACAGTGTGCCAATTTTCGTGAGAAAATATGACCACTGTCCACCACTTTTCACTGATAAAACCGAGAGATTTTATGAACGCTGTGTCTCACTCAGATGCTTTGACACGACTACCAGATGATAGTGAGGATGATGAAGATGTCGATGACAATGTTCTTTCTGAACCTCGGCGTATTTTCAGCCAATGTTTTAGAGGTAAATGGCGATGATTTGAATGATCCCTTCTTTCTGAACTTCGGCGTATTTTCAGCCAATGTTTTAGAGGTAAATGGCGACGATTTGAATGATCCCTTCTTTCTGAACCTCGGCGTATTTTCAGCCAATGTTTTAGAGGTAAATGGCGACGATTTGAATGATCCCTTCTTTCTGAACCTCGGCGTATTTTCAGCCAATGTTTTAGAGGTAAATGGCGACGATTTGAATGATCCCTTCTTTCTGAACCTCGGCGTATTTTCAGCCAATGTTTTAGAGGTAAATGGCGACGATTTGAATGATCCCATCTCAGATTTGAATGATTTGATTGAGGATGTACTGCCTGATGTATCTCAGAAGATGAGATGCAGGATGGAAAATTGCAAGAACCAAACTTCTGGTTACTGTGATAAATGTGAACTTTATTTGTGTTAAACTAAAGGCAAATCATATTTCAAGGATTACCATTTGTGACTTTGATGAAAAGAGAAGAGAGTTCTTTTTAAATTTAACTTATAAATTCTTTTTAGGTTTGAATAAACGTAAATTATACATCTTCATTCACAAAAATATTCCTCCCCATATGCACAATGATGCCTACAGGCATCTTACAGTTTTTCAAAAATTTCTCGAAAAAAAAAACTCGATTAATTTTTTCTCGTTATCCTGAGGCCTATTTCTATCTCTCAGATATTTTTTATGAGAAAAGAAAAAATCATGCATCAAAGGGTTAACACTAGATTTACCAGAGCAGTCATTTTGACTGGTCGTGCAATTTCAATTCAAAATTCCTATTACATACAACATTTGCTTTCCTACATGATGTTATGACTTTTGTAGCTATAAATGGAGAATACATTTAATGAACTTAATATTACTTTATATATATTAGTAACAAAGATATTTTTTCTTATTGACATTTATACCAGTATCAGGTCTGGTAAATCTAGTGTTAATTTATGATTTTATTTTAGTTTTAGTATTTAATCCACTAATTAGTTAATAAAAGAAATATAGTTTTCATTTTCCTTTATAAAATCGGCACGTATGTATTTTTTTTTTAAATAAAGAGTGTTTATTTGTGAACTATAATGAGAAAAAATAGAAATTGAGGTTACAACTTTAGCCTATCTCAAACAAAATGAGAACAAAGTAACAATGTCTATTAGTTTTAATAATTTATTTAATTATCTAAATAAAACATTGATTTACATGAATTCACGTTATTTTTGTGAAACGAAAACAAAACTAAATTGAAGCATTAAATCTGTTTTCAATCAATTCCCAATGATTTAGTTTTAGTTCAACTAATATCCATTTGATAATTTAATTTTAGTTTTAATTTTTTTTTCTGTTGCAATTTTTAGTTTAGATTTAGTTTATACCAAAAAGTGAAAGTAATCTTAATTTTTTAGTTTTGTCCAACATTGGGCCCACAACGATACAAACGTTCCCCAGACCTGGTATAGGATCATTTGGTGAGGACACATTACAAATTTTAGTAAAAAGGATTACAATTATGAATTTTCTAAGTATTACATGACAGCCAACATTTTTTTTATTAATTATTTTACTTTTTCCAATTATTTAATAAAAAAATAAATCTTCAATATAAATTCCTCGTAGGAATTGATCTGAGATAAAACTTGATTACCCTCCATTCTTCATCGCCGACGCTGGATATTCCTTATAAATTGCCTCTTAACCTGATTCCAGCGTTCTGATTAAACACTCTCGTTTTCTTTTACTTAACTAATATTGGAGAATTCCCTCTTGGGTTTAAAACTTATTCTAGGTCAATCGATGTCGGTTTATTTAATATTTTCTTAATTTAAATATTTAAAGATAAATTCATCTTTTTAAAGCCTAAATCCAGATGAAATAATATTAATTAGCAAGTTGACTTGATAAACAAATTGAAAGTTGAGGAGAATGATGATATATCTTTGAAAAATGTGGATTGTTGGTATTTATATAATTTATTTAAGCTCAATAGACTATCGTAGGGGAAGAAATGCATTAAAAATATATATATATATATATATATATATATATATATATATATATATATATACATATCAGTCCCGTAACAGGCCATGAGGGCCCTGAGGGGCAGATTCTATAGAGGTATCTGATTCATACGGAGATAGTGTGGTCAGTACTATGCTCCGGCCGCCTGATTTTCCCCTTGGCTGCTTCGACTGATGGAGTCATTAGCACCCAAGGTACCCATTATTAAATTAATTAAAGGCTGGGTTGGCCTAGGGACGGTCAGGGAGGCCGAATTCAACCCATGAACGAAGACACTAGAAGAAAAAAATGTTTAGTGTTTGCTCGGGATTTGAACTCAGGTCCTCCAACTTATTTGTCCAGTGCTCTACAACTGATCTAACCTCGCCCCCATATATATATTATTTTCTAATTAATAGAATTATGCATATACATCCGGTTATTTTTTTTTTTTATTTTTTTTTTTTTTTTTTTTTTTTTTTTTTTTTTTTTTTTTTTACAGCGCATCAACAAATCGTAGCTATTAGCGCCGACATCCAGGGTGCAACCAGGAATTTTCTCAGCGAGCCCTGAGATGAGAAAATTTCTGGCGCCGGTGGGGATTGAACCCACCATCTCCCGCTTATGAATCCAGCGCGCTAGCCACTAGACCACGGGAGACCCCCCATCCGGTTATTATATTAATTATACATCGAATTACACAATATTACATAATTATTCCTTACATACTACATATTCATTCTTTACATATTATATATTTATTCCTTACATACTACATATTCATTCCTTACATATTATATATTCATTCCTGACATATTACAAAGTGGCGTGATAACTTCCTTGTGTTATGTTTTTTACTTGTTTGAATATAATAGGGTTTTACATTAAATTATGTAATGTCATTTTCCTTTTCTGGATCATTGATATTTTCAAATTTGTAGATTTTGAGACAGAGAGAGAAAATAAAAACAAAAAATAAAAAAATTAATAATAATTAGGTAAGGTGTTGAATTTTTCTGTATATATTAATAGTTTTAAGATAATATACATATAGATATATATTATTAGTGTTGCTATATGTAGACTAATGTCAGGAATGTAGAAATATTGTCTAGACCGTGGTAAAAGTGGTTATATTTGTCAATAGTTAGGCTACAATACCTAAAAAGAAATTTTATTTTCAAAATTGTGTTAATCTATATATATAAAAATCATGAGTCTGTCTGTTTGTATGTTTTTCTGTTTATCTGTTCTGTTTGTTCCTTATACAAATCTACACCGTTTGACCGATTTTGACCAAACTTTGCACACACGTAGGTCTTGATACGGGAAATCTCCTAGGCTACTTTAAATTTCAAAATTTGGTTAAAAATTTTGTTCAAGAAAAATTGGCTATACTGAACCATTCAGATTATGAAGGCCATTTTGAATCGACAGCCATATTGAATAATGTCTCAAATTTATTTGTTGATGTTCCTGATAATTAGAATAACTCGAACTCATTGATGACTCTACATCATTATATAATCAATCAATTAATTTTATTTCAACAGTCACTGTCTAACTAAGGAGTGCTGGCCTTTCTTTGATAAGAGCTATCTTACTCGCAAGCTTCTGCTGGCCTCTGTCGGCTGTCATATGAAGTGCTGAGGTGCTGGCCTCTGCCGGTTGCATTATGAACTAGTAGACAGGTATAAACAAATTCACACCGTTTGATCAAATAGATCTTGATATGGGGAGAGTCATAGACAGAAAGTAGGTGTAGCATGGCACACTGGGTAACAGCTAGTGGATAAATAAAAGTCCCCCAGCATGCAAAAATATATGCATATATATGTATGTTTATATATACATATATAAACATACGTGTACTATACTAATTTATTTTATATCAGCGCATAAGTGGTTACCTTGCACGTTCATCTTTTCATCTTTTAGGAATCGTGGTTTGGATTAAATTTTTTGACTTTAATTGTTTCATACTAACAACTTTTCAAATATGTCACATCAGAACTCATAAACTATTTAATTCTTTACACTGATTGTTCAGTAACAAAAAAAAAAAAAAAAACAGTATTCGAAGAGCTGTTATAATGCGTGATGAAGTGACACACCCACTCGCCAACTGATGAAGTAACTCTCACCCAAACTTTAGCATACCTGAGCAGAAATACTTACAATACTCCTTGTTAATAAGTATAGTTCCATCGTCACAGCAAACAAAAATTTACAAAATGTTTACACGACTCATCCTAAACGTATTGAATTGAAAGAACACATATACAGGGTAAAAGAGAACTGCCATTAACAGTTACAGATAAAGTGTGTAATCAAATATGGATGTTGACAAACTACAGCTGTCTTTGGAAAAAATACAAACATGGAATAATGACGTTATATGATGAACATTAAGTGCTAGAATTTAAGCAGTTAAAATGATGTACTAATTTATAGAAATAGAGGAACTTTAAATAATATTATTCAGATTTTGTGGTATATGTTTAGTGTTTTAAATATTGGAGTATAGAGTGTATGTACGTGTGGAATGTTCAGTTTGTCACGTTTTTACATTCATCTCAAATTAGGACAACAGAAAATGACATTAACTGACAATCTAGTATATAGTATTTATACCCATGGCTCAAAAACAAGCAGTGGCACAGGTTCAGCAGCAATCGTGGAAGATAAAGTGTTTCAGGCAAAACTAGCAAATGCTTCAAGCATTTATACTGCCGAACTCTTCGCGATTTACCTAGCCCTGTCAAATGTGTCCATCACTACACAGAAACACATCACCCTATTCACAGATTCTTTAAGTTCTTTGTTCTCCCTCACAGACATTTATAACACTCATCCAGTAGTCACAGATATTCTTGAACAGATAAACACATTACAACATAATAACATTGGGATCACTATGCTGTGGCTATCAGGACACTATAATTTACTTAGAACGACTGACGTAGACATCCTAGCAAAGCTAGCTACAAGACGTCGCACTGAAGACTTTTTACTGGTTACAGAACCCGACATGAAACAGGTTGTAAGGACTCACGTACTCAATAAATGGCAGGCTGAATGGTTATCTTTAAATGGAAACAAGCTTCGGGAGATAAAGCCATTCATAAAACAATGGAACTCCAGCTATAGAAGCTGCCGGAGAGAAGAAGTAGTCCTTACAAGACTTAGAATAGGACATACTCTACAAACTCACTCTTACTTAATGACAAAACAAGACATACCACTATGTACAGAATGCAATAAGATATTAACAGTAAAATACTTACTAAGAGACTGCAGGAAACGAGAAAACATCAACATACCACGTGATATGTACGAACTTTTGACAGATGGTAGCCCAAACATATCCATCATTTTGGACTTTTTAAAACAGGTAAACATGTATGAAGGAGTATAACAAAAACGAAAAATTTTAAATACATTAAAATTAATTTTGTAATTAAATTTTATTTGTACAAAATAAAGCGAAAAGTTCGATGTTTAGTTTATTAAAAATAATTTATTACTTACCTTTTTTTTATTTTATAGTTGACCTTTATATTTGGCATTTTTATTATTTTATTTTTCTCTTTTATGCCTTTCTTTTTTCTTTTTTTTTTTGTCTTATATAGCATTAACGTTGATAGATTCAGTTATTTCATTTTTTATTTAAATGTTTTATTTTTGATTTTCTAGATCTTTTATTTTGTTTGCACTCTACGTGTTTATAGAGCTAATCGCCTAGTTGCTAGCTCTTACCTAGGTGTTTATAGAGCTAATCGCCTAGTTGCACTCTACGTGTTTATAGAGCTAATCGCCTAGTTGCACTCTAAGTGTTTATAGAGCTAATCGCCTAGTTGCACTCTACGTGTTTATAGAGCTAATCGCCTAGTTGCACTCTAGGTGTTTATAGAGCTAATCGCCTAGTTGCACTCTACGTGTTTATAGAGCTAATCTTCTAGTTGCTAGCTCTAAATCCACATAAATAAATAAATAAAAACACATTCATTGAGTATATTTTTAATTATCGATGTTATGTTACAAACTCTGCATATAGGTTTTTCTTTTTTCTCCATGAGGTAATTATGTGTGAGCAACGAGTGTCCAATGCGAAGTCTGGTCACTTGGTCTCTTCTCGTCAAGGTATATTGTTCGTTACTCCATGCTTTTACTGTGTTCTTAATTTGTGATAATTTGTTGTTTGTTTGTAGCCAGTGTAGCAACCTGTCGTTTAATATATCGTCGATACAAAAGCAAACTAACGAATATGAAAAAGTGCATCTTTCATTGTCCATCTTTAATAATTTCTGCTGGACTTATTTACAGCAAATTCTTCAATCTGACTTCACTCTATTAAAGGGAAAGTTTTCCACTATCAAAAGGTCAAATCTGCCGAATATTTGACTGTCCAAAAAAAAGTTATGAATAAATACTTTTCCACTCTGAAAAGTGGTGATTTTTATATTCGTTAGTTTGCTTTTGTATCGACGATATGTGTGCGTAATTTGTGAACCAAATTATGGAATGTTATGTTTTCAATTTCTACGATCTGTTTATTAGTTGCGTCTTTTGCATGTTTGTCTACTGATGTACTTAGTCCGATATCCTCGTGTCCGGGTAGCCATAATAGTGCAAGTGTGTGATTGCTGGGTCTGTGTAATTGTTCGTATATCTGTTTAATTATTGGGTGGTTAGTTAGTATAAATATTATCGAGGGAGCGTAAAGAACTGAGTGAGTCTGTACATAGGAGTGTGTTTGTGTTTTCAGTGTTATGTAGTTTTGTAAGGGCTAAGCGTCTAATTCGGCTGTGTAGATACTTGTCTTGCAGAACATGTAATTCATAATACGGGATTAAAATATTTGCTGCTAAGGTTGAAATGGGCAGTGGCACGGAAGAGTAGGTTGGAACAGGGTTACATGTATTTAGGAGTGCCTCACTTCTCGTAAGTTATCAGATAAGTTGTTTCAAATTACTCAAGCTTACATAATAATTTCTTCTTTATATTTATTTTTCATTTAAAGCTAAATTTTAAGGAGTACTACCTTGTAATTTCTTTACTAACAATTTTCTTTTTTATGGGCATAAATGCTTCCTGAACTAATCAGAAGTATTCATCTGTCGGAAGAGTTTTTAAATGTGCCAAAAACTAAAAACCCGAACTTTTCAAAATTAAGTTTTTGTTGTTGGCTTTTTTACAAGAAATTATGAAAAAAAAAAAAATTAAAAAGGAAAATATTTCGGTACATTAAACTTTGAAGTCGATTTTCTCAAAATTGTTTTTTAAATCAGATGATACTTTTCACCTGATCAGCATCATATTTCACCTGCAGCCTCCTAATGATATTTAATAGCAAAGTACGTATGATGGATTTCGACGGATTTGTTAATAGAAAATAATGAATTGCTCACCAGTTCCGAATAAATTAAAATCTCCTTTAGAAATCCTATGTGCTTTACTAGATTTAACATTCTACTTTCAAAATAATATTAGTGTTTTTGTTCTAGTTTGAAAATCACCGCCTGCAGACTATCGCCCGTGAAAAAAAGAGGATATCCCTTCGTCAGAAAAAGCGCCGCCATTTTGTTTTCAAAGAATTAAAACTTTTTTTTTTTTTTGGTAACTCTAAAGGGGCCCATAGACGACCAACTTGGTTGTCAACCTTTTTGCCAACTTGTTTGCCCACAGACTGTCAACTTGTTGTTGCCAACTTCATTTGCTGATCAGTTCTGGTGCGAACACACGCTTGGGAGAAAATGAGTTACGATCCCGTGTTGTCTTATATAGTTCTAAAAGAATTGTGAGAGGATGATGGGGAAGTGTTTCTTCCAAAGAATTGTGAGAGGATGATGGGGAAGTGTTTCTTCCAAAGAATTGTGAGAGGATGATGGGGAAGTGTTTCTTCCAAAGAATTGTGAGAGGATGATGGGGAGTGTTTCTTCCAAAGAATTGTGAGAGGATGATGGGGAAGTGTTTCTTCCAAAGAATTGTGAGAGGATGATAGGGAAGTGTTTCTTCCAACAAAAAAAAAAAAAAAAAGAAAAGAAAATTGTGGTCAAAAGAGCGGTACTTACAGCGTCCTGAGTTTTCTCATACAAACATATTAAGTGAACTTCGCGTCTCTGCGCCTGTAGATCTTAATTTTTTTTTTTTTTTTTTAAGAATGGACAAGAAGAACCAGTACTCAATGAGACAGCTCCCGCCGACCAACATCCAGGCAACACATCAACACCGACTCCAAGGCGGGCCACTCCCTTCATTCCTCCACCAACTTCCTCCAATGACATCACTTCCCTCCTTAATACCTTCTTGTCAGACTTCAGATCCCTTATTAGTCCTCTCATTACCCTCCTTAATACTATAGTTACTCACCTGCTCCCAACCCTTTCAAAATGATTCCCTCCCCCACACACAAATCCTTGTCCATCCTACTTTGGAATGCTAACGGCATCACAAATCACACAAACGAACTGACTACATTACTACAAGACAAAAGTATAGATGTCGCACTCATCACTGAAACACGACTTACCAAAAATAAACATTTACGAATTCAGGACTACAACACTTACCGTACCGACCACCCAGACGGTAAAGCCCATGGCGGATCTGCCATCCTAATACGAAGAACCTTATCCCATCACCCCCGTCCTACCAATCCAACACATTCACTCCAAGCCGCCACTATTACAATCTCAACATTTTCCTTCCCAATTTCCCTGTCAGCTGTCTACTTTCCTCCTAATAAACCTCTAATTGAGTCAGAAATTCTCGATCTTCTAGAATCCCTAGGTTCCAAATTCCTTCTAGGAGGGGATTTCAACGCCAAGCATCTTCAGTGGGGGTCAATGGTAACCAATTCCCGTGGTCGTACCCTACTCTCTGCACTCTCCTCAAAGTATTGCTCAACCATTTCCCCGAATTCCCCAACATACTGGCCTACCGATCCAAACCGTATCCCCGATCTAATAGACTTCTTTGTATCCTTTGGTCTTACATCCGTCTTCACCTCAATAGTTACCCTGGATGACTTATCCTCTGATCATAGTCCTCTAATCCTTACACTCTCGCTACAACCTATTCCAAAGCCCCAACCTCCTTCCTTAATCACTGGACTTATCGATTGGAACCTCTTCCGATCCCTCCTTGAAGACACCATTAACCTCAACATTTCCCTTAAAACCCCTGAAGACCTTGATATAGCTGTCCAACAATTCACAACCTCCATTCAGCAATGTGCATGGATTTCCTCCCTTCCTAAACGCCATCATCACCCAATCCCAGCTGAAAGTCCTCTACCCCAATCCCTAAGAGACCTAATAACATCCAAACGCCAAGCACGAGCTCTGTGGCAGAGAACTCGCCATCCCTCCGACCGTCGCTCTTACAATCAATTATGCCGATCAGTAAAGCGACAACTAATCCAACATCGTTCCGAATCCTTTAATTCCTACCTTTCATCTCTATCAACCTCCGACAAATCCCTTTGGAATGCTACTCGCAAAATCCTAAAATACCATCCTGTATCTCCCCCCCTTCGTCGAGAGGACAGCACATGGGCCACCTCCGGCGAAGAGAAATCCGAGTTGTTTGCTAATCATCTCAAAAAAACATTTACTCCTCATCCTCCTCCTGATCCTGAATCCCATTTACCGGGATTAGATGATTCCCTACAATCCCCACTTCCTCTCTCCCTACCACCAAATGCAGTCAATCCATCTGAAGTTAAATTTCTAATATCCCGACTACCTTCCCGGAAATCCCCTGGTTACGACCTCATCACCTCCAGAATCCTTAAACAGCTTCCAACCAAGGCCATTGTATTCCTCACCTACATCTACAACTGCATCCTCCGAACAACCCATTATCCCATACTCTGGAAATTCTCAATAGTTGTCCTCTTTCCTAAACCTGGTAAACCTCCCAACAATCCTTCCTCCTACCGTCCTATCAGTCTTCTTGCAATATTTTCCAAACTATTTGAAAAGATTTTATTAAAGCGCCTAATACCTATCCTAAATTCCTTAAATCTCATCCCATCTCATCAATTCGGCTTCCGCTCCCAACACTCCACAGTGCAGCAAGGGCTTCGCGTTGTTCATCTCATCTCCTCATCCCTCGAGCGAAAAGAGTATTGCACGTCTGCCTTCTTGGACTTTGCCCAGGCATTCGACCGAGTCTGGCACACCTTCCCAGCACCCTTTACCTAATCCTTCGCTCCTACCTCTCAGACAGGTTTTTCCAAGTCCGGCATGGAACAGCCTACTCAGATTATTCCCCTGTGGAAGCGGGAGTTCCTCAGGGTAGTGTCCTCGGTCCCATCCTTTATACCCTATATACAGCTGATATTCCAACACATCCTGACACCCTCCTGGCCACGTATGCAGATGATACGGCCATCCTTTCACCCCACATAAATCCAGACACAGCTTCCCAGAACCTACAATCCCATTTAACCCAAATTGAACAGTGGTGCAAAAAGTGGCGCAAACGTCGAAAAATGTCACCAAATAACCTTCACCCTTCGACGTAAAACCTGTCCTACTGTTTCCTTCAACGACAATCCTTTACCTATAACCAACACCGTCCGATACCTTGGGTTTTATCTTGACTCACGAGTAACTTGGAACGCACACATTAAACATAAACGGCAAGAACTCAATCGACGATTCGGACAACTATACAGACTACTAAATCGAACATCACACTTAACCGTACATAACAAACTAACTGTCTACAACTCATTAATAAAACCGATATGGACTTACGGAATCGAACTCTGGGGGACAGCCAAGCATTCCAACATCCACCGAATCCAAACATTCCTATCCAAAATCCAACGTACCATAGTTAATGCTCCTTATTATGTTTCGAATCGCACCCTCCATAATGACCTAAATATTCCTTTTGTTCAAGATATAATCCCTATCCGCTTCTCATCTTTCCATAGTAAATTGATTAATCATCCTAATCCTATAGCCCAATCCTTATCCAGCACCAATCATCCTTCCTCTCCACCCAGACGTCTTCATAGGAAGTGGCCCCGGGATCTACTAACGCAGTGAAGTGTCGTGAAGTGCTCAAAAGTCAGTGGGATTGTAATAATGGTAATTGAAAGTGATATCGATGGATATCTTCTCTCCTCGTGATATCACAGGCCACGCCTCATTCGCCTCCAATCCTCCCTGCTAGTCGCAGAGTGTGGTTGGATGGCGTAAGGTAACTCCAGGTCATCCTAGAATCCTTCCTAAAGGAAAGTATTCGGTTGACAACTGGTGGCACCTGAGGCGTGGTCAAGCTATACCTATACCTATGTCAAATTACATAATACATATACTGTAGATTATAATATTTCTGTAAATAAATAAAAATAAAATAAAAGAATGGACAGTACAACCTACGATGATTTGTTGGATAAAGTATGACCGTTCATTGAAAAACTCTTCAGCCCCACGAACAGATCGTAAACATTGTTCAACCTTTTTCAGCTCCCAGCGATAACATGTTTTTATGTTACCAACTCATTTCTTCAAACTGTCAATATTTGCATCCGGTTCAATTCTTTGGTAAATTTCCAACAGCTTCAGCCAAGCATTCTTCTTCTTATTTCGGTCTTTAAACACTTCTGATTTAACTTTCCAAAGCTCAGGCAGTTCTTTGAAGTTTTCGAAAAATTCAGTCCAAATAGGCGTGTTTTGTATAGACATTGTATACACCTATTGTATTTACCGAACAGATAACCTACTTGTATACCCTCTTTTCGCAAAAATACCTAAATACTCGAGTAGTAAAAACACGAAAAGCAACCGCACATTGACAACCAAACGACAGTTCACTATTGAGGTTGTGAACAGTGTTGTCAACTACCCCACAGACGCTTCAACAAGATTGCCAACATGAGGCTCCGCCTACCGAAAATCAAAACGAATTTGATCTACACCAACCGTTGTACCAACCGCCATCTTCCCCACTGACGCTTCAACAAGGTTGCCAACATGAGGCTCCGCCTACCGAAAATCAAAATGAATTTGATCTACACCAACCGTTGTACCAACCGCCAACTTCCCCACAGACGCTTCAACAAGGTTGCCAAAATGAGGCTCCGCCTACCGAAAATCAAAAGAATTTGATCTACACCAACCGTTGTACCAACCGCCAACTTCCCCACAGACGCTTCAACAAGGTTGCCAACATGAGGCTCCGCCTACCGAAAATCAAAACGAATTTGATCTACACCAACCGTTGTACCAACCGCCAACTTCCCCACAGACGCTTCAACAAGGTTGCCAACATGAGGCTCCGCCTACCGAAAATCAAAATGAATTTGATCTACACCAACCGTTGTACCAACCGCCAACTTCCCCACAGACGCTTCAACAAGGTTGCCAACATGAGGCTCCGCCTACCGAAAATCAAAACGAATTTGATCTACACCAACCGTTGTACCAACCGCCAACTTCCCCACAGACGCTTCAACAAGGTTGCCAACATGAGGTTCCGCCTACCGAAAATCAAAACGAATTTGATCTACACCAACCGTTGTACCAACCGCCAACTTCCCCACAGACGCTTCAACAAGGTTGCCAACATGAGGCTCCGCCTACCGAAAATCAAAATGAATTTGATCTACACCAACCGCCAACTTCCCCACAGACGCTTCAACAAGATTGCCAACATGAGGCTCCGCCTACCGAAAATCAAAACGAATTTCATCTACACCAACCTCTGTTCCAACCGCCAACTTCCCCACAGACGCTTCAACAAGGTTGCCAACATGAGGCTCCGCCTACCGAAAATCAAAATGAATTTGATCTACACCAACCGTTGTACCAACCGTTTACTCCAACCGCCAACCTGCCCACAGACGCGCAACTTCTCCAACATGGCAAGTTGGCAACGAGGTTGACAACCAAGTTGGTCGTCTATGGGCCCCTAGAAACCTTTTGACATAAGAAATTGAAAAATATTGATTTATTTGTTTTTATTTTTTTTTTCCTTTTTAACGGCACATCAACTATTTGGCTTTTAGCACCGGGCTATCTACAGGTTGCCACCCTTTTCTATAATGCCAACAGCACGTGGTCGGTCACCCATTCAGGTACTGGCCACCAGCTGATTTATTTGTTATACATAAATTTAAGAATATGACTTACATTTCGGCCACACAAGGTAGTGTTAGCCCTTAAGTCAAAGATACTCAGAAATATGTTCAAAATGTATAATATGTGTCGTTTTCTGCACCTAGTTAGGCAGTTCAATAATGATATAATGAAAGTTTTTTAACATATCAAACATGCACAACCTCTTTTGGAATATAAACAAAATATATATTCCAATGAAGGGTTTTATTTCATTTTATATTTTTTCATATGTGTAAAGTGAGCGTGGGATGAAGATGGAGAGATGGCACTAGACTCAATTAATTATCCGAAAATAGAGAGAGGGAAATGAAGAAATAAATATCAAGGGGGTTTGAATTGATGAAGAGTGATGATAAATTGCCATAGTATTTCTCCCAGGGCAGTGGATCATAGGACTCATATTTAGGTTCATGGTCAACAGGTTTGTTAAAACTGTATTATCATAGGATACGATAAATAAATAAATAAATATATATATATATATATATATATATATAGGGGGGGTTACTCCGGAACCAAAGTGTTTATTTTCCTATACCGTAATTTTTGTTGTACTGCAACGAAACTCGGTATTCGTTGTAGCCATCTTAATAAAAAAATGGGTTGCAATAAGGAACTAAATCGGTTCATTAGGAGGGGGGTTTACTCCGGACTCAAATTACTAATTTGCTCATATTGATCTCAATTTTTTTTTTTTTTTTTTTTTTTTTTTTTTTTTTTTTTTTTTTTTTTTTTTTTTTTTACGGCGCATCTACATCTAGGTCATTAGCGCCGACATACAGGGTGTAGCGAGGAATTTTACCAGCGAGCCGTGGGATGATAAAATTCCTGCCGGAGGTTGGGAATCGAACCCACCATCTCCCGCTTATGAATCCAAGGCGCTAGCCATTAGACCACGGGAGACCCCGTATTGATCTTAATTTATGTTGTATTGTAACGAAATTCGGTATAAGTCGTGTTCATCTAATGAGAAAGAAGTGTTGTAAAAATGAACTAAATCGGTTCATGAGAATTTGGGGTTTACGTTCAAATTGAATTACCGCCACAACAGCATTGGTTGTAATTTCCACCACTAGGAGCGCCCTAGACGTATCCGGCTTCTCCTTTAGATTGAGTAATATAAAAGAGCAAAACTATTCATGTTTAAATATGTACGTATTTTTTTTCTCTTCATAGTATCCCTATGAAGAGAAAAAAAAAATTATTAATTAATTAATTTCGAGCACATGTGCCATTGCCTAATTTGGCATATTACATGTAGTGATTATGTTGTTTGGTTACATATATTATATTGAGATATGAACTTTGATAAGATAATATTACAAATCTAATTTAATTAATGTGGGTTTAAACATAAATTAATTTGTTAACTGAATTGCAATAATACTCTAATAAGTGAGTAATTGTGATAATAATAAACTATAATTAAATAATATTAAAATAAAATTCTATATCAACCGATGCTGCGGTTTCTCTTCGGCCGGAAGGATATGCAAGTGCAGATATATTGAGATACACTCATTATTGTTCAAATCAAAACATGCGTGTGTATATATATATATATATATATAATTGTAAGCAAATTATTCCGGAATAGAATGTTCACTACCCATATTCTGAGGAAAGTGCTTAGTTATCCAGCTAACTGGTGGCGGAATTTTTTTATATAATTTCTTCATGATCACCGTTCCTATGGAATGGAGATACCATCGTTTTTATTATTTATTGACAAATATATAGTAGATAAACACAGTAGTTTTACGTAGTTGATTAAACAAGTCAATCATTGGTAATATTATATCTGTAAATAATCATATAATTGAATTTATATTTCAGGAGATAAGAATAAAGAGATAAGAAACATGTGGTCACCAAGAAAAATATACCCCGCTTGGAGATCGGCTGGAGGTACAATTACATTTTTTTTGACCACGAGCATTATCCACCTCCGAGTATTGTGTTGTTTCCATTGTAAAATGTATTTTGTCCATTAGCTGTTTATAATCCTTGTTTATTCAAATATATCTGTCCAATTTATACGTTGAAAATAGTTGATCCTTTTCCAATTGTTTATAGTTACCTATTCCGTCCAACGTAGAACATTAATGATTGATGAATGACTAGCATATTTTGAAAAATTAAAAAAAAAAATAATAATAATATTTGAATGTACTGTATGCTTTAATTTAGGTTTCACCATTTTGAAGATAGCACCGGCATTTTTCCTTAGTTAGAAGATCCAATTGCAAATTCTCTTGAATTCCTCAAGTACTCATTCCTCTCCGTTATTTGTCATCGTGTTTATGTTAATTGATATTAAATTGTTAGTTTTAGCGCGGTTACTCCCTACCTCCATAGGGAGAACCCGCTTATGAGGTTGACCTCACGACGCGATCCGGACGTGCCGACCAGAAACTTTCTCGTTTCAGACCATAGATCACGAAAATATAGGTGGTTCAAATTTGTATATATATATATATATATATATATATATATATATATATATATATATATATATATATATATATAAGTATATATATATATATATATATATAAGTATATATATATATATATATATATATATATATATATATATATACATTTATATATATGCTTGTCTGTTCACGGTCCTGACGGCTCAAAAATGGTCCGATTTTGATGAAATTTGGTACAAAAATCTGACTTCTAATTTGAAAGGTAAAGTTCGTTAACCAGCAGAATCCGCCCTCTGGACGATAGTTTTTGGGGTGAAATTCGCGCAAAAAAAATCGTAACGCTTATGTTTTTGAGTTTATATGCTTGCAGGTACTTGTTTTATATGTTTCTTAACATAGGAAAACGAATGAAACCATTTTCAAGGCGATATCTCTAACCGTTTCTGAGAAAAGTGGAATCAATGTTTTTGTAAGTCATTATTTTAGCGCGGTTACTCCCTAACTCCATAGGGAGAACCCGCTTATGAGGTTGACCTAGAATAGAGCCTTCTCAGGAGTAGTCACAGATTAAGTACGTTTTCAGTACATAATTGTATTAACTTATACAGACTATGAATTATCCGTTTCTGTGTAAGTTGGCTACTGTCAGTTTCCTGTGATTTGTAATGCTAATATATTCCATTTTTTCGAGATGTACGTAACCGCGCTAAGATGACGCAGTTCCTGCGAGTCTCGGACTTTTTTTCTTTAACTCCGCAGTATAGCTGAGAAATAAAATAATAATAATAATAATAATAAAATTATTTGTCTTGACACTGACTAACGGTGTCATACCGCCTCTACTGGGCACTCCCCCACCCGGTACGGTAGTCTGTCCCCACCACGACTTACTACTCGATCCACGACTGGCTTACCCTTAGGCCTTAGCCCGGGCGCCAAATGAGCCCAGAGCAGATGTAGCAGAGGAGCTGCGGAAAATGGCGGAAAAACAGGCAGTGGAGATCCGTAGGACTCATTTCAGTCACCACAAATTAAACCTAGCAGAGTAACGTGCCTAGTTTCAATAGACGCCACGCGCTGCGCTGTTCAGCGTTGAGTCCGAATCTGACGAAGAAAACAGTATGCATTTTTTGTTCTAAGTTTTGCCCTTTTAGCACTTTTCTCCGAAGGAAAGTAGCTATTGAGGTTGGACTCATGACGGAATTTTTGAAAAATTTCTTCAAATCTTTATCGATCCTACCTAGTAGACACCGAAAATGACCCCCGTTAAAATTTATATATATCTATATACATATATATGCATATATATATATATATATATATATATATATATATATATATATATATATGTGTGTGTGTCTGTTAACACGATAGCGGCCAGAGTTTTTGTTTTTTCGTCACGAAACTTGGTATATAGCATTCAATTAGCAAACGATTGAACGAGTTCGTTAACCACCAAAGTCGGTCCACCGGAAGGGGGGGTTTACCCCGAACTCAAAACACTAATTTGACTATGTCAGCCGTAATATTTGTTATATTTCAACGAAACTTGGTATTCGTAGTGGTAATATAGAGAGAAAAGTGAGATATAAAAATGAACTAAATCGGTTCATTAGGAGGGGGGTTTACTCCGGACCCACAAAACCAATTCGCCATTACCAGCCGTGATTTTTGATATATTTCGACGAAACTCGTTATTCGTAGTGGTAATCTACAGGTAAATATGTGTTGTAAAAATAAACTAAATCGGTTTATTAGAAGGGGGGGTTTACTCCTGACCCAAATTCTTAATATATACCGGTCGTAATTTCTGCTGTATTGTAACGAAACGCGGTATACGTCGTGGGTAACTCATGAGAAAGAAGTGTTGTAAAAATGAGCTGAATCGGTCAATCGGAAAGCGGGGGTTTAATTTGTAATATATTTCAATAGAAAAGCCCGTCAGACGAAGGTTCACAAAGCCGCCGCAAGGAGCGCTTTCTACCACTAGAGTGACTGTATCCTGTTCCTGCGTTAGATCAAAATACGATAATATGAGGTTTTTTGTATTTATTACGTAGTGTAATAGGTACCATGTGTAAACATAACTCTGGAAGCAAATTATTAATTGATCAGTTACTCATTACAAATTTAAAAGAGAACTATTCATATTTTTATTTTATTTATGTAGGATATTTTAAGCAAATTGTTCTGGAAAGCAATCTACACTACCCAAATTCTGAGGAAAGTGCTTAGTTATGCAGCTCCTGCGTGACGGACTTTTTTTTGTTATTTTCGAAACTTGGTATGCGTTGTGGTCATTTGAAGAGAAAAGTAGGATGTAAAAATAAACTAAATGCGTTCATTAGGAGGGGGGGGGTTACTCCAAGCGAATTTACTAATATGCTTATACCGGTCGTAATTTATGTAGTATTGCAACGAAACTCAACATACGTCTTGGTTATCTAATTAGGAACAAGTTTTGTAAAAATGAACTCAATCGGTCTATCGAAAGGGTCCTTTACTTTGTACTATGTTTGAATAGCATTTTCCAGTGAAACGTTAGCTGGTAAAGCTGCCTCTGTTTTGATATTACTTCTGACGTATACCGCTAGGGGTGCTGTTTCCCGTCACTGCAAAAGACCAAAATACGAAAACGTGAAGTTGTCGTGTATTTATTAAGTTGTTTAGTATCACGCATACACAAAAATCTGCAAGGAAATTAATTAAAAAATTAATAATTAAAATAATTTGATTGAGTTGCTCATTACAAGTGTAAAAGAGCAGAACTATTCATTCTTTTATTAGCACTTTCCTCCGAAGGAAAGTAGCTATTGAGGTTGGACTCATGACGGAATTTTTGAAAAATTTCTTCAAATCTTTATCGATCCTACCTAGTAGACACCTAAAATGACCCCCGTTAAAATTTATACATATATATATATATATATATATATATATATATATATATATATATATATATGTGTGTGTCTGTTAACACGATAGCGGCCAGAGCTTTTGTTTTTTCGTCACGAAACTTGGTATATAGCATTCAATTAGCAAACGATTGAACGAGTTCGTTAACCACCAAAGTCGGTCCTCCGGAAGGGGGGGGGGGGGGGGGGGGGTTACCCCAAACCCAAAACACTAATTTGACTATGCCAGCCGTAATATTTGTTATATTTCAACGAAACTTGGTATTCGTAGTGGTAATATAGAGAGAAAAGTGAGATATAAAAATGAACTAAATCGGTTCATTAGAAGGGGGGGTTTCCTCCGGCCCACAATACCAATTCGCCACTACCAGCCGTGATTTTTGGTATATTTCGACGAAACTCCGTTTTCGTAGTGTTCATCTACAGGTAAATATGTGTTGTAAAAATAAACTGAATCGGTTCATTAGGAGGGGGGGGGGTTTACTCCGGACCCACAATACCAATTCGCCACTACCAGCCGTGATTTTTGGTATATTTCGACGAAACTCGGTATTCGTAGTGGTAATCTACAGGTAAATATGTGTTGTAAAAATGAACTAAATCGGTTCATTAGAAGGGGGGGTTTACTCCGGACCCAAATTCCTAATATACTCATACCGGTCGTAATTTCTGCTGTATTGTAACGAAACGCGGTATACGTCGTGGGTAACTCATAAGAAAGAAGTGTTGTAAAAATGAGCTGAATCGGTCAATCGGAGAGCGGGGGTTTAATTTGTAATATATTTCAATAGAAAAGCCCGCCAGACGTAGGTTCACAAAGCCGCCGCAAGGAGCGCTTTCTACCACTAGAGTGACTGTATCCTGTTCCTGCATTGGATCAAAATACGATAATATGAGGTTTTTTGTATTTATTACGTAGTGTAATAGGTACCATGTGTAAACATAACTCTGGAAGCAAATTATTAATTGATCAGTTACTCATTACAAATTTAAAAGAGAACTATTCATGTTTTTAGTTTATTTATGTAGGATATTTTAAGCCAATTGTTCTGGAAAGCAGTCTACACTACCCAAATTCTGAGGAAAGTGCTTAGTTATGCAGCTCCTGCGTGACGGACTTTTTTATTTATATAGGTTATTTTAAGCAAATCATTCAGGAATGCAGTCTACACTACCCAAATTTTAAGAAAAGTGCTTGGTTAGGACTCTTTTGTCTAAGGGTAAAAAAAAAAAAAATCAGTCCCGTAACAGGCCACGAGGGCCCTGAGGGGCAGATACTATAGAGGTATCTGATTCATGACCAAACGGCACACTAGGGAGATAGTGTGGTCAGTACTATGCTCCGGCCGCCTGATTTTCCCCTTGGCTGCTTCGACTGCTAGAGTCATTAGCACCAACCAAGGTACCCATTATTAAATTAATTAAAGGCTGGGTTGGCCTAGGGACGGTCAAGGAGGCCGAATTCAACCGGTGAACGAAGACACTAGAAGAAAAAATCTTTAGTGCTTGCTCGGGATTTGAACTCAGGCCTCCAGCTTATTAGTCCAGTGCTCTACCACTGAGCTAACCTCGCCCCCTGTCTAAGGGTAAGAGTTCATTAATTTATCTGCTAAAATTGAAAATTAATTCTGTCAGATTGTACGATAATTCATGATATTTTCTCTATGTAGAGACTTTCAGAAAAGAACAGATTTATGTATGAAAAAGCCTAAATTGAACTGCATACAACAAACAAACAACCGCTGTAGACAAAAGCTGTATTTATTACAAAAATGCTCACGAGAAAACATCCCTTCAGCAGACTATAGAATTTAGTAAATCAAATTTAAATATTTCTTCCCAGTATCTGAGAATTTGTTCATCCGGCGCGCCGCGGCGGACACCAGAAATAAATATTGAATACAGGAAATACTTGAAGAATTCAAAGAAAATTCATTTTGCATTATATAAGAGTTTATATAAGAATTGTGTAACGCAATATCTGTTTCAATCTGACTTTCCAATAAATCACTCCTTCCGAACATCACGCACAAACAGAAAACCCTCAATATAAATTTGAAATTATTTATATCGTTCGAGCCATAGGAGATGCAACAACTTTTTATTTCATCAAATTAAAATATTGAAAATTATTATTAATATCGAATATGGTTGTAATTATAGTTCCGATATGAATTCTATGTGTATGTTTGTCTTTGGGCAACATACACATAGAAGGGACTATTATTAGGGACCGGATTCTTAGGTTTTCACCTATTTTTTTCCTTTCTGCTAAACGTGATAATGATCGGTTTTTTATATGATTCGCTTCCTGTAGTATCATTCATCCAAATTTGGAAGAACCTAAAAAAACCTATTTAGGATGATATGACCTAAAATCACCTAAATAATGACCTAGAAAGACCTAATCTTTGAAATAGAAAATACAATTCTATGAACTCATTTCCTCGATCAAACAAATTCTCTTAAAAGTCTTCCCGGGTTCAGACGTTTAGGGAAATTTTACTAGGAGTGTCGCTTTCAGCTGAACCCATTTTACTAGGAGTGTCGCTTCCAGCTGAACCCATTTTACTAGGAGTGTCGCTTCCAACTGAACCCATTTTACTAGGAGTGTCGCTTCCAGCTGAACCCATTTTACTAGGAGTGTCGCTTCCAGCTGAACCAATTTTACTAGGTGTGTCGCTTCCAGCTGAACCCATTTTACTAGGAGTGTCGCTTCCAGCTGAACCAATTTTACTAGGTGTGTCGCTTCCAGCTGAACCCATTTTACTAGGAGTGTCGCTTCCAGCTGAACCAATTTTACTAGGTGTGTCGCTTCCAGCTGAACCCATTTTACTAGGAGTGTCGCTTCCAGCTGAACCCATTTTACTAGGAGTGTCGCTTCCAGCTGAACCCATTTTACTAGGAGTGTCGCTTCCAGCTGAACCAATTTTACTAGGTGTGTCGCTTCCAGCTGAACCCATTTTACTAGGAGTGTCGCTTCCAGCTGAACCAATTTTACTAGGTGTGTCGCTTCCAGCTGAACCCATTTTACTAGGAGTGTCGCTTCCTGCTGAACCAATTTTACTAGGAGTGTCGCTTCCAACTGAACCCATTTTACTAGGAGTGTCGCTTCTAGCTGAACCCATTTTACTAGGAGTGTCGCTTCCAGCTGAACCAATTTTTCACACGGGGGAAAAATAAAAAGAGTTGTTGACGCTTTGATATGAATGACGCTGCTGCCAATTCTAAGGCTTCGATGTTCCTCCAGAGCGACGAGATTCGTGATGCAATCGCCGTCCTGCGTGCACATTTCTCAAATCTCATTGGAAAATTTGAGTCTATACTGGAGCTAAAATATGCCATGAAATACACCCCTATGACGTCTTGTGACATAAACAGGTGCATCTTCCCGCTTTTAAGACAGTCCTCAGAGACAACAGGAAGAATTTCACCGTCGAAAAGCTGGGCACCTATATGATCGTTTACTATAACAAGAGGTAATACCTATTTTAGTTTCATATTTTTTCTTTTAAATTTTTCCAAGATTTAATTATTTGGTTTTTAACGTAGTTAGGTACCTTTCTATAGGCGGTGAAATTCTTCCTGATGTTCCTTAGAAATTGGAACTCTTTAGCAGAGAAACATAAAAACGTCCTATACATATTTGTTTTGTTTTGTGTTCTTATTTATTTTTTTTATTAATGTATGTTTTATTAAATAATTTAATTTATTTTATTTAATAACTCATATTTCCGTTTTATTTTTATTTGCTCGCCTTATTTTTTCCTTCTCAATATACTATTTTATAAAATAATGTTATTTGTTGTTTATTTTTATGTCACTATTTATATACATATTAATTTATCAATTGTAAATTAATCGAAATTATTAATGATAAATTTTGATAGGTTGAACTTATTCTTTGAACCTATTGAAACATTTTTATCACCTAAAAACACCTAAAATGGATTTTTAAATAAAAACCTAAAAATACCTATTTTTTAACCTATTCAAAACATTTTTATCACCTAAAAACCTAAAATGAATTTTTAAATAAAAACCTAAAAATACCTATTATGTCTGTTGCAAAAACCTAATTGGGTGCTTATTTTATCCTAAAAATCCGGTCCCTAGTTATTATTATTAATTTATGAATACATACATACATATATATATATATATATATATATATATATATATATATATATATATACTTACATTTACATTTATTACTATATATATATATATATATATATATATATATATATATATATACATATATATATATATATATATATATATATATGAGAAAGTACTGTTCCTTTGACCACTTTGCAAAATTTAATTTCTTTTAGCTTGAATACTAAGGCTAAATTCAGTTTTATTTTATTTTATTGTAATTAGTACTCTACTGTTTATAATATTTAATTTTTCAAGGTTCTAGTTTTGCATTTATTATTTTTTTATTAATTTAAAAAAAAATATTATTATTATGGTCAAAGTTAAAACCACGACCATGGTTGTACCTCTGACCATGGGTTGTTGTACTTCTGACCATGTAAAAACAACACAGGAGTGAAAAAACATAACTTCATTCAGTAACATTGTAAACAGTTGTAAGTTATACTGTACAAGCATGTAAGCATAATAAAAAAACAATTATCGATAGTATGTTATCGAACTTTATGTGCAGCAAATCCACTCCAAATGACAAACGTTTTAACTGTGAAGCAAATCAACTATCAATAGTAGGGTATGGGAGTTTCGCTACAAAGTTACTAACATTCTGAATGATTTTTTAGTAAATATAACCAGAAAAACATTATATATATTCCGAACCTTTAAATTGATCTAGGATGTTAAATATAAGAGAACAAAACTGTTGGGGTCTCCCGTCGTCTAATGGCTAGCGCCTTGGATTCATAAGCGGGAGATGGTGGGTTCGATTCCCAACCTCTGGCAGGAATTTTATCATCCCACAGCTCGCTGGTAAAATTCCTCGCTACACCCTGGATGTCGGTGCTAATGACCTAAATGTAGATGCGCCGTAAAAAAAAAACAAAACAAAAAAAACTGTTGTCACAGTATTTGATTGCTTACTTTAAAATGTGATTAAATTCACGCTGCTCCGTCATGGAGATTTCATTTTAAATTTTCAACTGTTAAGTGTGTTTTGTTTTGTGGTTTTGGCGATACTTTTCTCATTTTTCATGTATCTCTTCTACAGAAAATTTATTTTGATATATTATTTTGTAATAAATATACGATTTATATATTATTATAAATTATTTTATAATAATAACAATTTGGTTTTTATAAAGTGGCCTACGTCCAACAGCTCCAGAAAAAAAACCTACAAAGACTAAAAGAAAAGAGGTAACTTACTAGAGCACCCTTTTGAGGGTGTCGATCGCACAAAGATGGAGTTTTCTGGCCTACACTTGATTTCTTTTCATGTTCTATAAATATATATGTGGCCAATAATGTTCTGGGTACTGTATTTCGCAATGTTTTAACAATATACGCCTTGTTTAACATCAGTATATATGCATTATAATTTAAATAGGTGGCAGGGAAGGGAGTGAAAAAATTGCAGCCGTTTTATTTAAGAATATAAATTAATCCAATATATATATATATATTTTTACATGTATTTCTTTACTGTTTATTACACTCTGCATATGACTACTTCTGGTAATATGATGTATGATATGATATGATACAATATGAGGGTTCTACCTCATGAATAATAAATGGCAGGAGGATTTTAATAATAAAGAGCTATTTATTCAAAATGTCGAGAGCTCTATAGTGGTCAAGAGCCCTACAAATAACAAGAAAAGGCGCGAAGACGTAGTTTTAACCCGTTTGAGAATCGGCCACACACGTCTTACTCATGGATATCATCTCGTGGGTCGACGCCGGCCCCATTGCGAGCGATGTGGTGCCCTCCTCGATGTAATGCGCATCTTGGTGGAGTGCCCACGGCTCGAGGAGGCAAGGCGGCACCATTTACGAAATACCCTGAGTGATATCTTGAGTAGGACAGAGCCATCTGTGAAAAGGCTAATCGATTATTTAAAGGATATTAACGTTTTCTGCCAAATATAAGGAAAAAAACAAGAATTATGATATAGTTGAATCTTGACAATTTGTGCATATAATTTTATCTCATTAATTTATATGTTTCCCCAGAGTGAATGTAATTTATTGTCTGAGTGAGTTTTGTGTGTGTGAGAATATGTATTGTTTGAGTGAGTACTTGTAAATATTATTTGTCTAGGTTTAGGTTCTTTTAATGGTTGATCCAGTATTTGTTAAAAAGGATGCAACACTTTTTTTTTTTTGTAAATATGTATATAGTATAGTATAAGGCGAACACTTGACTTGGTCACCGCAGCAGATCTCTGGTCCACTGTCTTATGAGTCGCCTCGGTAGAGAGAGTGAGTTGGTGACGCTCTATAGGGAGAGGTCTTTAGGACTTTGATGGCTGGAAAATTTAGGATCAAATGTAGTTATTTGGAATCTGGATAACATAACATCTATAAAGATATTGAGGTTATGGTTGTAAACCTAAAACGGAGCATTTACTATTTTTTTTGTATGTGTGGCATTGGGATATTAATGCCGGGCTATCTACAGGTTGCCGCCCTTTTATAATGCCAACATCACGTGGTCGGTCACCCATTCTGGTACTGACCACGCCCCACGTTGCTTAATGGCTACGGCCGTTGGCAATGACTACTGTTCATAGGACTATGGATGTGTTTGATGCTTGATGATTTCCGTCCAAATGTCTTGTAGTAGTGAATTGTAAAGGATCAGTTTGTTTTCAGTACTTAGATGTATTCTTTGTTGTTTTTTTTTTTTTTTTTTTTAGCATATCAACCTTTAAGGTTATTAACGCCACAGAACACTCTCAGTATCATGCGCTAATCGAAAAAGTTGCAAAGCTCACATTAATATAAGAATATAAATAAATCGTCAGCCGTATATATTTAATTACTATTAAAATTATTCAGAAACTAATATATTTCTCCAAAAGCCTTTGTCAAAATCCATATAGTTCATAGCTTGTTATCTATTTATTATGAATTCTGTGCTACAAAAAATACATTTTTCCTGTCAGTGAGCTAGGGTGGAAAATATAGATAAGGTTGGTAGAAGTGTGGACCATCCATATTATTTAGTAGGCTATAAACACTGCACGGCTGGGCGCTGTAACAGGTGGCTGTTCCATCTTTTTCCGAAGGGGGGTTGCTAGGGTCGGCGAACCTGAAGGGCCAGCTTGTAAAGATAAAATATATCCCAGCAGGTATAAAAAAAGTAGGTAGCTAAAACGTTTCTAAGCATTTTAAACATAAATATTCTGGTTTAAATTTTTATGGACTTTGTGTCTCTCTGTGGATTAGAGTCTCCATATTTTTATATTCTTTGTATATGGATTAAATACTCTTAGTCTTTTTAAATATTTTCCTAAATAAAATAAATGTTGTATTTTTGGATAGATATCGATGACCACTAAACTAAAATATTGATAATCAGTGTTTGGTAATTCGTTAAATAAAACTACATTTAATAAAAAAAAAAAAATAGGTATATTTCTGCCGACGCACAGTGTAACGTTCAATGGACAAAAACCTAAAATTTTGTTTTCTTATATTTAATTTTTAATCCTCTAGCTAAGTTTAAAAACAATTCAAGGAATTAAAATCGTAAAAAACTAATAAATATTAGTTTTATTTTGATCAACAAACACATTATCAGTATTATAAACAAGGCAAAGTCTTTAAAACCTGATTCATACCAACAATCAGTTTGAGCCTCTCTTGTTGAAGATAGGACAGTGTTTTTATTAAGTCATCCGAAGGAAATTACCTCAAAACTATTCCTTTTTTATCTGATATAATTGATTATGGGTAATTACTCCCTTATTATTTATCCTGAATTATTCTTCATTGATCTTTGAAATTTTTTTTAAGTACAAAACTTTGATAGACCATAGCAAAAAAACTTCGTCTGAACACATCCCAAGTTTTTTAGAGCTTAAAGTTTACCTCACGTATAATTTACTGAGGGCAATTTAGTTTGCCGAAATTTTCCGATTCCAAAGATTTTTATTTTTAGATCCATCATCATTTTTTCTTCAAAATTTGAAAAAAAAAAAATGGATAAATCCAAAAAGACTGTATTAATCCTTGGGCAAATGATTCAATTTAATCTGCAGGATGCTCCTAAAGAAATATTAAGCAATACTAAAAAAAACTGCAAGTTTAGGCTCGGCATTAAAAAAATATTTAATAATTTCATAGAAAATGGTAAAATATTATTATTCTATGGCAATATTACTATAAGTATATTTTACTACTATACTATTACTGCATTAAATGTTACAGTTATAATATATTTTATAATATTGTTATTAATAATATTATTACCTGCTTTATTATTTCTATGAATACTACAATTAATATTATTATAGCCGTATAGTATGCATTATTATACTATTGTTACCTTGTTTTGAGTTGATTTCAATTAATAAAAATGCTTATTTGAAAATAACTAGTGGTTAATGATTCTTGTCCATAATCCTCTCTACTTGGTTACACTGTGCGACGTTTCGGCTTGACATACAAGCCTTCTTCTGGGCTGTAGATATGGACTAATAACTACTTTAGTAATACTTCAGTTGTAATATAATTGTCATATACCCCAAAATAACTAATGTTGAAAAAAAAGAGTCCAAGTTCCACGTCCCTCATATAAACAGTTTGCCTTTTAAAGTTATGATATCATAGTATTGGGCCAGGTTTTAGGACCTTAATACCTTCTGATGTATTTGTGCAATTCCAAGATGGGCAGTTTTCGTTAAATGATGGCCGCTATCATAATTTATTTTAAAATGTCTGGCTTTTTAAGATTCAGGCTCTTAGCGAATGATTCAGGATTTCAGGATTTTTTTTTTTTTTTTTTTTTTTTTTTTTTTTTTTTTTTTTTTTTTTTTTTTTTTTTTTTTTTACGGCGCATCGACAAATCTTGGCCATTAGCGCCGGGCCTCCAGGGTGCAACCAGGAATTTTCCACCATCTCCCGCTTATGAATCTAGCGCGCTAGCCACTAGACCACGGGAGACCCCTTTATTTGTTATTCACTGAATAACTGGGTTGGCTCATTTTTTCAATAAATTGTTATTGAATACAAATTTATTCATTGACTGATTATATTAAATTTAATAAATAATTAATTATTTTTCATTCTTCATTTATTATTATTTTTATAAATATAAAATAATGTGGTTCATGGAACAGCAAACTCAGATTATTTTTGAGTTCGGTAAACAATATCACTTAAAGAAATAATTTTCAAGTGATAAAGTTTAATGAAGTCATTTTTATTATAAAAGATTGTTAAAGTAAATAATTTCCTGTCGCCGGTGGGGATCGAACCCACCATCTCCCGCTTATGAATCCAGCGCGCTAGCCACTAGACCACGGGAGACCCCGATTCAGGATTATTATAAACACTTTCATGACTTAAAACAATCGGGTTTGTATGGAATCTATATAAGTTAAAACGGACACGGCCTTATGTAAGTTACCGAAAACTTGTTAAGTTGAAATTTCACATATAAATGTATTATTAGGTTATTGACAAGGTATTGAGAGCATAAAACTTCGCCTAATACTGTGATATCATAACTTTTATAGGCATACTGTTTTTGGGAGGCATGGAACTTGGCCTCTTTTTTTCAACCTTAGTTTTTTTTTGGTGGAATTCTCAGTCCCGTATTCTTCCTGGCTTATACGGCTGATATCCCTTCCCATCCCCAAACATCCATTCACATGTTTGCTGATCACACCGCTATCCTCACTGTTAACCAAAACCCAATTCTTGCCTCCAATTCCCTTCAAGAACACCTGTGTCTTCTTCAACCTTGGCTAACTAAGTGGAAAATCAAAGTCAATGCAGAAAAATCTAGCCATGCAACATTCACACTTCGTAAGTCAAGTTGCCCACCAATAACCCTCCAGAACATTCAAATTCCACAGAAATCTCAAGTAAGATACTTAGGACTGATACTAGACAAACGCTTAACTTGGAAGCCACACATAACACAGAAAAGACAGGAACTAAACAGAGGTTTTAGACTTTTATCACGCTTACTGGACAAACGCTCGAAACTTTCATTGACTAACAAACGACTTATATACAATACCATACTCCGACCAATATGGACCTAAGGACTAGAACTATGGGGTTCCACTAAACCTTCCAATTCCTACAGAATACAAACAATGTAATCCAAAATCCTTCGAAAAATATCCAATGCTCCTTACTACGTCTCCAACCTAACCCAGCATAATGATTTCAATATCCCCTTTATCCAATCCCTGGCCAAATCAGTCTACCAGAAGTTCCATTCCAATCTCCCTGTTCATCCAAATCCTTTGATAAACTCTCTATCCTCCTTCCATAATCCACAAAATCCTCATAGAAGACAGAAGCGGCGGTGGCCTAGAGACAATTTGTTATAACATGCCATCTACAATGTTCAAAATTTATTATTCTAGTGGGTTGTGTAATTGTACTTATTCCCATATCATGTCTTAAAAAGCTATTGTTCCATAACCAGCAAAATTACTGGAAATTTGTACAGCATATTGTTGTAATTATCAATAAACGTTTAAAAAAAAAAAAATTTTTTGAGGGATATCAATACTTTTTGTAAATGAATTTAGATTTTGCTCTGTCGATTTTTGGATTATTTAGGATGACCCGGGACGTGAACTAAGTTTTCTATCTAGTTTTTATCGCGTCGGTATTTTATTTTGTATAAATTTATAATGCCTTCCAGTCTGATCATTATTTGGAGGGTTGAGAGCACAACTAGACCAAGTCTATGTTATACAGTTTCCAGAAAATGAGTATTGTTCGTTTTAATTGCAGAGATGTTGTATAAATCCTATTGACCTGTATAAGTCTTAAAAAGATTTGAACTTAAACACTGGCATTATTTATGTATAGCCTTGTTCATAAAACAGTTATAACTTGGACATGGCTTACTTGTGCACTAAAAATAAATGAGAATGTCTTCCAGATGTGTAGCAAGAACTGCTACGAGTGGCAAAATAATGAAGTTAGGACTTAGTCTCCTGTAGCACTGAAAAGAGCCATTTCAGTAATACTGTTCAATCCCATTACAACATAAAATGCGAAAAACGGACTTGGTCTACTTGTGCTCTGAAACCTCCATTTCTAAATGCCCTTGTGACCTTGCTAAAACTTACAAAGTTACATAAGTAAATAATAGGTAAATACATAATAACGTTAAGATACGTCTAAATGTTTCTTAAAACATCAAATATAGGAGAGTGAGTCGTATAAATTCCGATTTTCCTTCGCCAATATATCAGAAACGCTTCAATGTCGAAATATGAAACTTTTAAATTTTACTCACATCAATTAGTGTGATACCTGCTTAAAATTTCATAAGTTTATCTTCAACTGGTTCAATGTTATGAGAGGGTAAAAATCGGCTCTAATGCTTCCTGTAATATACAAACAATGTGTGTAGGCCGGATCTTGGCCTACATACACAAATATATATATATTTGTCAAATAAATAATATTTGATAAGGTATGTAGTTGTAAGGGACTGATTAGCAAGGACGGGATTTAGAGATATAGACAATGGGGAAATATTTTAGAGAAGCGGAAATTCCTTTTTAAAACTATAATTTACACAGAGGATACAAACATAAATATCATAAACCATTGCTACGATGAGAGAAAAGGTTGAGTGAGAGAGACAGATAGAGGTAGAGGTAGGTAGAGTTATCAAATATGATCATTTGGGGAGATTATAGAGAATTTGGAACTGGCCTACCTCTGAACAGCATCTGGGCCGAAGTCTCAGGAACGGATGCAAACTCTCCCAGTCGGAGGTAAGCCAGCTCTTTTTAAACCCTTTGTACCCCACTCCTGCTTTTGCAGGTGATTGAACTAGAAACTCTTGTCAGGTCTTAGATCTTCCAGGAATCTTACGAATCAGCCACGTGCAGTGCCAACATCCCAGACGCAACGTTTGCGGATTCGTGGTTCTCACATCTCTAGAGATGGACAGCCAACCTTTTCTCTCATCCTTATTCACTTAACAAGGCCAAAGGGAAAACGGGGCCTTACATCACCCCCCGATTTTTCAAAGTCATGTTTCCCTTGGAACATTACTTTACCTTTAACACTACCCATCCTTATGTTACTAATAATAATAATAATAATAAACAATATTAGTGCTAATAACAATACAGGTGATGCGCTGTAAAAATTAAAATAAAATAAACATTATTGGCATCTTTACAAGACAAAACCTCTCCCTTAGGAGGTAAAACTCCTTATGTTACCATTATTTTATAACTATACCGAACACTGTCGTCACAATCACTGAACGGCTACTACACTTTCGAGCGGTCTATATCCGCTCCGTTATTACAGATACGACACTTTCAGCTGCCGGTCGATGTATTACGAATCCTGCTGCCCCACTTCCTTCCGTTGGCTGCGAGTTTTGATTCGCACCACGCCGGGATCTGAGTTTTGTAATTAGCAGGCCAGTGGTAAACCCAAGAAGTGCTATTAGAGCAACCGACCCGCCTGCTATCCACAGAAGTTCCCCTTCTTTTGGGCCGCAAGGATCCGTTCAACATCGCTCCATGTTCCCCATTCAGCCGAAGAGTTATTGGACGCTTCTTCGAGCTCCTTGAGCTCCTTCAAAGTATCCTCCCATACTGCGGGATCATAATCCTCTTTTACTGGCAGGTCCAAGGGTGGTTTGATCGTAACGTTGACCCATTGCAACTGCACCACCTGAGAGGATTCCCCAACGTCGGCTATCGGCAAAAGGCGATAATCAGGTGTCCAAGCTGTGCAACTAGGTGCTATGGTAAGCTGCCCACTTCCATCTAGAACCCGCTCTAGCGATTCTACTCCAGCACTCCCTCTGCATTGAAGATGGAGGCGAGTGGGCTTAGACATGCTATACCACCATAGCTCCTTGTGCTCGTCCCAAATCCATGTGGGTGAAGATCTAGGATTCACCAAAGTCCACGGGCACCATTCCTTCGACGTATTCTCCTGGCGAAACGATGAGACAATACAAGATGGTGTTTGTCCGTGAAAGAATTTGAACTCGGCAGGACAGATCCATGGTATCCCGGGACGACATCTGGCTATATCCTGCTCCTGAAGAATTGAGTAGGCCTTCTCGTTGTGGCTCTTCAAGAAGAACGCCCCCTCCGGCTGAGCTGCAACCATTCTTCCTGTTTTATTCTCCTTAAGAGGCAAGGAGAGAACCTGATAAAGCACCATCTCCTGATCCGGAGTTTTTAAAGGCAATTCCACTACAGCTATTACTCCATCATCGGTTGCAATTGCATGTACTTCAGAAATTTGGTAGTAAATTTGGTCATGATATCGGCTTCCCTCCGAGAGGAGTGTCAGTCCAGTTGGCAGAGCCTCTCTTACCTTCCCCAAAATCAGAGTTAACTCTTTAGGACCTAGCATCTCTCTACTCAACTTTCCACTCATCGATGCACCTACTCCATTAAGAACTCTGCGGAATCTAAATAGGAATTCCGTTACTCCAGTTTCTAGGCTTCTGAGGGACGAGGAAAGGTACAGGGAACTTTGGATGAGGTTAGTAACACGCGATATGTTCGTTTGAAGTTGCACCTCTTTTTGAAAACCTTCCTTCAAAATTCTACGGACCACCCCAGACAAGCGGGTAACCCTGTTTGTGTCCTCTTCGGCTTTCCTTGCAAACTCGCGACTGAGCGTTAGTTGTTCAGAGACCGCATGTATGGTGTCTCCGTACTGCTTACTTAGTTTGTCGAAATTTTCTTGAATGCTTTGTAAATCGTCCGCGTCTGGGGTCCCAAATAGGTATTTTAATACTATCCCCCCGCATTGACCAATCCTCGACGTTCTCGGGGACTAGATAGCATGGACCAGAGCATATCAAGTTCCTCTTCTGCCTCCCTGAATAGACTAAGTATGCCCTCGACAACAGGCTGAAGTCCATCAAGCTCTGGATATTTAACCGAGGCATGAGATAGGTCTAATTGGACCTTCCAAATCTCCCCTCGCAGAGTTTCCATTATACCTTCTAGGTGTGATACATTCAAGTGAACCAGTAGACGCCATTTGTCTCCCGTCACAACTACGTCACCGTAAGTAATGTTCCAAGGGAAACATGACTTTGAAAAATCGGGGGGTGATGTAAGGCCCCGTTTTCCCTTTGGTGTCCAAGTAGCATCAGGTTTCCCCTTTGGCTGAGCTTGGCTCTCGCTATCTGAACCACTGGAACTTTCCCAGGAAGTCCCACCTGTCTCAATCCGTCCTTCGTTTCCCTCCCCTTGACTATCCTGGGTTATTTCCCTGTTTTCTTCCTCAGGAGAGGATCTAACGCCCAGAGGGCAGGCAGGGTCATTACATTCTGGCGATCTTCCCGCAGCAACCGGACAGTGTCTGTGAATCTCACTCTGCGTTTCAATTTCATCTTGGTCCTCACAAGAGTCGTCTTCTGAGCCATAACAACACCCTGGGTTAATTTCCCATTCCGGCTCCATGACCTCATCTTCCGACCCTTCCACTTCCCGGGTTGCCCCACCTGCCTTCGTCATAACCTTAGGGTGCGAATCCCCTCCTCCCCCCGGAGCCCGTTTTAGCCTATTTATATGAACTACATTCAGAGATCCAGTGGCCAGTCGGATCTCATAGTTCACTCGCGAAAGAACCCTTTCTACTTTGTGTGGGCCTGTCCAGGGACAGTGGAATTTTGGACAATTCCCAGGCTTTACGGCTGGACAATGGAGATAGACCCAATCCCCCACCTCTAGGCGTCGCTCCTTACGCCGGGCATTACAATAATGGGTCCTCATTGCCCAGGCCTTTTCGGCACGACTCAAAGCGTACTTATAGGCTTCTTTCAGCCGATGCCCTAACTTTTCGACATGGTCCGCTGATTCCGATCCGTCATTGGTTGGACCTACCCAGCAATCAAACGGAGTTACCAATTCTCGCCCAAGCATGAGGTAGTTTGGGGAGTATCCTGTCGACGAATGAGGTATTGCTCGATATGCCATGAGAGCATATGGGACCCACTTATCCCAGTCACGACCGTCTCTTCGCACATATTGGGATATCGAATCGGTAAGAGTTCGATGTAACCTCTCTACCATTCCGTTACATTCCGGATGGTAGGCGGTAGTTTGTAATTTCCTAATCCCCAGAGCTCTACAAACTTGAGTAAACAGTCGAGAAACGAAATTTCTTCCCTGGTCTGTTAACAACCTCCTAGGGACCCCATGTCGAGTGATAATATTCTCGACGAGTGCTACGGCCGTTTCTTCAGCTGTTTGCCCCTTCAGTGGTATTCCCTCCGCATACCGTGTAAAATTGTCAATTACGGTCAAAAGGTAACGATGGCCCCTTTTGGAAGTCGGCAAAGGCCCAAATATGTCTAGCGATACCTGCTCGAAAGGCCCTGTGGCCATATAGGGAGCTTCCAGGGGGACCTTTTGAGATACAGGACTTTTTCTGCTAGCGCACGCGTGACACCGTTCCACAAAGGACTTAACATCCGCCGCCATGCCCGGCCATTAATATGAGCTTTTGATTACCGCGAGAGTACGATCAGCCCCTGGGTGCCCAGCCCATGGTTTCGAGTGATTTTCTTCAACGATTGTTTTTCGTAGACCCTCAGGCACCATAAGCCTCCATTCCGACTCATCCGTTGCCCCATCGGCCCAATATAGCAGGCCATCGGCATCTGTTTGTACATGAACAGTGCCTCTCTTGATGGCTCTTTGACACCACATATCCTCCTTTTGAGCATCCTTCAATTTACCTCGGGTTATTTTCTGCCTATTTCCCGTGACTACAGCTATTGTACGGCTTAAAGCATCAGCGTTAGAATGTTTCTTCCCCGGGCGATGTTCGACTTCATAGTCGAACTCCTCTAACCGAAGGGCCCACCTGGTCAGCCGAGAAGACGGGTCTCGAAGGCTTAGCATCCACCTCAAGGCAGAGTGGTCAGTGACAAGTTTAAACGTTCCCCCTAGTAAATAACAACGGAACAGCTTTGTTGCCCAAACCACCGCTAGCAGTTCTCGTTCTGTTGCCGAGTAGTTGAGTTCTGGACCCTTCAACTGCCTACTAGCGTAGCAAACAGGTCTCTCGCCGCCATCTCTGTACTGGGACAGAATGGCACCCAGAGCTACTCCTGATGCGTCGGTGGACAATATAAATGGCTCGCTGAAATTCGGATAGCACAAGACTGAGTCCGAACTTAGGATTTCTCTTAGCGATTCAAAAGCCTTCCGTTGCTTGTCGCCCCACTGGAATCGTACTCGTGAGCCAGTTAATTCTGTCAGCGGTCTTGAAAGATCCGCAAAGCCTTTTATGAATTTACGGTAATAGCTTGCCAACCCTAGAAAACTTCGCAACTCCTTCACATTTCTGGGGGCTGGAAAAGACTTGATCGCCTCTAATTTTCTAGGATCTGGTTTCACTCCCTCGGCTGTAACTACGTGTCCCAGATAGGTCACTTCCGATGCCGCAAAAGCGCACTTGTTCAAGTTCACTTTTAGATTAGCGCCTCTGAATATGTCGAACAACTCCTCTAACCGGAGCATGTGTTCCCTCAGTGATGAGCTATAAACCACCACATCATCGAGGTAAACGAAACACCCGGTGCCCTTCAGTCGGCCAAGAAGCTGGTCCATGACCCGTTGGAACGTGGCAGGTGCCCCCGCAAGGCCGAAAGCCATTTTTTTGTACTCATAGTGTCCGTTTACAGTCGTGAAGGCCGTTTTTGCCTGATCCTGGGGTGCTATCGGTATTTGGTGGTACCCACTCGAAAGATCAATTGTGGAAAAGATTTGGCTACTCCCCAATTGTTCTAAGGTTTCCTGTATCAACGGAAGCGGGTAAGTATCGACCTTAGTAACTGCATTGAGGCCACGGAAATCTGTGCAGAATCGATACTTTAAGTCACCTATTGGGGAAGTTTTCTTGACTAGAATTACAGGTGCTTGCCAAGGACTTTTAGACGGCGTAATGACGCCTCGTTCAAGCAACGTCTGAACCTGCCGTTCCATTTCCTCCCGTTCACTGAAAGGCACACGATACGGGCGTTTCACCACAGGTCTGGCATCTCCAGTTTCAATATGGTGCTGAACAGGCAGGGAGGAACCTTCGGGACCCGGTTCACAAAAAATGTCTGAATATCTGGACAACAAGGACTCCATATCCCTCCTTTCCCCACCACTTAAATGGCCCAATTTCTCGCCAACGATCGAGGCGAAACCAACAGGAGTTTTAGAGCCATCCTCGCGTTCCCTCTCCGAACAAGATCCACCGTCGTCCGTCCAATCTCTCTCTACCAGACCTACCACTAGAAGCCGTGGCAATGTCACAGCCGAAGCGGTCAAATTGACGAACTGCATCCACGAACGGCCGTCCCGAGGAGTGTTAATGCATCTCCCTCCTACAACCCCATTGGGAAGTGCTCTTGACGGCTCAATTATGACAGCTTTCTGGTCTAGTTTCCCTGGTACGGAAATCTCTAATAGAGATTCACTGAAGGCCGGAAGCGTTTCCTCTCGCGAAAGACGCGCTGAGCTGGTTTTGTTATCCTTCTTCCCCGTGTGTCTTGATTTTTCCTTGACTATCGGCTTAGCTCCTATATTCACGCTAGTTGGAAGGGATAAAATATGACCTGAAAGCTTGGCTTCTAGTTCTCTCGCCGTCCTACTCATGAAACGTACCCACTCTCGGTTCGCAGACATTTTTAACTCATCCCTCTTTGTTATCGAACCAACGGAAGGTAGAGATTCAATTTTAGGCGATGCTCCCGTGACTAACAATCCCGAACGTAGGTCTATATGGGCGTCTAATTTCCCTAGTAAGTCTAAGCCTAATAGTCCATCTCCTTCTAAGCAGACGTCAGCCACTATGACGTCGTGGGACAGTCGATGGCCCTTAACTTCGATATTCACCGTTTGAATACCGCGTACCGGGATTACCACACCAGTTACCCCCCTAATCTTACTAGTCGCGGGTCTTAATTTGGATCCTGAGGCAGGAGACCTGATTAGAGTAACTTCAGCACCAGTGTCTACTATCATCCTATGAATCCGCCCATTTATCCAGGTGCTCACCTTTAACCCTTTCTCACCTCCCCCACCTATGCCTAGTAATTCGTAGCGCGATCCCCTTGTAGCCGACTTAGGGCCGGGGCCCTCCCCAAGTCGTTCGCGTTTGGGGCCTTCTTTGGCAAAGTTCCTTTCACGAGGGGTTTGGAACGACATTGGCGAGCGATATGCCCACGACGACCACACCTATAACAATTCGTACTATTTTTGGGAGAAATATCACTAACCCTCTCTGTTTGTCGACATCCCCTGGCCCAATGATTCGTATCCCCGCAGCGATAACAGCCACTTGGATTACCCCTCTCAATGACCCTTACTTCGCTTTGTCCAACTTCCTCGGGACTGGGAATTTCGTTATCCTGGGGATTCTTCTCTACAGTAAATATTCCCTTTTCGTGTCGCCCTAACTCCGTTTCAATGGCTCTAGCCTTCTCAATCGCGGTTTGTAATTCCTTTGGGAACGCGAGTCTCGTCAGCCTCCCAATCTCTCCTCCGAGCCCATTTAAATATGATGTAAGGACGACTTTATCCAGTTGTTTGCGAGCCCCTATAACTTCTTCCTCCGATCCCTCAGCTGAGAGTGATCGTTCACCCATCTCCCGACAACGATCTCCGAAAGTTCTGACATCCTCCCCACGCTCTAGTTTCATTGAACTAAGCTGAAGGAGAAACTGCTCAGGTTGCATAGTCGCCTTAAAGCGGTCTAAAAGAGCATCTCGAATCGTGGAATATTTTACATTTGGCCCCTTGAGATCCGATCTGCTGGCCAAAAATTTCGCAGCCATCCCTTTCAGTCTCATCCTTAACACAAGGGATTTATCACGATCTTCCCAGTTTCCGCTAGTTGCCACTAATTCCAAACCATTGAGATAGTCTTGGATTGGAACCCCAGAATCGTCACCGGACCATGGACCGACCATTCCCTGAAGAGAAAGATCCCTCTTTCCTTGCTTACCCTCATGCCTTGTCCTCTCGAATTCTTCCCTGAATTGCTCATTTGCAGCCAACGCCTGATCCAATGCCGTTTTCAGATCGGCAAACTGCTGTTCCATTACCACCATCGTATAGCTCTATTTTCAACGTTTCCAATGAACCCCAACACGTTATGCTTACGAATAGGGATTGCTTTACTCTCTAACAGGGCTAACCACCAAATATCCGTATTTGGCGGTCCTTAAACCAGGAAACGTGAGGACATTGAATGAACAACTACCCAGCGCCGAGATATCAGTTCGAGGAATTGTCCTATCAGCGTCAGCAGTACAGCCGCCGGCCTATCTCGAGAGCAGGGTTCTTATCTAATGCCGGCTTGCAGCTGGACATTTAAATAATACCCGGAAGCCTGACACCATTTGTAAGGGACTGATTAGCAAGGACGGGATTTAGAGATATAGACAATGGGGAAATATTTTAGAGAAGCGGAAATTCCTTTTTAAAACTATAATTTACACAGAGGATACAAACATAAATATCATAAACCATTGCTACGATGAGAGAAAAGGTTGAGTGAGAGAGACAGATAGGTAGAGTTATCAAATATGATCATTTGGGGAGATTATAGAGAATTTGGAACTGGCCTACCTCTGAACAGCATCTGGGCCGAAGTCTCAGGAACGGATGCAAACTCTCCCGGTCGGAGGTAAGCCAGCTCTTTTTAAACCCTTTGTACCCCACTCCTGCTTTTGCAGGTGATTGAACTAGAAACTCTTGTCAGGTCTTAGATCTTCCAGGAATCTTACGAATCAGCCACGTGCAGTGCCAACATCCCAGACGCAACGTTTGCGGATTCGTGGTTCTCACATCTCTAGAGATGGACAGCCAACCTTTTCTCTCATCCTTATTCACTTAACAAGGCCAAAGGGAAAACGGGGCCTTACATAGTTATATTTTGAAGGAATAAATGGGATAATATTAAAGCTACCCTAATTATGGTAATGATTAAATAATATTGCTAATTGTCTCAAACGAGAGCTGAGTTAGTTGCTAATATTCCCCCTGTTTCATCTTGTTTGTTCAAGAGCTAAGAGAAACAACCCTTTGCTATATTGGACCTGTTAATTGTGATGTAATTAGGTATTTCATTAACGGTAGCGTTCAGAAAACAGGCCACGAGTTAATTATATAACCATCTTACACAGGAAATCTACGCTTCGTTTACTCATGATTATTTTCGATAGATATTTGCGATGGATTGTGTGAGTCATTTTGTGTAATAATGATCACAAATCAACTGCTGCAAATAATCTCTGACAAATAAAAAGGTTGTCTACAAAAAAGATGAAAAAGGTACCAATATACAAAGATACTAAAATTGGATAAAATTTCACTTTTCTGTGCGTGGGAAAAATCTGGGATATTTTTCCCTCCAGTTTTCTAGAACCGTGAAACATATCGCCTTGAAAATGGTTCAATCGATTTCCGACATCACATTAGCGATATATTTTGTAAATTTATAAACTAGTATTAACTCTGTCCTACTTGTTTTACAGCCCTGATGAAGGCTTGAATTTCAAGCCGAAACTTCGGCAAACATAAAATCCATTTTCATGTGTGAAATGTAGTTTTAGCACTTTCCTCCGAAGGAAAGTAGCTATTGAGGTTGGACTCATGACGGAATTTTTGAAAAATTTCTTCAAATCTTTATCGATCCTACCTAGTAGACACCGAAAATGACCCCCGTTAAAATTTATATATATCTATATATATATATATATATATATATATATATATATATATATATGCATATATATATATATGTGTCTGTTAACACGATAGCGGCCAGAGTTTTTGTTTTTTCGTCACGAAACTTGGTATATAGCATTCAATTAGCAAACGATTGAACGAGTTCGTTAACCACCAAAGTCGGTCCACCGGAAGGGGGGGTTTACCCCGAACCCAAAACACTTATTTGACTATGTCAGCCGTAATATTTGTTATATTTCAACGAAACTTGGTATTCGTAGTGTTAATATAGAGAGAAAAGTGAGATATAAAAATGAACTAAATCGGTTCATTAGAAGGGGGGGGGTTTACTCCGGACCCACAATACCAATTCGCCACTACCAGCCGTGATTTTTGGTATATTTCGACGAAACTCGGTATTCGTAGTGCTAATCCACAGGTAAATATATGTTGTAAAAATAAACGAAATCGGTTCATTAGGAAGGGGGGTTTACTCCAGACCCACAATACCAATTCGCCACTGCCAGCCGTGATTTTTAGTATATTTCGACGAAACTCGGTATTCGTAGTGGTAATCTACAGGTAAATATGTGTTGTAAAAATAAACTAAATCGGTTCATTAGAAGGGGGGGTTTACTCGGGACCCAAATTCCTAATATACTCATACCGGTCGTAATTTCTGCTGTATTGTAACTAAACGCGGTATACGTCGTGGGTAACTCATGAGAAAGAAGTGTTGTAAAAATGAGCTGAATCGGTCAATCGGAAAGCGGGGGTTTAATTTGTAATATATTTGAATAGAAAAGCCGGCAGACGTAGGTTCACAAAGCCGCCGCAAGGAGCGCTTTCTACCACTAGAAGGACTGTATCCTGTTCCTGCGTTAGATCAAAATACGATAATATGAGGATTTTTGTATTTATTACGTAGTGTAGTAGGTACCATGTGTAAACATAACTCTGGAAGCAAATTAATAATTGATCAGTTACTCATTACAAAATGAGAACTATTCACGTTTTTATTTTATTTATGTAGGATATTTTAAGCAAATTGTTCTGGAAAGCAGTCTACACTACCCAAATTCTGAGGAAAGTGCTTAGTTATGCAGCTCCTGCGTGACGGACTTTTATTAATAAATAACGACCAAACCCTGACAATTCCTACCTTCGCGTCACCAAGGGTCAACGATTTCCTCTCAATAAATAGGTTACCAGGAAGTAAATTAATTTTGACAGTTTTACGATTTTTTGTGAACCTTGCTATTGCGAATGTCCTATATAAGAATACATCTGGTTATGTGATGTATGATACAATATGAAGGTTCTGTGCTAAATACCTCCTACCTTCATCCTCGATTAACGCCAGAAAGACGCTCAGATGACGTTGAGAGGTGGCTACACAAGCTCCCTTCTGCTCCGACCAGTGGCTGGAGTCGAAGGGAGATCGGTGAGCCACAGGCATTGACGCAATTGAACGAAGAGAAAGTCCGTCCCGCAGGAGCTGCATAACTAAGCACTTTCCTCAGAATTTGGGTAGTGTACACTGCTTTCCAGAACAATTTGCTTAAAATATCCTACATAAATAAAATAAAAACATGAATAGTTCTCTTTTAAATTTGGTATGAGTAACTGATCAATTATTAAATTGCTTTGAGAGTTATGTTTACACATGGTGCCGCATTATATTATATTATATATACATTATCGTATTTTGATCTAACGCAGGAACAGGATACAGTCACTCAAGTGATAGAAAGCGCTCCTTGCGGCGGCTTTGTGAACCTACGTCTGGCGGGCTTTTCTATTGAAATATATTACAAATTAAACCCCCGCTTTCCGATTGACCGATTCAGGTCATTTTTACAACACTTCTTTCTCATGAGTTACCCACGACGTATACCGCGTTTCGTTACAATACAGCAGAAATTACGACCGGTATGAGTATATTAGGAATTTGGGTCCGGAGTAAACCCCCCCTTTCTAATGAACCGATTTAGTTTATTTTTACAACACATATTTACCTGTGGATTACCACTACGAATACCGAGTTTCGTCGAAATATACCAAAAATCACGGCTGGTAGTGGCGAATTGGTATTCTGGGTCCGGAGTAAACCCCCCCCCTTCTAATGAACCGATTTAGTTCATTTTTATATCTCACTTTTCTCTCTATATTAACACCACGAATACCAAGTTTCGTTGAAATATAACAAATATTACGGCTGACATAGTCAAATTAGTGTTTTGGGTTCAGGGTAAACCCCCCCTTCCGGTGGACCGACTTTGGTGGTTAACGAACTCGTTCATTCGTTTGCTAATTGAATGCTATATACCAAGTTTCGTGATGAAAAAACAAAAACTCTGGCCGCTATCGTGTTAACAGACATATATATATATATATATATATATATATATATATATATATATATATATATTATATATATATATATATATATATATATATATATATATATATATAAATTTTAACGGGGGTTATTTTCGGTGTCTACTAGGTAGGATCGATAAAGATTTGAAGAAATTTTTCAAAAATTCCGTCATGAGTCCAACCTCAATAGCTACTTTCCTTCGGAGGAAAGTGCTAAAAGCCATTGCTAACACTTGACTTGGTCACCGCAGAAGATCTCTGGGCCACTGTCTTCTGATTGATGGAAAGGGTGGGTGGGTCATGAATATGTCGAAGAAAAAAAAACATTTTTGTTGGGCGGATTGATCTTTAACCTTTCGTTTTACACAAATACTTTTAAGATAAATCATTATATGAAGTGGTCGGGGCAAAATAGTGCCAATCAATATTTTTAACAAAACTTAACTGTAGGTAGTATATGTTGGTTATTTATTTATTTATTTATTTATTTTTTTTTTACGGCGCATCTACATCTAGGTCATTAGCGCCGACATCCAGGGTGCAGCGAGGAATTTTACCAGCGAGCCGTGGGATGATAAAATTCCAGCCGGAGGTTGGGAATCGAACCCACCATCTCCCGCTTATGAATCCAAGGCGCTAGCCATTAGACCACGGGAGACCCCATGTTGGTTATTACGTGGGACTATCAGTCTATGATGCAAATGCTACTAGAAATATGACTACAAGCTCTGTATGCTACTTAATCTTGTTGCCCCTAACCATTTCAACTGATATTTCCACAGAATATCCAACATATAGCAGCTACAGCTAAGTTTTGTTAAAAATGTTGCTTGGCAATATTTTGCCCCGACCCCTTCATATATATTGATGACCCGGGGACAATCCACCATATAGGCGATGAAGCGTGGAAGCCAGGCAAAGATTCTAACAATTACCACAAAACTTACTGGAAAGAAAATCGTAGTTCCTATATCAAGCTTGTAGTTTACTTCCGCACATTTTCTTTTTGCTGCTATGGTGTTGAGAGATATTGCCCATGAAAGCAGAGGAGCTAATATGAAGCAACAGCATTAAGATTTGGAATGCTATGGGATGACTGCCCATTAAAGATACTAAGGCCTTATAAAAAGGTACTAGTTAGTAACTGAACCGGTTGGTGACTCGGGTTACTAACCAGTTGGTGACTCGGGTTACTAACCAGTTACAGACCGATTGGTGACTTGCCTCCACTCACGAGCTACTCATTACAAACTAGAATATCTCGTGTTCAGTCTTATCATGGATGTCGTACGGGAAATGTCGGGAGATACAAGTGATGAAGAAACCATAATATTGTACAATTACGCGAGGAGTCGAAGAAGAGGAATAGCAAGAAGTTGTTGGATACATTCTTACCTTGGAAAAAGTTTTCAGAATAGGTTGTTTGTCGCTTCTAAGAAGCTTAACATAACTGATGCAACATTTTTGGCATTCTACAGAATGTGTAAGGAAAGTTTACGGCGTAAGAGATTTTCCTTGAACAGCAAATATACAAGAATTTGCAGAAGTCATCCCCAGCCCCAAAAGATTTGTCACCTAACAAAAAAAAAAAAACGAAGCCCTTTCAAACATTTTTTTAGTCACTCCTTAATTATATAGAGTGACGCAGAATGTCCTTCCCTGACCCCAAAATTAAAAAGCAGACTAACGAAACATGTGCTCATGCCTGCTGTTAAAATGGTTTCCTGACAAATGTAATTTTTGTCCATTGAGTTAGGCAGTCTCTTCTCTTCTGAGAGTCGATTCGGAGTCCATGTCAAAGCACTGGGCCCATGTTGCTTTAGTCTCGTTTAATTCTGTTTTCCGAATCACGTTTCTTTCGTGGAAATTCGTTTTGATTTGCCTTGCCAATTTTCAATCTCCTCTCTCTCTCGTTTAAGCTTTTTCCATTTTTTACCCTTCGTTGTTATTATATTTTCTGCCCCGGGGTTCCTCTCATTTCTAATTGCATGCGTCAACATCTGTGGGCTTTTCGAACCGAATCCCATTATAACTTGTTAAAAATAATGATAGTTATCGGTATCGTATTCGCATTAACGCGGGCGTATATAAGTGGGTAACGTGCGTGTATATGGGGCTACACCTCCCCCAAAATTTTGTTTTGGTGAGAACATTTCGTGTAGCCTAAAAAAACGAAAAACATCTTCAAAATTTACTCTGGTTAAATTAGGTGTCCTGAGGAAATCTAACCATTTTAGCACTTTCCTCCGAAGGAAAGTAGCTATTGAGGTTGGACTCATGACGGAATTTTTGAAAAATTTCTTCAAATCTTTATCGATCCTACCTAGTAGACACCGAAAATGACCCCCGTTAAAATTTATATATATCTATATCTATATATATATATATATATATATATATATATATATATATATATATAGATATAGATATATATATATATATATATATATATATATATATATATATATATATATATATCTGTTAACACGATAGCGGCCAGAGTTTTTGTTTTTGCGTCACGAAACTTGATATATAGCATTCAATTAGCAAACGATTGAACGAGTTCGTTAACCGCCAAAGTCGGTCCACCGGAACGGGGGGTTTACCCCGAACCCAAAGCACTAATTTGACTATGTCAGCCGTAATATTTGTTATATTCCAACGAAACTTGGTATTCGTAGTATTAATATAGAGAAAAAAGTGAGATATCAAAATGAACTAAATCGGTTCATTAGAAGGGGGGGTTTACTCCTGACCCACAATACCAATTAGCCACTACCAGCCGTGATTTTTGGTATATTTCGACGAAACTCGGTATTCGTAGTGGTAATCCACAGATGAATATGTGTTGTAAAAATAAACTAAATCGGTTCATTAGGAGGGGGGGTTTACTCCGGACCCACAATACCAATTCGCCACTACCAGCCGTGATTTGTGGTATATTTCGACGAAACTCGGTATTCGTAGTGGTAATCGACAGGTAAATATTTGTTGTAAAAATAAACTAAATCGGTTCATTAGAAGGGGGGTTTACTCCGGACCCAAATTACTAATATACTCATACTGGTCGTAATTTCTGCTGCATTGTAACGAAACGCGGTATACGTCGTGGGTAATTCATGAGAAAGAAGTGTTGTAAAAATGAGCTGAATCGGTCAATCGGAAAGCGGGGGTAATTTGTAATATATTTCAATCGAAAAGCCCGCCAGATGTAGGTTCACAAAGCCGCCGCAAGGAGCGCTTTCTACTATTAGAGTGACTGTATCCTGTTCGTGCATTAGATCAAAATACGATAATATGAGGTTTTTAGTATTTATTACGTAGTGTAATAGGTACCCTGTGTAAATATAACTCTGGAAGCAAATTAATAATTGATCAGTTACTCATTACAAATTTAAAAGAGAACTATTCATGTTTTTATTTTATTTATGTAGGATATTTTAAGCAAATTGTTCTGGAAAGCAGTCTACACTACCCAAATTCTGAGGAAAGTGCTTAGTTATGCAGCTCCTGCGTGACGGACTTTTACAGTTATGTATTTAAGAATTTCCTACCCCCAAATTCCAAGGTGCCCCTCAAAATTATTTACTCTACAGCGCATTATTTCTCCCCCGCTTAATTTAGAAAATTCCTCGCCAAAAGAAACTCTTCAACAAATATAAAATGTATTGAAGGTTTTAGGCAAAGTTCACGAAAAAAACGGTTGTTCAAATTTGTATATATATATATATATATATATATATATGTTTGTCAGTCTGCTCCCCCACCGGCTCAAAAATGATTTGATTTTGATGAAATTTCGTGCAAAAATGTTTCGTCTAATTTCTTTTGACTAAAAATAGTTCTATAAAAGTGGATAATAACGGGTTTTCGAGTTGTGTACATAAAACTCGAACATTGGATTCAATTGAAATATTTTCTAAATATTCGTAATTCATCTAAACTGAGTTGTTTAATTTTTGTTTTTGTCCATTTTGAGTTGAGGACGTATTCGAAAAAAGTATTTTATTTATAGACATGAAAGGTTTTGGTATCTTTTCGTATATTTTCGTAAACATATAGCAAACGATTGAAAAATTGAAATATTTTCTACATCTTAGAAATTCGCATGAACTAAGATGTTTAAATTGTGGTTACATTTGGAGTCATGGAAGTACTCGAAAAAAAAAAATTATTAGTAGACGTGAAACGTTTTCGGATCTTCGTATATTTTCGTAAACATCTCGAAAACGGGCAGAAAATCGTGGTAAGTGGAAGGTAACCTTTCCGAAGTAAAGTAAATTATCTACAAAAAAGGTTCTGAGGAAATTTTCCATGTGGCTATGTCAATCTGAGAAATAAGTGCATAAAGCTTCGAAAGTGCTAGTTTTGTTGTTTTGAGTGGATGTCGTCTCTGTTTAACTCAACGTGTACTTGGTTGTTTGTTTTTTTGAGTGGATGTCGTCTCTGTTTAACTCAACGTGAACTTGGTTGTTTGTTGTTTTGAGTGGATGTCGTCTCTGTTTAACTCAATGTGTACTTGGTTGTTTGTTCTTTTCTAAATTTCATTTAACAATAAAATGAGTATTTTCCTAGAGCGAGCGTTGAGAAGGTGGGACAGTGATTTCCACTTACGATACGTACTTCCAGTTTCCTGTTGTGGCGCCTTAAATCTTCCTTCTCTTTGAGATTGTAATTTGTATTTTTCACGAAAGATCAAAAACCTACCAATAACTGCTTCTATTCCTTTTAGTCAAAGAGCCAGTAACCGCACGGTTCATGAAGTGTTTTATGCACCTTGAAATTTTCCTATAATATACCTCTTCGGTAGATAAGAAGGTAAATATGTGTTTCCTGGACATACCTTGGAACACCAGGTACCTGATTAAAAATAGAGTTTTAATCAGAAGCCAACTATCTTTAATGTAAAATTAAGACAATTTTACAATGAATAATAAATATGGCAGACACCTTTAAGGGGTAAAACACGTAAAAAAAATAACTTAATTGTTTTTTCTCTCGTATTAAATGAGAGTTTTATTCGCGCTGCCATTTAAACCGGAACAGCCGTACAAGATCATATGAGCAAGAACCAATGAGAGCGCAGAGAATAACCACAACTGCGCGGTGCTGTCATTCACTCTTACGGTAACGCGCAGTGTATTGCAGTCTATCATATTCAACATTTATTTTTATGTTTCCTGATAATTAAACCCCACAAAAGTGTCTGCCCTTTTGTAATTATTTTCAAATATGTTTATTGAAGACGCTGTTTAATTCGCAGCGTGAATAAAGCACTTCATTTAATATTAAAAATAAAAACTAGGTACTTTGTTTTGTTTTTTTAATTTACATTTTAACCCCCTTAAAAGTGCCTGCCTTATTTATTATTAATTTTAAAATTGCCTTAATTTGCAATTTTTTTTCATTAATAATAGTTGGCTTCTGAATAAAACTCTACTTTTGGGCAATATTGTTTTGCACCTTTCCCCCATGCGCAGTACCTGGTGCACCAAGGTATGTCCAGGAAATACATATATACCTTCTTATCTACCCAAGAGGTACATTATAGCAAAATTTCAGGGTGCTTAAAACACTTCATGAAAAGTGCGTTACCAGCTCTCCGACTACTTCTTAAACACACTAGGGATATGAACGGAACCGCGCTAAGATGACGCACTCTTCCACATAATGCTGTTCCTAGTGCATGAAATGTATGTATACTTTGCAAATATTGGCGCATTACGTACGTTCAATAGGGTTTCCATTTGAGAAACTCTACTCCTGACATTTTATTTACTGAGTTCTGTCATTACCTTTATTTGCGAGCGGAATCCCGCCCAGCCCCGCCTCTCCCTCCTGTCAAGTCGGCATACAGCGGAATCCCGCCCAGTCCCGCCTCTCCCTCCTGTCAAGTCGGCATACAAGAGTTCCACTATTTAAACATTTGCCCTACATATTGCCGGAGAGTGTAAATAACTTTAAAGGAGTCATATTGCTTTTCGCTCTTTCCACAATACAATTTGCGCTCCTTAATATGAAAATTCAAAAATATTTATTCATTATCAATAAAAATAGTCCGTCACGCTATTGATAACCTATATAAGTACGAAATAAACATAATAAAGAGATTTACGACCGTTGGTTTTGTAAAGGTGTAAATGATCAGTGTTCGATCGTAAGTTGAATAAAATCACATTTTATAACTAAAATGTTTAGTATTTATTTTCCTACGTTTCTGTTTGAATTACAAACCATCTTCAGGGCTGCAAACAGTAATGGACATGCATGTAAATATAATAACAATTATATTTTCTCATCCAACGGCTAATTGGGAAAATTCCTCGCTGCACCCTGGATGTCGGCGCTAATGGCCTAGATGTCAATGCGCCGTAAAAAAAACAAAAACAAAATAACAATTATATTTATGTTTGAGTCTATAAAGTTACTTATTATATTGTATAATTGGCAAATAAAGATATTTAAAACCATGAAAAAACAGTATATAAAGGGTGTCCAACATTGGGATGTTTATTCTGCCCGTCATTAGTAGTTCAGTGACGCCGAAATGAACTTTCTATCTGAATAGGTAGCTGACCTGTCTATTTTCACAGCTATTTTATTTTTAATTTTTTTTTTTTTATGAAAAACTTTATTTTCAGAATTTCTGAATAATTTATCGTAAATAACGACCAAATTTTTAGAATCGACATTAATTTTTGAATAGCCACAATGAGAGCACCGGTTCCCGTTGATCACCGAAGTTATGCAACTAACGACGCTGTCGGTGGTCGGGCGTGGCCAGTACATGGCTGGGTGACTGACCGAGTGCTGTTGTTATTATAAAAGGGCGGAAACCAATAGATAGTCCGGTTTTAATAGCCGAAGTTTTGGTACGCCAAAATAAACACACACACAAACACAAAAGAAACACCCATTATTGAAATATTGCCATGAAAATAAATAGCTATACTAAACTGAATTATTTATATTCATTTTTTTTTTTTTTTTTTTTTTTTTTGTGAAATTATTTTATCTTTCAATAATCAGTTATTTGTGGATATAGAGGTTTGCTTCCGACTCAAAAGTTGCCTAATTTAATAAGCTGTAAAACGGTACCTCTCTGTTTTACAAAAAGTCTATGATTTATATTATATATAGCGGCAGGGAGACCGAAACACCAGCCCATGAGCTTGGTAGTTGTCCTAACAGCATGCTCCTCGTCACCCGCAGACACCACAAAGTGAAGCATACAATAATAAGCCACCTCAGAGAAAATCAATTTCAATGCTTCGAAGAGGTTTACGGCATTGACGAAGAAGGTTATCCACGGTATGCCGATATCATTGCGTTCCCTAAAACCGGAAATACGGCGTATATCCTCGATCCTACAATACGCTTCGAAAGCAACAATATAGAAGAGGATGAAAAAGTAGACGCCGAAAAGAAGAACATATACACGAAATGCACAGCGTATTACCAAGAAAAGTTTCAAGAGAAATTTGGGAAGCGCAAGTATATAGTAAAGGGACTTTGTGGTTCGGAACAAGAGACACCATTCCGAAAAGCACAGCACTCTTCCTTGAAGATCTTGGACTGACCACCGACCAGCTATCAGCATTAGCTGAGTCCATATTAGTGGACACACTGACCACCGACCAGCTATCAGCATTAGCTGAGTCTATATTAGTGGACACACTGACCACAGACCAGCTATCAGCATTAGCTGAGTCCATATTAGTGGACACACTGACCACCGACCAGCTATCAGCATTAGCTGAGTCTATATTAGTGGACACACTGACCACAGACCAGCTATCAGCATTAGCCGAGTCTATATTAGTGGACACACTGACCACCGACCAGCTATCAGCATTAGCTGAGTCCATATTAGTGGACACACTGACCACCGACCAGCTATCAGCATTAGCTGAGTCCATATTAGTGGACACACTGACCACCGACCAGCTATCAGCATTAGCTGAGTCCATATTAGTGGACACACTGACCACAGACCAGCTATCAGCATTAGCCGAGTCCATATTAGTGGACACAGTGACCACAGACCAGCTATCAGCATTAGCCGAGTCTATATTAGTGGACACACTGACCACAGACCAGCTATCAGCATTAGCCGAGTCCATATTAGTGGACACACTGACCACAGACCAGCTATCAGCATTAACCGAGTCCATATCAGTGGACACACTGACCACCGACCAGCTATCAGCATTAGCTGAGTCCATATTAGTGGACACACTGTCCACCGACCAGCTATCAGCATTAGCTGAGTCCATATTAGTGGACACACTGTCCACCGACCAGCTATCAGCATTAGCTGAGTCCATATTAGTGGACACACTGACCACAGACCAGCTATCAGCATTAGCTGAGTCCATATTAGTGGACACACTGACCACCGACCAGCTATCAGCATTAGCTGAGTCCATATTAGTGGACACACTGACCACAGACCAGCTATCAGCATTAGCCGAGTCCATATTAGTGGACACAGTGACCACAGACCAGCTATCATTATTAGCCGAGTCTATATTAGTGGACACACTGACCACCGACCAGCTATCAGCATTAGCTGAGTCCATATTAGTGGACACACTGACCACCGACCAGCTATCAGCATTAGCTGAGTCCATATTAGTGGACACACTGACCACCGACCAGCTATCAGCATTAGCTGAGTCCATATTAGTGGACACACTGACCACAGACCAGCTATCAGCATTAGCCGAGTCCATATTAGTGGACACAGTGACCACAGACCAGCTATCAGCATTAGCCGAGTCTATATTAGTGGACACACTGACCACAGACCAGCTATCAGCATTAGCCGAGTCCATATTAGTGGACACACTGACCACAGACCAGCTATCAGCATTAACCGAGTCCATATCAGTGGACACATTGACCACCGACCAGCTATCAGCATTAGCTGAGTCCATATTAGTGGACACACTGTCCACCGACCAGCTATCAGCATTAGCTGAGTCCATATTAGTGGACACACTGTCCACCGACCAGCTATCAGCATTAGCTGAGTCCATATTAGTGGACACACTGACCACAGACCAGCTATCAGCATTAGCTGAGTCCATATTAGTGGACACACTGACCACCGACCAGCTATCAGCATTAGCTGAGTCCATATTAGTGGACACACTGTCCACCGACCAGCTATCAGCATTAGCTGAGTCCATATTAGTGGACACACTGACCACAGACCAGCTATCAGCATTAACCGAGTCCATATTAGTGGACACACTGACCACCGACCAGCTATCAGCATTAGCTGAGTCTATATTAGTGGACACACTGACCACCGACCAGCTATCAGCATTAGCTGAGTCTATATTAGTGGACACACTTGGCATAATTAGCAATCACATCTACAGTCACTGAGTGCTTATCATCCATTCACACTGTTTCTTTATATACTTTAGACTATATTTTCAATTCTATCAATTCCTCCTAGATATCATAAATTCCTTCTCTTTTATCACTATAGCCTTCTTTAGTCTTCATCTCCTTTATTATCTATTCCTTGTTTTGAACTCCTTACATCTTCAGCCCATTAACCCTATTTCCGAATGGATGATAAGCACGCTGTGTATCTAGCAACCCAATAAAATTGGGCAGCCCATTTTATTTGTTTCTAATAAAGTTTCTCTCTCTCTCACATTTATATGGTTTTTAGTGTAGCTCTTAATTTTCACGAAAATATTTCAGTAATGGGAGTTTCTTATTGGAAATTTAAATATATTCTTAGGTCGTTATTTACGAAATATTATTTTAATATGTGCAATCCCGAAAACACAGTTTTTAGTAAAAAAAAACATTTAGTTTTGAAAATAGACAACGATTTGTGTACCTGTGCTATATATAGAAATAGGACACAGATTTCTGTGTTACTTAACTACAAATGAGGTCCAGAATAAACCCCTAAATTTATGACATCTCAATACCGGACACCCCGTAAAGTGTACATTAATTACCAATTCCATGTATAAATAAATGCATATATGGACGCCTTTAAACGGAAAGGAACCGACTGCCATCTGTTCATTGTTTAGAGAATTGGGTTTAAAGTTTTTTGTAGGTCTAAAATTCCTTTATTACCTGAAATGTTTCATTCATTTTCTCTCATTAAAATAATCTTTTGTTATGGTAATGGGGTTTTATTTTTATAGTTATTGATTAAAAATGGTGCTTGATTCCTTTCTGTTCATTACAGCCTACTTGATACATCATTTCACTTTTGTTTCGGTATTTTTTCTTGCTTTAATGACAACATTATATTTTAACCAGTTTTTTATTACTACATAAATTCTCTAATTCTCTACAAGATAGCACCAAAAACTCAATTTCGTTAACACTCCAATGGTCGCGCCATTGAAACTACCATTGGTGGTTGCCTTGTATCTGAGAGATACGCCTGAGTTTCAGTCTTATTTACCGTAAATTACTTTTTACTTTTTTACTTTATCTATTGTATTAAGAATGAACAAAAACTCTTTACAGGAGATTAATATATAAAAAAATAGTAAATTTACCAAGAAAAAGCTATTTATTTAAATATGTTGGTGAAAAGGAGAAGGGTATTAATTAATAATACAATCCAAGGTGAGGAATAACCCTTCAAACTTCAACATATACTTTTATAATATAATAAATATATATGTTGAACTTTGAAGGGTTATTCCTCACCTTGCATTTTATTATATGTTATTTATTTATTATATGCAAACTTATATAATTGAAATATACAAATAACAAGTAGGTAGGAAATATTAGGGCAAATATTAATAATATTTTGTAGTAATATATAACTTCAAAAAACGTTTTCTGTATCATCGTCCACTTTACATCCATCTGGACAATATAATGTGCCCAAAACATTTGGCATCGCTTTATAGTTTTGGTTCTCTCGGCTACAGTGCTATCTTTTATACCCCTGTTTCTTCATCAATCGATGCATCCATATTCATTCTTCGTTCCCTTCTAACCATGGTTACCTAAGTTGTCCTCGAGGTCTTCCTCTCTCCCCCCTAGACATTCTCTAGTGCTGAAGAAGGCTGCCATTGTTGCAGTCGAAACGTCCAAAATACAGATTTCTTTTTGAACGTCTGACGTTTTTCTCCTAGCCGAATCCCAACTATACCTGTCTTCGCATATTCATTCTTGATATCATAAGTACGTTGATTTTATTTTGTGGTATTAGTGACACCAATGTGTCCTCTTTTCGAAAAGTAAAAATATGGTCGCGTGGTATCTATGAGATACAAAATAGTTTTAGTGGATAGTTACTGCTTGGAGGAGCGTCAGGTGAGAACTGACCCATCAGCCACTACCTGCTCTAGGAATAGTAAAGGGTATAGCTAGACCCGCGCACATGCGCCCCTTACACAGTCTGCGTAAGATGCACTATGACTGAGAGATCTCACGGGACCATTGGATTGTTAAAAATGGTGCTTGGTTCCTTTCCGTTTAAAGGCGTCCAAATGCTCTAACGATGATCGGCAAACGTTCACCGAAATATGGTGGGAGTTACTCAGCAACAATGCTTTCCGAATAACACCCCGAGAGCGAATATTGCTCAGCTTTGAATAATCCCTCTGCTTGGAGAGTTGAATAATAGTTGTGGACGATTAGAGCTCCGATTGTTGTAGAACCTTTGTTTAACTTGGAGTAGCGCTGTTTCCTTCCTGGCTGACGGGGGGAGGGGGGAAATTAGGTCAGAGAAGGGATATCTTAACAATGGCAAATCATTTATATTTCATTGATCAATATTTGTTATTAATTTAATTATTATTTATTTTTATTTGTTTATCAATAAATATACTGTAAATAATTATTTATTGCATATTTATAATTTTAATATATATGTATATATATATTTATATAAATATATATACATATTTAAATATAAAATAGGAATAAATATACTTTTTTCGTAACACAAAAGCGGATACTATTTACAGCGCGTTTCCTCCATCCCTCCATGTAGAGGAACCCTTCTTATGAGGTTGACCTTATGACAAAATCCGGAAGTGCCGACTGGAAAATTTGTGAAACAATTTTCAAGGTGATAAAAATAAAAATAAAAATAATAATAATAAAATAAAAATAGTTTTTCGGTACGGGTACTTAAAATCGTTAGATTCAGTTGAAATGTTTTTAATTCAAGTAGACTAAGGTAATTAAATTATTCGAAAAAGTATTCGAAAAAAATTAATGATACGAATGAAAAGTTTTGCGACCTTTGTATGCTTTTGTAAATATCTCGAAAATGGTTAGGAATTCGTCGTAAGTAAAGTTTTTGAAGCAATCAATCGGTGAAAAAAGTGATTTAAACTTCAAAAGTATTAGTCTTGTTCTATTGTACGGGTTTTTGTTTCTGTATTTTTTTTTGTATGTTTAAATTGCATTTTATTGCGTCCTAATTTTGTTATATCAGTTTAATCGGTCCATTAGGCGTGGGCTAAACTATAAATATGTCTGACAATCCCGCTATTATATCATTTTCGCAATAAAAAAAATAAAAACTTTTCTGAAATAAAGAAAGAAGAATACAATTTCGTTAATCAGAAAAATCGTCATAGCTTCTGTATTGTTTTAGTTATTGCAACATACATACATATGCATTATTTATAACCTCGGAAACAAATAAGGAAAAAATGTGTCCTGGTAAAATAGAATCTATGGAAGAATGATGACCTTAATGTCTTCTTCTTTCTTTTTGTATATACAGGGTGTCCCACATTTAGATGTCATAAGTTTAGGGGTTTATTCTGCACCTCATTTGTAGTTCAGGGACGCAGAAATGAGCGTCCTATCTCAACTTGTAGCAGAGCTATTCAAACTTTTGTCTATTTTTAAAATTATTGGGTTTTCTTATGAAAAACTGTCTTTTCAGGATTTTTGGTCTATGTATCGTAAATGGCGACCACATTTTCAGAATCTACATTAAATTTCCAATAAGAAACACCCATTATAGAAATGTTGTCATGTAAATTAGGAGCTGTACTAAGAACCAAATAGATGAACTATTGTTATTAGGGTTTTCTTATCTCCTTCAATATTTTCTTAATCAGATATTTGTAAACTTAGCGGTTTGCTTCCACCTCAAAAGTTGCCTTATTTAATAAGCTTTAAAATGGTACCCTATAGTTTTAAAAACAAAAATTATTTAAGTCTATTTTTTTCTAATTTCTAAGCCAAAACCAATACATTTGCTTTAGTGTGAAGAAGCCATTACGAACACATTATTTAATTTCACGCAAATAAGGTGATGTCCCATGCTTCCAAGATTAGGTACACCCACTTTTTGCTCTAATTAAGGATTAGGGGACACCTTGGAAAGAGTGAAAGATGACAGAGGAACATTTTGGAAATAATCACAATTATTGTTAACATAATAAATACAGCTGTTATATTTTTATACTTTCAGGGTCTTGTTTTATGAAATTTCTATTTTTAAGAGTAGTATAATAGTCTTTCCATTCAAATCTATTTTTTTCGCTTTATATTTGCAGGAGAGAGTTTTTTCAATACAATTTCTAATGATTGTAATGAATAACCCAGTTACTTATAAGCAATAACTTATAAACAAAAATTGTAGTGTCTAATATTATAAAATAGAATAGAATTAAAAATAGAAATTTAATAAAACAAGACCCTCAAAATATAAAAATATAAGATCTGTATTTATTGTGTTAAAATAATTACAATATTTTTGATTATTTCAAATATGTTCTTCTGTCATCTTTCACTCTTTGCAAAGTGTCCTCTAATTCTTAATCAGAGCAAAAAGTGGGTGTACCTAATATTGGAAGGATGGGACATCACCTTATTCGCGTGAAATTAAATAATGCGTTCGTAATGGCTTCTTCACACTAAAGCAAATGTATTGGTTTTGACTTAGAAATCAGAAGAAACTAGACTTAAATAATTTTTGTTTTTAAAACAACAGGGTACCATTTTAAAGCTTATTAAATAAGGCAACTTTTGAGGGGGAGGCAAACCGCTAAGTCTACAAATAGCTGATTGAGAAAATATTGAATGAGTTAAGAAAACATTAATAACAATAGTTCACATCTATATGGCTCTTAGTGTAGCTCCTAATTTACATGACAACATTTCAATAACGGGTGTTTCTTATTGGAAATTTATTGTAGATTTCAAAAATGTGGTCGTCATTTACGATACATAGACCAAGACAGTTTTTCATAAGAAAACCCAATAATTTTGAAAACATCCAAAAGTTTGAATAGCTCTGCTACATGTTGAGCTAGGACGCTCATTTCTACGTCCCTGAACTACAAATGAGGTGCAGAATAAACCCCTAAACTTATGACATCTCAGTGAACACCCTCTATAAATATATTGTTATAGTAATTTTGTTTCAGAGAGCCCTGGTTAAGGAATATCCATATTTTTTGTCCCAACTTCTCGAAGGCCATGCAAGTAATTTATGGGTAAGAAAATGCTAGGAAGGGAGTTTCAGACCCGGGATTCGCCCTTGAAATAGGACATTGTTTTTTTTTCATAGATAATGGTGTTATTCACTTGAAACTGTGAGAGAACTAAAGGCGAACCAGAGAAACAAGGCGAAGCGTCATGTTACCTACATCTTTCTGAATCAGAAAAAAAAAGAAAAAAAAAAAGAAGATTTTTCAGATTCGCCTTTTCTCCTCCAAGGTCCTTGTATGAAATAAACTTTAAGAACAATATTAATGCTTGTTAGGAGATTCTTGGCAGCTAAAATAAATAAATCAGCACCAAAACAATGTAGGCTAACAAAATATAAAACTGAATTTGTAAATCATAGGTTAATCAATAAAACCAGGTATTCGACTTCATCATAAAATGGCCATATTTATTGTACTGTGGCTTAGGCTAAGATGAAATGCTCTGTATTGAAAACTAGCTGTTACCCAGTGTGCCATGCTACACCTACTTTCTGCCTATGACTCTCCCCGTATCAAGATCTACTTGATAGCGAGTTGTCTATACCTAGTAACGAAAATCGGTCACAAGGTGTGAATTCGTTTATATCTGTCTAGTAGTTCATAATGCAACCGGCAGACGCTAGCACCACAGCACTTGATCAAACAGCCGACAGAGGCCAGCACCACAGCCTGCGAGTAGATAGGTCTTATCAGAGAAAGGCCAGCGCTCCTTAGTTAGACAGTGACTGTTGATATAAAATTGAAATAAAGTGCATTACATGATTATATAATGATGTAAAGTCATCAATGAGTTCGAGTTACTCTAATTATCAACAACATCAACAAATAAATTTGACACATTATTCAAAATGGCTGTCGATTCTAAATGACCGTCAGAATCTGAATGGTTCAGTGTAGCCAATTTTTCTTGAACAAAACTTTTGACCTTTTGACCAAATTTTGAAATTTGACTATTTTGACCTAGCCTAGGAAATTTCCCGTATCAAGACCTATCTGTGTGCCAAGTTTGGTCAAAATCTGTTAAACTGTGTAGATTTGTATAAGGAACAAACAGACAAACAGAAAAACATACAAACAGACAGACACGTGATTTTTTATATATATATATATATTGCTCCTGAAAGCGCGTCAAACGACGCGAAACATATACAGCACCTTATAGATGAGACAAGCGAGAATTTAAAGTATTTTTAAATTTCTGTCGTTGACAACAAAAGCGAGTACCCAAATTGAGTCTAAATTGCCTCTAAGACGCCGAGTTAAGTGGTGGAGCACTCTAGTGGAAGTTGTTGGTACTATGTAATGAAGTGAGACAGTTCGCCCACAACTTCACATCGGCGGGCTTCACATGTGCTAATCAGCTTAGGATTGTTGAACAGCAGTTTCTATTTGTCATGCTAAAGCCTGTTTGTCTTCGGTGCCTATTGTGTGTGTGTTTGCGTGTGGGCTGTCGATAGGCGTTAATTCTATTTTGTGGTCTTTATTGTTCTCGGAGCTCTGCCAATTACATTGGAACACAATCTTGCTGTTGTTGGATCGGATGAAAAATTTCAGGAATTCGTGTCCGTTTCTCTGTAACAATTCATCCGTTGATTGTATTGTCACTTCGTTCATTTCAACATGTGCTATCTTTTCCCATGGGAAGGAAACCATTATCCTATTACCAGTATTTCACAAACGATATCAACCTGAAAAACCAATTGGTAGTAATAGATCACAAATACTTTGGTGTACATTGGTAGTAATAGATCACAAATACTTTGGTGTACATTGGTAGTAATAGATCACAAATACTTTGGTGTACATTGGTAGTAATAGATCACAAATACTTTGGTGTACATTGGTAGTAATAGATCACAAATACTTTGGTGTACATTGGTAGTAATAGATCACAAATACTTTGGTGTACATTGGTAGTAATAGATCACAAATACTTTGGTGTACATTGTTAGTAATAGATCACAAATACTTTGGTGTACATTGTTAGTAATAGATCACAAATACTTTGGTGTACATTGGTAGTAATAGATCACAAATACTTTGGTGTACATTGGTAGTAATAGATCACAAATACTTTGGTGTACATTGGTAGTAATAGATCACAAATACTTTGGTGTACATTGGTAGTAATAGATCACAAATACTTTGGTGTACATTGGTAGTAATAGATCACAAATACTTTGGTGTACATTGGTAGTAATAGATCACAAATACTTTGGTGTACGTTGGTAGTAATAGATCACAAATACTTTGGTGTACATTGGTAGTAATAGATCACAAATACTTTGGTGTAAATTGGTATTGATAGACACAAAAATATACTTGTTGTTTATTGTGTCCCCCAAAAGCAACTAACGTTGAAAAAGTCCGTCACGCAGGAGCTGCATAACTAAGCACTTTCCTCAGAATTTTTTTAGTGTAGACTACATTACTGAATAATTTGCTGTAAATAACCTATATAAATAAAATAAAAACGAGAATAGTTCTGCTTACATACATTTCTTATGAGGCCTGTTCAATTATTAATTTTGTAAATAATTTGCTTCCAGAGTTATGTTAATAGATGATAATGTACTACTTAATAAATACACAAAAACTTCACATTCCGTCTTTTGATCTGACGCAGGAACAGGATACAGTCCCCATAGTGGGAGATAGCGCTCCTTGTGGCTGGTTGTAGGCTGGCTAATTGTAATGAAACAGACTTTAAAGTAAACCCTCCTTTCCAATAGACCGATTTACTTCCTTTTTACAACACTTCTTTCTCATGAGATACCCACGATGCATACCGCGTTTCGTTACAATACAGCAGAAATTACGACCGGTATGAGTATATTAGTACTTTAGGTCCGGAGTAAACCCCCCTCCAAATAACACGATTTAGTTTATTTTTACAACCCATTTTTCTCTGTTGATTACCACCACGAATACCAAGTTTCGTTGAAATGTAACAAAAATTACGGCTGGCTGTGCAAAATTACGGCCGGCTGTCCAGAGTAAACCCCCCTTTCTAATGAACCGATTTAGTTTATTTTTACAACGGAATTCTCTCTTTAGATCAAAATAACGAATACCGAGTTTCGTTGAAATATAACAAAAACTACGGCTGGTATGATAAAATTAGTGTTTTGGGTCCAGGGTAAACCCCCCCTCCCGGTGGACCGATTTTGGTGGTTAACGAACTCGTCAAATCGTTTGCTATTTGAACGCTATATACCACGTTTCATGAAGAAAAAACAAAAACTCTGGCCGCTATCGTGTTAACAGACACATATATATATATGCATATATATATATATATATATATATATATATATATATATATATATATATATATATATATAAATAAATTTTAACGGGGGTCATTTTCGGTGTCTACTAGGTAGGATCGATAAAGATTCGAAGAAATTTTTCAAAAATTCCGTCATGAGTCCAACCTCAATAGCTACTTTCCTTCGGAGGAATGTGCTAAAAAAGAGGCCAAGTTCCAGGCCCTCCCAAAAACAGTTTGCCTATGAAAGTTATGATATCATAGTATTGGACCAAGTTTTAGGGCCTTAATACCTTGTCAAGAACCTAATAATACCCTCTCACTTATTTGCGCAATTGCAACTTGACCAATTTTCGTTAAATTATGGCCACTACATATAACAATCGGATTTATTATAAAATGCCTGGCATTTAAAGATTCTAGCTCTTATCGTAATGATTCAGTATTATATTAAACTCTTAGATAACTTAAAACAATCAGGTTTGTATGAACTCTATGGAACATAAAGCGGCACCGGCCGTACGTAAGTTAACGAAAACAGGTCAAGTTGGAATTGCACAAATAAGCGAGAGGGTATTATTAGGTTCTTGACAAGGTATTAAGGGCCTAAAACTTGGCCTAATACTACGATATCATAACTTTCATAGGCCAACAGTTTTTGAGTGGGGTCCGTAATTTTGCCTTATTTTTCAACGTTAGTTTTTTGGGAGGATATAAATACTTTTTATAAGTGAAGTTATAGTTTGCTCCCTCGATTTTTGGCTTGAAGACGATGACACGGGGACGTGGACTATGTTTTATTATCATTATCTACTTTTTATCTTGTCTGTATTTTACTTTTTATAACTTTATAATTCCTAATAGTCTGATCATTATTTTTAAATCCCCTTGTGACCTTGTCTGAGATTTAAAACAGAAGTACCAGACCTGAGCAAATTAGCTGTACTCGAGTAGGTATGTGATTCTTATTGATTTTGTATTCTGAGCTCTCATTTACGAAAGCCGAACACCCATAATCGTTCTTTCGGACATCACTGTAGTTTAGACCTTTCACAGATCGTTTGGCGATTTAATTAAATCTAATTCCCCCCCCCCCTCCCCCCAACTCCTAAAAAAAGAAATAGTCCATTACAGTTGTAATCGCAGAAAAAATAGTTGCAGTTACAGAAACATTTTCGGATTACAAGGGTAATTATAATCAAAGGCAATGACAAGTGTAATCGTATTTATTCTTGTAATTACGATTATAATCGCAATCTTAATCATATCTCTAGGATCTATGATTATAATCGTCATCTTAATCATATTTCTCGGGTTTGTTATTGTAAACCTAATCTTAATCATATCTCTCGGGTCTGCCATTATAATCGTAATCTTAATCATATCTCTAGGGTCCGATTTTATAATCGTAATTTTAATAATATCTCTAGGGGCTGTGGTTATAATCGCAATCTTAATCATATTTCTAGGATCTATGATTATAATCGTCATCTTAATCATATTTCTCGGGTTTGTGATTATAAACCTAATATTATCATATCTCTCGGGTCTGCCATTATAATCGTAATCTTAATCATATCTCTAGGGTCTGTGATTATAATCGCAATCCTAATCACATTTCTAGGGTCTGTGATTATATTCGCAATCTTAATCATATTTCTAGGGTCTGTGATTATATTCGCAATCTTAATCATATTTCTAGGGTCTGTGATTATATTCGCAATCTTAATCATATCTCTAGGGTCTGTGATTATATTCGCAATCCTAATCACATTTCTAGGGTCTGTGATTATATTCGCAATCTTAATCATATTTCTAGGGTCTGTGATTATAATCGTAACTTTTTATAAGTGAAGTTATAGTTTGCTCCCTCGATTTTTGGCTTGAAGACGATGACACGGGGACGTGGACTATGTTTTATTATCATTATCAACTTTTTATCTTGTCTGTATTTTACTTTTTATAACTTTATAATTCCTAATAGTCTGATCATTATTTTTAAATGCCCTTGTGACCTTGTCTGGCGCTTATTAAGGTACATAGGTAAATAATAGGCATGTATATAAAAACTTTTATAGGCCTGAAACTTAGTCATTTTTTTCAACATTAGTTTCTTTAGGGGTCATTTAAATTATATATAAAAAAAATTATTTACAGAATGAAATAGGTCAACAATCAAAATATACTTACAATTTTAAATAATTTATTTAGCAAAACAAATGGATTTTCTAATGCTTAGTTAATTTTCAGATTTTGTTTCAAAGTTTATAGAAACAGAATTGTCCTGTAAGGTACTTCGACGTAGATGTCTACGCAGTTCACGTCGATAACTGCATATTCCCATGTTGTAAAAAGTTGGCTTGGTGTCACCGAGAGGGGCTTTAAACGCATCCGGCTGTGTTTTCCAGCTGATGGACTCGGTACACTTCGAAGCATACTAGCACCTCAGTCAGCTCCTAGCTTCTAAACTGCAGTGTACAGTATAGTGCGCGTGTAGTGTCAAGTGTTTTTTAGTGCACACTTTAGAACACTAGGAATGTCGCTGAGGCGTAAGTTAGGTTCGTTTGAATTTTCTAGCATTAATATAACTGATTAAAACATACTGCAAAGCGAATCTACAAAAGTTGAGCTATATTTTACATATTTATATATTTATATATATATATATATATATATATATATATATATATATTTATATATATTTTAACGTACGTAAATTTTACGTTACAATAAACATTCCATGAGTACTTCATTTTAAGGAAATTTATTCTCAGAGAGGATTTACCTATCTCGTAGGCCCGTTTACCGTTAAATTAATTTAGAGCGAATCAAATTACCGGGCATGATAAAAAAAATAGTTAATTATTTGACACAAAAATATATGGGGACAAAGCAAATCTTACATCTATGGTTTGTGATACATTATTACCTGCTTTCTCCTTCCGTCTGGGCTTCTCCTGAAAGCTAAATTAATTATTACTAAATAGAAAAGAAAAAAAAAAAAAAAAAAAAAAAAGGAATTTTTGATAAATTACGTACACCAATTTAGATATAAATTTGTATACCCTATTTTGGTTGGCTCTCTGATACTTCTTCAATGCTCTGGATTTTAAATAAATCCAGTATATAGTCTGAATGATCTAACACTCTATTACGAATTAATATATATATATATATATATATATATATATATATATATATATATATATATATATATATATATATATATATATGAAAATGACAAATATTGTAGATCAGTTTGTATACAAATTTAGGGGAGTGTTCTGCTTTTGGGAATACAAGCAATTTAAAAACAATTGTATTGTATTTCCCCTTATCGATCATCAAAATAATTCTATTTTTTTAATGCTTGTGATATATATATATATATATATATATATATATATATATATATATATATATATATATATATTATTTATATCATTTTTTATTTCCTAATTCGTGTGTGAGCATTTCTGTGATTTTTCTTTTAGCCACATTTTGTTTTTTAACTCTTGGCTATTAGACTTATTGTTTTCTTAATATTGTTATCTCTTTGATTTTTGTTTATAATTCTATTTCTTTAAATTGTAAGAAATCGTTTGTGTAATAATTTTTGGCATCGCTTATCGTACATAATAATTGAAGTCGATTCTCTTTTATTGGCAAAGACTGTTCCCATATGAATGAGTTTTTTGTGTTGGAGTAAAATAATTTTTTTTTTTTTTTTATTTTAGTTTTTTCACCATTTGGTGACAAAACCACGGCTTTGTTCCTAGTTCAAAATTAAAGATTGACTGGAAAGTATCCGTCTGTTGATTATGTGTGTTATTAAATGTTCTGTCTGTTGATTATTTTGTGTATTGTTAAGTGTTCTGTCTGTTTTGTTGGAGTAAAATAATTTTTTTTTTTATTTTATTTTAGTTTTTTCACCATTTGGTGACAAAACCACGGCTTTGTTCCTAGTTCAAAATTAAAGATTGACTGAAAAGTATCCGTCTGTTGATTATGTGTGTTATTAAATGTTCTGTCTGTTGATTATTTTGTGTATTGTTAAGTGTTCTGTCTGTTGATTACTTTGTGTATTGTTAAGTGTTCTGTCTGTTGATTATGTGTGTTATTAAGTGTTCTGTCTGTTGATTATTTTGTGTATTGTTAAATGTTCTGTCTGTTGATTATTTTGTGTATTGTTAAGTGTTCTGTCTGTTGATTATTTTGTGTATTGTTAAGTGTTCTGTCTGTTGATTATGTGTGTTATTAAGTGTTCTGTCTGTTGATTATTTTGTGTATTGTTAAGTTTTCTGTCTGTTGATTATTTTGTGTATTTTTAAGTGTTCTGTCTGTTGATTATGTGTGTTATTAAGTGTTCTGTCTGTTGATTATTTTGTGTATTGTTAAGTGTTCTGTCTGTTGATTATGTGTGTTATTAAGTGTTCTGTCTGTTGATTATTTTGTGTATTGTTAAATGTTCTGTCTGTTGATTATTTTGTGTATTGTTAAGTGTACTGTCTGTTGATTATTTTGTGTATTGTTAAGTTTTCTGTCTGTTGATTATGTGTGTTATTAAATGTTCTGTCTGTTGATTATTTTGTGTATTGTTAAGTGTTCTGTCTGTTTTGTTGGAGTAAAATAATAAAATAAAATAAAAATGAGTTGGATGGTAGGGCGATGACGACCATGAGGTTTTTCGCCGCCAATTTTTTAAAACAAAACAAACAAAATAATTCTCGGCATGATATTTTTCTAGTTTTCTAGGCAGTAAAATGAATCGCTAAGATCCACAATCACATATACCACAATATATTTAACATAAAACTGTCACGGCTCGCTGGTAAAATTCCTCGCTGCACCCTGTATATCGGCGCTAATGACCTAGATGTAGATGCGCCGTAAAAAAAACAAAAAACAAAACTGTTTACTAAAATTCCTTTTGGAACATTATAGTCGCAATGTCTTCTCAAAAATGTAATGTATAACTTCAACAAATAATAATAACTTAATAAAGTACAGTGAGTAAATCTTACATAACTACAGATTTTGATTATTACCAAGATAGTAAAATTTAGAACATTATTTAAATTTTAAATTTTAACGTCCATTTATTATTAACGAGGAATTTTAGGACGGGTTATCTATAGGTTACCACCCTTTTATAGCCAGGATAGGGCTAACGCCTTTTCTTTTTCCTAAAGAAAAGCCACCACCCCTAGTGGGAATCGAACCCACGACCTTTGGCTCAGAGTGTTAAGTGCTCACGCCTTAACCCTCACGGCCATCGGGTCTCCTTTAGAACATTAAACGGCGAAATTATTTCTTAGTATGTGGCATTTGAAATCTGACCAATTCAACTTGTACTAGTTTATTTATAATAAGAAGAATGTTTTGTTACAATGTGTAGCAAATAATAAACTTTTAGCTACCTACTTTTAGCTACCTACTTTTAGCTACCTACTTTTAGCTACCTACTTTTAGCTACCTACTTTTAGCTACCTACTTTTAGCTACCTACTTTTAGCTACCTACTTTTAGCTACCTACTTTTAGCTACCTACTTTTAGCTACCTACTTTTAGCTACCTACTTTTAGCTACCTACTTTTAGCTACCTACTTTTAGCTACCTACTTTTAGCTACCTACTTTTAGCTACCTACTTTTAGCTACCTACTTTTAGCTACCTACTTTTAGCTACCTACTTTTAGCTACCTACTTTTAGCTACCTACTTTTAGCTACCTACTTTTAGCTACCTACTTTTAGCTACCTACTTTTACAAACTTTAACTTGCAATTTACATTAGATGATTTTTAAGTTATATTATGTGGCCGATTACAACATAATATTGACCACCCACATTTTCAATCTCTTAAAATCTCAATATAATATATATATATATATATATATATATATATATATATATATATATATATGTTGTAGATCCTAAGTTGAAAACTAAGATGTTATAAGTAGTTGGTAACAGCTTATTAAGTCTTCAATAGTTTTGTATTTTATATTAAATTTTTGTTGTGGAAATGTTTCGGCGATAAGCGATTTTCAATAAAATTGTCTGTATGATTTTGTACTATTTTTTTTTTATTTACATTATAATCTTCAGATTATGTGCTTGTAAATTTGATATTATTTAATTTGAGGAGGACATTTTTTTTTTTTTTTTTTTTTATATAAAATTATATGGTTCTTGTCTCAATTATTACATATTATTTTATATATTTGAGTCTGCTTCTGTAACGGAGGACTAGTCTTGCACATCTAGTTTTTCCATAATGAAAAACATTTTTTCTGAGAAGGTCTATGAGAGTTGATACTTTGAAAAGCATCTTGTTGTTGCTTGTAAGAAGGGAAAGTAAGATTAAGTACACTAATTCTGTGATAAATTGAAAATAAAGAAATGAATGAGTATTTAAAATACATATTTTCATTAATAATGAGTGAGATTCCTCTTTGCCTTCACTCTTAATAAATGCCTATTTTAATTACAGTACTGCCTATTTTCAATATTTCAAGTGCCTTTTTGCCTGCCTATTTTAACCAAAAATAAATGCCTATCTTCCGGGGTCTAGAGATTATATATATATATATATATATATATATATATATATATATATATATATATATGTATATATATATATATATTATCCTTACAGAATGATAACACTGTTCTGCAAAAAAAAACTTTTCTCCCCTCCCTTGAACAATTTTGCCTGTTTCTCATGTTTTCAGGTGTGCTGAGTCCGAATCTGAACTCAGAAAAATTCTATCACCCTCTGATTTTGAGAGAAAAGAGGAGAAACTTGGAAAAAATGAAAAATTGTATTTGAAAATTATTGTCTTTATTATAACAGATTTTTTTTTTCTTTTTCAACGGTAAAATATAATTAATTGAATCCTGCATGCTATCAGGTATAATACTAGATAAGACACAACTCAAAAAATATACACACATCGTCAATGAGTATTTTTTTTTCTTTTGTACTCTTCCTCCTCTGTCTCCCGCTGCATTGTCCAGCAGTAATCCGCCAGCATCTTCTCATTCCATTTGCCAGTATATCTTTTTTCCATTCTGGATATGTCTTGGTGGAATCGTTCTCCATGTTCGTCCGAAACTGCACCCAAATTTGGGGCGAAAAAGTCTAGGTGACTATGCAGGAAATGTATTTTTAAGGACATATTGCATCCCAATGTTTTATATGAAGTAAGCAGTTCTTGAACTATTTTTCGGTAGTCTCTAGATTTTTCCAGATATATAGATAGATATAGATAGGATACCACCATAAAAGAGAAAGGAAGGTCATTCCCCTAAAGATACAGGTAGAGACCAAATCCCTGCCTCAAGATCAAAAACTGAAAAAACACTTTTAGCCATATTTCTTCAACCACTTGTAATATTCCCATCAAATTTTTTTTCGTTCAAATATACTTCATTGCGCTCAAAATCATCGGGATTTTGAATTTTTTTCACTATGTTTTGATGCCAAAAAAAATTCGTCAAATTTACAAAAAACTCACATTTTTGGATAAAAAACTAGAATTTCTCAAGAAACTGTGCGTGATAGACAGAATCTGACTTCAAATTCGTGATCAGCACATTTGAAAACAGTAAGAAAGCATGTTTTGGTTTGAAGGAGGATTTTCCTGCAGAACAGTGTAATTATTCTTGCCTACCGTTAGTAGTACCGTTTATGCATAGTTCTCCATCCTTCCTAATGTTAGATAGGACGACAAAGGACTGTGTGTTCCTCTGACAGCAATGTACTGAGGTCAGATTAATTACTGGAAGGCTTGCTAATTGTATCAGCACTGCAGTGCTAAGACAACAACCGAGATCTCTTTTATAGAATATAATTAATTTAATTTGGGATAATAATATAATATAATTTGGACGCATGAAATGTTTTATTTAATCCTGATTGTCTATATTTGTATTTGTGCTTGAATGCATGTGCATATGTGTTCAAGTGTGCACATGTGTGCGAGGTGATAGTTTAGGTGAAAGGAAACAATTTTAATCCCATATTGCCTTAACCTAAAGTTACCCGTTTCCAAGATATTTAATGTTTTTGGCTTTTCTTAAGAACAGTCACTGTTGCTTAAGTTTTAGGTATTTTGTTTTATTTCTAACATTTGAGCTGAACGTTTTTTATTATTTTTGTATTAAGGCCATTCAGAACCAACTATTAATTAAATAAAATATCAAATTTTTACAGGACAACGTATGGGTACGACCCAATAACTAAAATTTACATTATTTTTTTTCCTAATATATGTAACTTCAACTCTATCTCTCTTTAAAAAAAAAAAATATTAATAGCTAATCCTGCTATTTACACTAAAAATATCGCTGTTTATTAAGCTACTAAAAAAGGTATAATAATCGGGTAAAATGTTTAAGTATATCTATGGATATAATATTTTTTGGTTGTATTTTCTGATTGCTGCTCTGAGATTTATATTTTGTGTAACTTTTCATTCCAATGAAATTAAGTAGGCAAAAATTCCCAACACGGTTGAATTGACTTTGAAATAAAATAAAAAAAAAAAAAAAAAAAAGAAGAAAAATAGTGCAGGGGCTTGTAGAATAGTCTTGCAGAAGTTGTGTAAATTACAGAAATTCCTCAGAAAGCGAAGGAATTTGAATTAAAAAGTTTAATTACTTATAAAACGTGTACGCAAAAACGTAGACGTCACGATTTTTTTCACTCGAATGGCGCCCAGAATCTCATTTTCCGATACATTGCACAACATTTCACAATAATTCGTCCGTTTTTTTTTTTTCGAAACGACAAGTGAGCGAAGAGACAAATATATACTATGCGTAACAAAGATATACGTTTTTGTTATGATCAATAGGTTCTGAAACGCAAAATTTTTTTTTTTTTTTTTTTTTTTTTTTTTTTTTTTTTTTTTTTTTATTGGGAGACATACTACATAACATCCTTTTACAATAATATTGTGTTTCACAATGGCATGTCAGAAAATACATTAAATAGAACAATAATATAAAACAACTATGGCTCTCCTGACCATAATGAATTGGTGGGAATAACCACCGAGGATATAGTCCACTATAGCAATCGAGTAATTTTACTACCCAATACACCTCAAACATGGGCTATCTGCCGTACATAATTCCGGAGTTAAGGGTTATTACTAATAACCCCTCCAGAAGTCCAACTATACAATATAGACAGGTTACAATCCTGTTGTCCAATTATGCAAAATATTATAAAATATAAGTAAGTTAATTAAAAACAAATAACTTAAAACCGTATTGAAGGGATAAAAGCTATAATAAATTATATATATACATATAAACCAATAAAGTTAAAAATAAATAAATAAATAAATAAAAATAATAAAAAATAAAAAAAATAAAAAATTAAATTAAAAAAAAAAACAGTAACTAGATATAGCAATTATCATGCCACAATGGAATGTGTTTATTATACCCTCAATAAAATGCTCCTGGGTTCCCCCCGGCGAGATGAGTCCTCCACCTGCTGAAGAGAATGCAAGAGCCCTTCAGTACACTCCTAGCAATACCCTGTAGGGTATACATTGGTACGCCAAGGTCCTTCAAATCTTTAGCTGACTTAGGACTCCATACACCCCTCCAGCTGATAGTACAGGACGTTCCTCTCACCCGATCCTGGGAAACACCCAACATTCTCCCAATAGTCTCCCTGACCTCCAGCACCCCAGCATACTTCGCCGATTTCCCCCGATGGAGAACATCCAGCCCAGGAGCGGAGTCAACGATCTGGACGTCGACGATGTACACTCTGTTCTCTTTCAGTACGACAATATCAGGCCTCCACATCCTACCGCGGGCGTTGAAAGTCGTCTCTACGTGGACCTCATAACGAAGCTGAGAGAACTTGTCAGCCAGCACACGCACCACAGCATCGTGGCGCAGAACCCGACCGCCGTGAGACAAGAAACACCTCTGAAGTACATGGCCAGCCGTCTCAGCATAAGGACAGCCTGCTCGGCAGAGAGGCAGTCCGTCAATCCTGCGGCCCCTGGATCCCCTAACGGCAGTCGGAAGCGCGCCAATGTGGGCGTGAACAAACTGGACAAAGTCCCTGGCCTTTATGGTACCCGCGCCAGCAGAGATCCAGTGAGTTGAGGCTTTGCATTTCGAAGACTCTCGTAGGGAACCACCATCGATGGAGGAGTATAACTTTTCGGCCCACCACTGTTTCCTATCCGTTGAGTAAAAGGCGTTCTCGTTCAAGCCCTGTCTCCCCAGGGCCTCTCTCGCGTCCCGCAACCTTCTGGCTACAGCTCTCGAATTGTATGCAGCCCTCGCCGCAGGCAACCCTGACCTCTCCAAACGCTGAAGACGAGCAATGGTTAACCCAGGGACAAGGGTGCTCATGCAAGGCACCCCCAATCCTCCGTCCGCACACGCTGCATGAAAGTAACCCAAGGGAATATCCCTTGGGAGCCTCAACCAGCGCCTCACTGCAGCCCTGACCTTGATATCAATCTTGGCCAGAGACTTCCGGGAGACGCCGCCAAGCACCATTCCATGTACGAACTTCGGAAGAAGATGACTTCTAAGAGCTAAGAGCCTCTGTTGCGGCTTGAGAGGAGCATTCTCCAGCCTATCGAGCGCTACTCTAACGTCAAAATTGGACCCATCGGAACCCCTATCCTTGTAAACAACACCCAGGTACCTCCAAGCACCCTGTACCTGAGTTTGTCGCACAGGCACATCATTGATCTTGAACAACGGGTTTGTGACTACCTTGATCTTGTGACACCTACCAGCCGGAACCAGTGACAGGGCCAGGCACTTTCCCGGACTCAGTGCCATTCCCATACTTCGAATGGCACCTTCCACCCTCGAAATAGCCATCCTCATACCGGCCTCCGAGGAAGTGAGCAAGACCAAGTCATCAGCAAACGCCAGATAGGAAATCATCGCCCCATCGAGTTTAAATCCAACCTCGCTTGGAACTGCTTGGAGAACCCAATCCATTACAAGATTAAAAAGGCAAGGAGACAAAGGATCGCCCTGCCTAATCCCCCTTCCGCAAACGATTGGGCCCGTCCATCCCCTACCATCGGTAATACGGGTAAACCCGCAACCGTAGACCCCCATCACGTACTCGATGAATTCGGGAGGCAGGCCTTTGAGGGTCATTGCAGCTCTAAGGGCATGATGGCTCACACTGTCAAAAGCCTTAGCAATATCAAGGGCGACGACGTGCAACTCGCGGCGTCGAAATCTCGCCTCCTTGATCACCGCATCCAAGACCACTGTATTTTCAGCCGTTCCATCGGCTGAAATGAATGCTCTTTGCCCCACCTCATGCAAGTCCAGATCCCTCAGGCGCACAGCTAGGATTTTATGAAGCTGCCTAAGGGGTACCGAGGCTACAGAAATGGGCCTATAATCACCTGGCCTTTCGGGACTATTCACCTTAGGAATGAAAATCGTCCTAGCTCCCACCAGCTCCGGAATACTCCTTCCTCCCAATAAATAAATATTGTAGAAGAGAGCCCGGAGCACAGGAGAAGCGGACTCCCATTCCGCCACCTTCAAGCCATCAGGGCCAGGGGAAGAAGAAGCGTCAACCTTACAGGTCTGTACCTCCTCAGCCTCAATGGGCGTCCATAGGGTATGGATGCGCCTATTATTACGTGCGATATTTCCTAGCTGATAAGGGTGAGAAGGGGCCTCCATCAGTGGGCGCCAATATTCCTCCAACTCATTAAGTGAATGGCGATGGTGCGCTGGGCCTCCATTGAGTATCTCATTCACCGCTCTTCTTCTATTCTTTTTCCACAGTGTCTGAAGGCGGGAATATTCGGCCCTGCGTCTTGCTCTCGCATTAATCGGAAGAGGCAGCAGTCTCCTGGGCTGTCCGCAAGGCTCTGGAGCAGGCTGTGTGCCCCAGGCTGGGAAGCGCGCCCGGATCCACTCACACAGTCGGTTACTCACATCAATTCCAGCCCTCGCTGGCTCAATCAAGTCTCCGAGTCCTCCGTCACTGCCTTCCAACTCGGCTACCTGCTGCAAGGCAACAATGTAGAAACCCTCAGTTCCTTCTTCACCGACAACCCTCACTCCGTCTGCGGGCTGATCATTCCCTCTCTGCTTATTTATTATAGCCTCCTCTAAGATGTTCCTATAATCGGCCTTACATCGACGCCTAGATACTGCCACCGAAGTTCGCCCTACCAGTTTACTAGAGAGCCTAACATTGCTCACAGAGCGACCTGCACAAGCATCCTCCGCCTCCAAACCAGCCAAAAGGCGCAACTCCTCCTCATTCCACCTTCTCTTGGCTGCCAGCACTATTCCAGCATTGTGAATCTCGGGGTGGGCTAGTCTCATGTGCTGCCCTAGACCATTTGCTGTATTAAATCCTCGACCACAAGTTCCACACATCCGTACCTCGAAGTTACCAGCCATCATCAGTGATCTCACGAATGTGTGCCAAGGCATTCGCATACACAGGACAAGTCGCACTGCTAGCAGTATGTGTCAGCCGCCCTCGGCCTGCCCTTTTACAATTAGGGCAAGAAGGATTTTCCTGGAGCTTACCACATTCTGAGTATGAGTGGCCATCCTCACTACAATGCCCACAGGTAAAAGCCTTCTGCCTGCACGACTTAGCAATGTGGCCAAAGCGTTGACACCTAAAACACCTACTGACCTCATAAAATTCCTCCACCTTACATGCGAAATGTCCAATGTATACACGACCCTTGTTGAGGATAATTGGTTTTAATCTAGGGCTCACGTTTTTTTTTTTTCGAAACGACAAGTGAGCGAAGAGACAAATATATACTATGCGTAACAAAGATATACGTTTTTGTTATGATCAATAGGTTCTGAAACGCAAAATTTTCTAGTCGGCACTTCCTAATTGCGTCATGAGGTCCACCTCAGAAGCGGCTTTCCTCTTGGTGGTAGGGAGAGAAATCGTTGAAAGCAAACTTTTAGCGCGGTTACTCCCTACCTCCATAGGGAGAACCCGCTTATGAGGTTGACCTCATGACGCAATCCGGAAGTGCCGACTAGAAACTTTCACGTTTCAGGCCCTATAGATCACAAAAATATAGGTGGCCCAAATTTGTATATATATATATATATATATATATATATATATATATATATATATATATATATATGCTTGTCTGTTTGCTCTCTAGCAAGCTCAAAAATGGTTCGATTTTAACGAAATTTAGTACAAAAATCTGTTTTGTGATTTGAAAGGTCAAGTTCGTTAACCAGCAGAATCCGCCCACTAGAAGGTAGTGTTTGGGGCGAAAGTCGCGCAAAAAAAATCGTAACGCTTACGTTTTTGTGTTTATATGCTTACAGGTACTTGTTTTAAAGGTTTCTGAACATAAGAAAACGAATGAAACAATTTTTAAGGCGATATCTGTAACCGTTTCTGAGAAAAGTGGAATCAATATTTTTGTAAGTCATTATTTTTTTGTGAGTACTTAGAATAGTAGGATTCAATTGAAATATATTCTACATCTTGGAAATTAATCCCAACTATGATGTTTAAATTTTGGTTATATTTGGAGTTAAGGAAGTATGCGAAAAAAATTATTTTATTAATAGGCATGAAAAGTTTTCGGATCTTCATACATTTTTCGTAAATATCTCGATAATGGTTAGGAAATCGTGCTAAGAGGAAGGAAACCATTCGAATGCTTACTAAATTCTCTACAAAAAAGGTTCTGAAGCAATATTCGATGGGGCAACGTCAATCAGAGATATAAGCGCTTAAAACAAAAAAAGTGTTCGTTTTGTTGTTTCGAAAGGAGTTTTCTCTTTGTTTATCTCACGTTTTAATTGGTTGTTTCTTATTTTAAGTTGCATTTATCAGTAAAATTAGTATAGTAGTAAAATAAGCTAAGAAACGGTGAAAGGTATTGGTAATAAGATTGGAGTGGCTGTGGTAATCATGATGGCAGTGGCTAATCATGATGGCAAAGTTTGTTTTGAATTCTCCTATCTATATAACCTTTCTCATAGCCTCCAACTGAAGTTATCGTTATTTCTTATTTTATAGAAAGATTTAACCCACGACAGAATGGAATTTTATTCGCCATGAAGCACATATTTACAGTTGATTATAACAGTAAAACGAATTTTCTAGTAAAACAAGATACTTAAAATGACAACGAATTTTTGTTTGTTTAGAATAGAGCCTTCTCAGCAGTAGTCAAAGAGTAAGTACGTTTTCAGTACATAATTGTATTGACTTATACAGATTAAGAATTATCCGCTTCTGTATAAGTTGGCTACTGTCAGTTTCCTGTGATTTGTGATGCCAATCTATTCCATTTCTTGGAGCTGTACGTAACCGCGCTAAGATGACGCAGTTCCTGCGAGTCGGACTTCTTTTATATTTCATATATCTGGAGTGTTGCTGTTCCGAATGCACACTTAATTCATCTCTTGTTGTTCGGAGTTGTTCTAATTACAATTGATTTTACCGCTTGAGCCTCGAGGAGACCGCTATCAGCTGTTCAGCTACTACATAGGACAGTCTCCTAAACAGCTGACTAGGTAGTTCTCTTTGAGGAGCATTGCAGCTTGAGAAGGACCCTTGAGGTGTCAAATCGATTCAAATACGACTTACAACCTCGCTATACTTTAAGAAAAACCTTTCTTTGATCGTGAAATGTTTCAAGCACACGAATTTAGTCTATTCAAAGATATTCTATTGCCGTAGTATAATCTAGCAGAGATGGGCATAATTTTATTTATAAATAAAAATACGAATTTATTCCTACTTCATATATTTGTGAATACGAATATAAATAAATTCGTACTTCATATATTTGTGAATACGAATATAAATAAATTCGTATTCATAAGTGTGAATACGAATTTATTTTTTTTCCCATATATCTATATATATAAAAATCACGTGTCTGTTTTTCTGTTTTTCTGTTTTTCTGTTTGTTTGTTCCTTATACAAATCCACATCGTTTGACTGATATTGACCAAACTTCGCACATAGATACGTCTTGATCCGGGAAATCTCGTAGGCTAGCTAAAAATCTTCTAGGATTCATAGTTTGGAAGTAACGAGTTCGAAACTGTCATATACAGAAGAGTTTATAGTCAGAAATCGGCATTTTCTTTCCAGTGTTGTCCCTCCTTCTAAGAAGAAGTGCAATAAAAAAACCTTTGTTTGTTTATCTAAATAGTAGGTTTATATTCTCAGAGTTTGGACAAATATCATATAAGATATCATATAATAAAATATCATATTTTTTAAGATTAATTTCCTTAATATCAGATCAGTTTTCTTCATATCAAATCAATTTTCATTTGATTGCCTAGGGCAACACTGCTCTAACCAGAATATAGACTAATATCGTATAAATAAGTATATCATAAAAATGTTCTGTGTTTATCTAATCATAATTTGGACTAATATAATATAATTAAGTGGTCATGTTTCTATTCAGAACTATAATAATTTCAAAACTTTTGTTGAGAGGTAGTTTTTTCTCTTTAGTAAAGGAAGGTTGCAATGTCGGTTATAGTATTCGGTTGAATAATCTCTCACTCGCTTTTCTGTTAAATGAATATGTTTGTACTGGTATTTGATGGAGAGGGTTTTAGTATGTGGAAAAACACTTAACTTTTTTTTTTAAACTGATGAGGTGTGTAAATGTCATTGAAAAGGCAAAGGAGACCAAAGTTGGTGAAGATTGGGATCAGCAAGATCAAATAAACAGTTTGAATTTCTTTGTGATTTGACAACAGCCTAAGACATAATTCAGAAATTTGATAGATTATACCTAAAGGAATCAACAGCATAGTAAATTGTACTTAGAAACTTCAGATTATGTTAAAAAAATAAAATTCAAACAACTGAAATGAAACAATCAGTTTATCTGGACATGTTATAAATTTATAAAACTTGTATTGTAAAATGGACCGTGTCCCTTTGGAAAACAATAAGAACAAGGCTAAAAGTATTTTGGAATTGTTTACACTGATGTGGACCTTTTTTTAACTAGGAGTCTCAAAGGTGAAAAATATTTTGTTTCATTTATAGATGATTATAGTAAGATTGCCCTCATGTTAATTTCTTCATAATTGTTCAGTACTGTTTATTGTTATTTAAGTGTTTAGTGATGAATTCCCTTTGTCACGGTCTCACTGATGTATAAATAAATAAATAGTAAGATTGCTAGGATTTAAACTATTAAACCTAAAACAGAAGTTTTTCATTCCTTTGTTCAATAAGTAAATGAGGTTGAAAACTTAGGAAATAAGAGAATTGGTATTGTGAGATATGACATTGGTAAGGAATATTAAATAGTAAGAATTATGACTACCAAAAAAAAGGGTATCAAAATTAATCCCTGCCCCATGAATTCATGTGTTAAACGGTGTGATTTACTAGAACAATTATGAATATATCTCATTGCTTACTGGCAGAAGATATTGTAGAAAAAAATGTTGGCCAGAAATGGTATGTGCAGCAACTTATTTGAAAAATCCCTCTTTAGCTAACACCATTGACAATAAAATACCCTATGAAATCTGTTTTGGAAAGAAACCAGATGCTTCTAACTTTAATTTATATGGTAGTAAAAATTTTGTTAGGAAACCAGAACAAATAATAACTTCTAAATGGGATAAAAAGGTGAATATGTGCATTTTAATCGAGTATAGTGAAGTGGGATATAAAGTACTTTTGAATAATAAAATCATTGTCGCTAGGCATGTTGATGTTATCCAAGAAAACATAAGCTGTATTGGATTGGCTGAGGGCGAATCTGATAAAGTTCAAGCGATTGTGATTTTTGGGATAGAGAAATAGATAGTTTGAAACAAAATAATGCTTGAGATTTTGTTGAAATAAGGAAGTTGAAGATATCAAATGGGTCTAAATGTTGAACAGATGGATGTAGAGACTATATTCTTAAATGATCATTTAGAAGGAAAATCCACCACTGGTTTTCTTATTAGGTTATTTGGTAATGTATTATACTGGAAATCGAGAAAGAAAAAAGATGGTACAGAAGAGTCTCCATATGCAGAATATGTAGCTTTAAGTGAAGTTTAAAGTTCCAAAAAGAAATAACTTTTTGTTTTAAACATAAAGATTTTTTTAAACATTAAAAACTCCTTTGTGAACAATGTCATTTTGTAAAGGACTTAAATTTATGAACTTGAAATTAATTCTCTCACATACATATGCAAATATTATTAAAATATTATATTAAATGTTGTTATATTTAACTTATTGTTTTATTCGCATATAGATAGATGTACATAATAAATTATATAAATGTTTATAATCATACAAATGAATGTATATAAATGAATTAATTTTCACCACATTTTGAAACAATATTTTATTATTATAAGAGCTGTATGGTTTAGCAACCCTATTAATTTGGGCAGCCTCACTTTAATTTTTTTTTTAATAAAGTTATTCTTCTTATAATATTTCTTTTACATGCTATTTTTTTGCAGATAAATTAATGTATTAAAATATTATTTTTATAAGAAGAGGAAGTCACGTGAATTGTGGTGTTCTAATAAATGAATAAGTAATTAAATTTTCCATGCAATTTTTTATTAATTTAATATCCATAATAATTTAATCATTATATTCTGCCATATGCTTCCTTTTGTCTGGGATAGTTATATCCTCTGACTGTCACCATTTAGTCGGATAGCTGGTAACGCACATTTCATGAAGTGTTTTATGCACCTTGGAATTTTGGTGTATTGCATGTCGTGGATAGGTAAGGCATATATGTGTATCCTGGACATACCTTGGAACACCAGGTACTGCACATAGGGGAAAGGTGTTAAAAAAATATGTCACTAAAATGGTATTTTATTCAGAAGCCAACAATCTTTAATGTATAATTGAGGCAAGTTGCTTTATTTCTAGAACAGCCACAACTGTCCTGTCCAGATGATTGGTGCTCTCTCACTCTTACGGTTACACGCAGTGCATTGCAGTCTATCATCGGCTGAATTTATTTTCATGTCTGCTGATTACTAAACCTCACAAAAAGTGTCTGCCCTTTTGTAATTATTTTCAATTATGGTGTTTAAATAGCAGTGTGAAGAAGAGACTTCATTTAATATTACAAAAAACCCACTTCAGTTTTGTTTTTATATGTATCCCACTTAAAAGTGTCTACCTTATATATTATTCATTATAGAATTGCCTTAATTTTACATTAAAGAATTATGGCTTCTGAATAAAACACTATTTTTGGCCCATAGTTTGTTACTGATTACCATGCGCAGTACCTGGTGTTTCAAGTTATGTCCAGCAACCACATACTTAACTTTTTATCTACACTAGAGACCCACTATAGCACAATTTCAAGGCACATAAAACACTTGAAAAGTGTGTTACCAGCTCTTGGACTAAATGTTTAAATACGGTTGCAATTCTGGTAAAAATATTGTTGCTCGCCAAGACAATGTCGTTATTGAAATTCCCAAATACCTTTAATTCATTGTTGTCCATAACTGCAAGAAAAATATCTTAAATTTGTTTTTATTCTTAGAGGCCCCTATTTCCTATGATAGAAGGACTATCCTTATAGAAGAGCCCATGAACCATAAAATTTGAAACAGAAGCTTTAATAGAAAGGACTATTAACAAACTATGTTTTTAAAACTTTCCTTTTGGCATAAATAACATACACCCTGCACGACTTACCTACTTTTTCATTCATAAAAAAAACTCAGTTACGGATTATTACATGAACAGGTAAACAATATAACATATTAATATTATATTTGCGCAAGGTTGAGGTTTTAGCTTTAGATGCGAAGCCCTTAAAATAAATAAATATTATATTTAAAAAAAAATCAATGAAAATAAAGAATATAGTTTCAGTTGTAGGTTATTACAACTTATAACTAATCATAACCTTAATTAAATGCCTCATTTGTATTGCTATTTTTTATGAATATTTATTTATGGACCACATATTTTTTTTTCTTTAAAAAAATTAAACACAGGGAGTTTGGTTTGGATTTTCTTTAAAACGGTATTGCAATTAAATTATTTGGAATCATTTAATTGTAATACCATTTTAAAAGTAAGGGTACTTTTTAAAATAAGGGTACTTTTTAAAAAATAAGGATTAATTTATTTTCCACCCCACTTTCTCTTAAAAAAATGGAAAATAAATTTTTCAGCCGAGCTCTCAATTTATTATCTTATATTCTCATAATTTGGACAAATATAATATAATCATTCATTTTTTTAAATATATAATATAAAGTAGGCGTACCATGGAAGCTGGGTTACAACTATTTAATATGAAGCATGTGTAGCATGGTAAGCCCGGCTACAGATATTTAATATAAAGTAGGTGTAGCATTGCACACCGGGTAACAGCTAGTTAAATATAAAAAACAAATGAAATTTGATTCGCAAATTTTTCTGCGAATAAAAATAAATTCACAGAAAAAATTGTAAATAATCACAAAAAATGTGAATATTTACAAAAAATCAAGTGATTACAAAAAAATCACATTAAAATATACGAATAAAAATTTATTCACATTATAATTTTGGAATAACTAATTACGAAAGTTATTGAAGGTGATTGTTTTTTTTGTTTTTTTTTTTTATGGAGGTACAGATGACAAACCGTGCCGCTGGAGCATGGCTGGTGGTCCCGCGGCGGACTCGGGGTAAACAAAAAATCTAGGCGTTAATAACCTAGACGTTAAACGCATTAAAAAAAAAAAAATCACCTTCAATAACTTTCGTAATATCATCTTAATACGAATAAATTCATGATTTACTTGCGAATTTTATTGTGAATAAATTTATATTCACAAATTATAATGTGAATAAATTTGTATCCGTATATTTTAATGTGATTTTTTTTGTAATCACTTGATTTTTTGTAAATATTCATTTCACATTTTTTGCGATTATTTACAGTTTTTTCTGTGAATTTATTTGCATTCGCAGAAAAATTTGCGAATAAAATTTGATTTGTATTTTTATATTTAATATATGTGAATAAAAATAAATTCGTTTTCACACTTATGAATACGAATTTATTTATATTCGTATTCACAAATATATGAAGTACGAATTTATTTATATTCGTAATCACAAATATATGAAGTACGACTAAATTCGTATTTTTATTTATAAATTAAATTATGCCCATCTCTGTAATCTTGTACTCAAACTTATAAATTTTGAATATTCTACCCTGCCAAAAAAACATCTGTATTAAAACGTATATAAAAATGTAACACTAATCACAAACATATCACAATATTCTATTCGATTCCAAAAACCCCTGAAGATTTAAAACAGAAGTACCAGAGCAAATTAGCTGTACTCGAGTAGGTATACGATTCTTATTGATTTTGTCATAACCTACCAGAATCATACTAGACAAATGGCGACTTGATTGGCATACTGTGACTGACAATAAACTCAGGACTATTACGGACTGGTCATCTTCGTACAGGAGCTCACGCCGAGAAGAAGTAGTCCTTGCGAGGCTAAGAATCGGTCATACACGCATTACCCACGGGTACCTGATGACAAAAACGGACAAACCCAAATGCACGACTTGTAACACAGATCTTACTGTAAAACATATTCTAACAGACTGTCGGTTACGGCATAACTTGGACATTCCTCATGACCTGACAGACATACTTTCTGAAGGCAGCCATTATATTAACACAATATTGACATATTTAAAAAACACTAACATGTACGACAAAATATAATACATAAACATAAGAATCCATTTCACCTTTTTTGCAATAATAATGAAATCCAATTCACTCTATTAATTAAATAAACACATCATTCATTCTAATTTTATTTAATTATTTTTCTTTATACATATTTCTATTTAATTTTTGTTTCCTTTACTATTTATACCTTATACATACTGTACTTATATCATTGTCTGTAGCAACTACTGTTTTGGAGTGTCGTCGTTAAGTTCAACACCTGCATCAGCTTAATACAGGAAATTAAATGCTCTTAGCTTTAGATGGGGCGCATCATCATAAATATTGATTTTGTATTCTGAGCTCTCATTTACGAAAGCCGAACACCTATAATCGTTCTTTTGGACAACACTGCAGTTTAGACCTTTCACAGATCGTTTGGTAAATTTAATTAAATCCAAGTCCCCCCCCCCAACTCCATTACAGTTGTAATCACAGAAAAAATAGTTGCAGTTACAGAAACATTTTGGAATTACAAGGGTAATTATAATCAAAGGCAATGACAAGTGTAATCGTATTTATTCTTGTAATTACGATTATAATCGCAATGTTAATCATATCTCTAAGATCTGATTTGGTAATCGTAATTTTAATAATATCTCTAGGGGCTGTGATTATAATAGTAATCTTAATCGTATCTCCAGGATCTATGATTATAATCGTCATCTTAATCATATTTCTCGGGTTTTTGATTATAAACCTAATCTTAATCATATCTCTCGGGTCTGCCATTATAATCGTAATCTTAATCATATCTCTAGGGTCTGATTTTATAATCGTAATTTTAATAATGTCTCTAGGGGCTGTGATTATAATTGTAATCTTAATCATATCTCCAGGATCTATGATTATAATCGTCATCTTAATCATATTTCTCGGGTTTGTGATTATAAACCTAATCTTAATCATATCTCTCGGGTCTGCCATTATAATCGTAATCTTAATCATATCTCTAGGGTCTGATTTTATAATCGTAATTTTAATAATGTCTCTAGTGGCTGTGATTATAATTGTAATCTTAATCATATCTCCAGGATCTATGATTATAATCGTCATCTTAATCATATCTTTAGGGTCTGATTTTATATTATTTTTTTATTTATTGATTATAGGTGCTTCTACTGCCAAGGTCATTAGCACCTGTCTGATTTTATAATCGTAATTTTAATAATATCTCTAGGGGCTGTGATTATAATCGCAATCTTAATCATATCTCGAGGATCTATGATTATAATCGTCATCTTAATCATATCTCTCGGGTCTGCAATAATAATCGTAATCTTAATCATATCTCTAGGGTCTGTGATTATAATCGCAATCTTAATCACATTTCTAGGGTCTGTGATTATATTCGCAATCTTAATCATATTTCTAGGGTCTGTGATTATAATCGTAATCATAATAATGACTATGATTATGCCCATAGCTGGTTAGTGAACAATAACTCTTTGAATGCTTTCTGAAGTTTGTACAAAACAGTTTCTACGTACATTTACATAGGGTCAATATCTGTCAGAGAAATAAGAGTATAAAACTTCTTTACGTTTGTTTTCCTATGTTTAATGGCAGCAGGGATAAGAAGTATCGGAATTGTGCAAAGATGATGCAGTTCCTGCAAGTTAGTATTTCTCTACAGAATTCAACGTCAATTATATAAAGGTAAAATTTCAATTAATTTTTCCATTATTGTATTTTTTAATAGAATTTATATTAAATGTTCTACTTCGATGAAGATATCACATTTAATTATAAACAGAGAATGGATTAAAAAGAAAGCGGAGAAAAATGAAAAATTCATTCTTAAACAAATAATTCTTAAACCGATTTCAATTCTGCCATTATAGTGATTATATCATCAACGTCACCTAAGATGACGTAGTTCCTGCGACTTGGATTTTTTCTTTAGAAGTCAATGTCAATTATATAAATGTACAAATTCAATTAATTTTTCTATTCTTGTATTTTTTAATAGAATTTATGTTAAATGATTCTACTTCTATGTAGATATTAAATTTAATTAAAAACTAACATAGAATGAATTAAATTGAAGAGGAGAAAAATGAAAAATTCAGAAAGTTTTTTTACTGAATTGATTAAAGCAGGAATGCTTGGAAATATTATTAATGTTTTCTTTTAATATCTGAAAACAACGTAGGTAATTGAAAACTACGTTTAGAATATTTCTCGTTTTATATTTTATGAAAAATTTCAGGATTTATATAACACTTGTTTTCACGTTCATATTATCAGTTCATCCCTTAAGTATTGTTGGTTTTTAATATTCTGTCTGTATATGTTACCTACTTTAAATTAATTAAATATTTTATAGTGTTTAGTTATTTTTTACTACATATTTCCAATTTTTTATTACATATTTCATTTTATACAATTAAATATATAGGTTACATATACCCAATAGGTAGGTTCACGACACTAAATCTTATCGACCTATTTCTTTCTTACCCATTTTAGGAAAAATTCTTGAGAAACTCATACTCAAACGCCTCTATCCAATCCTTGAACCTGTAATTCCCGCATCCCAATTTGGTTTTCGTCAATTTCATTCTACTATTCATCAATGTCACAGAATTGTGGACTTAATTTCAACAGCTTTCGAAAACAAACAATATTGCTCAGGTGTCTTCCTCGGTGTAGATCAGGCTTTTGACCGCGTGTGGCATGAGGGATTACTGTTTAAACTAAAAAAAAGTACTTCCATCCACATTCTACCTAATATTAAAATCCTACCTTTGTGACAGATTTTTTTCAGGTCTCATATGGTACTTCATCCTCACCTATTTTCCCCCAACTCGCAGGTGTTCCACAAGGCGGAATTCTTAGTCCACTTCTTTTCCTGGTATACACAGCCGATATTCCAACATATCCTGACACATCTCTCCATATGTTTGCCGATGATACAGCCATATTTGCTTGCAGCCAAGATCCGAGCCTTGCATCTAGGTCTCTTCAGGCTCACCTTAACATCATCAATCCTTGGCTCACCAAGTGGAGAATAAAAGTAAACCCGCAAAAATCCTGCCACCTAACATTTGCCCTCAGACGATCTATTTGTCCTCCGGTGTCCCTTAACGATTCATTTCTTCCTCAAAAATCCCAAATCCGTTACCTTGGACTTATACTCGACAAACGACTAACTTGGAAGCCACACATTACTCAGAAGAGACAAGAACTCAACCGACGGTACAGACTTTTACTACACTTACTTGACCGACGAACACACCTTACACTTAAGAACAAAAGACTCATTTACATGACAGTACTCAGACCACTATGTACTTATGGCATAGAACTTTGGGGATCCACAAAGCCATCAAACTCCTACAAAATTCAATCTTTGCAGTCTAAAATCCTCCGCAAAATAGCCGACGCTCCATTCTTTGTATCTAATTTGACTCTCCATAACGACCTATATACTCCATTTATCCAACCCTTATCAAAAAAATTATATCAAAAATTTCATTCAAAATTACACGGCCATCCTAATTCTTTAATAAACTCTTTATCCTCACATCGAAAAAAAAAATAAAAAAAAAAAAAATAAATAAATAAATAAAAAATATATATAGGTATGTACATATTTTCAATTTTATTTTACACTAGCTGACCCGGCGAACTTCGTACCGCCTAACAGTCGATTCTTTTTTTTTTTTTTTTTTTTTCTTTTAATACTTATTCTACTATCCGGGACACCGGGTCAGTTAGTAAAAGAAAAAAGAAACTTAATAAGTCACCAATTACATTTTGTCAAAAAATAAAAATTATAAAACACTTAAAATTCTTCTTTTAATAGTCACTAAAAAATCACAATAAAAATTACAATATCATATTTCTTATTATGATACCTACTTATTATATTTCTAATTATTTTTACTTATTCTAAATTAAGTTTCATTTTTATTGTAGTACTTAATGGTACACGATATTTTTGTTTCATTACCTGACGCGTAAACAAACACAGCATATGGTTTTCCAACACGGAAACAGGCAACATAACAATGATCATGCGAGAAACATGGGTTTTCTAAATTAATACCACGAACACATAATGACTCCCCCTGGGATTTGCTATTGTCGAACTGAGTTCATAGGTCCAATAGCAACACAGTTGTAGCACTGTAATCAATTGACAGCAACTCGATTCAAACTTGCACCATTATTAGTTGAATGTCGCGCTTCACGGGTCTGTCAACCGAATTTTTTCACGTTCATTATATTATATATATATTATAATTGAGAACAAAATTATAATTGAGAACATATGTTTTTATTTAAAAATGAATTTGCGTTAAGGAAGTGAAAAAGACCCGAAAAGTGTTGTTTTGAGACTTTTTCAGGCAAATTTTTTTAATTTTTCTCTCCGTAAGAACCATCCTCGTCCTTCAAGGAATATTATAAAAAAAGAATTAGCGAAATCGGTTCAGTTGTTCTCAAGATTTGCGCTTACCAACACATTTAGCGATTCATTTTTATATAATAGAAGATGAACATCCGTTCCCGTTGTAATGACACTAGAGATATGAACGGAACCGCGCTAAGATGACGCAGTTCCTGCGAGTCAGACTTTTCGTGATGTTAGTTGGGGACTTGAATACACAAAATAAGTTTTGGGTTGTTACAATTGATGATACAGCCTGTCCGAGAGAGGGAGACGGAGAGTGAGAGGGGGGGGAGAGAGAGAAAGAGAGAGAGAGGAGAGGAGATGAGAAGGAGAGAGAGAGAGGGAGAGAGAGAGGAGAGAGAGATGAGAGAGAGGAGAGGAGTGAGAAGAGAGAGGAGAGAGAGAGAGGAGAGAGAGAGAGAAGAGAGAGAGAGAAGAGGAGAGAGGAGAGAGAGAGAGAGAGAGGAGAGAGAGAGAGAGTGGAAGCAGAACAGATACAGAGAGAGACAGGACTAGGATTCTTCCAGTCCATATATTTCAAGAGTGATTTGAGTCAGAGCGGAAATAGAACAGAGCCAACCAGTTATTGCTCATGTTGAGGGATGGTTTGTTTGTATTAATCTTCTGCTTCTTTCTCACATATTACCATCTTTTCTATTAAAATCGGAACGCGCTAAAAATTGAGAAATAATTGGGTGTAATTCTATTTATAAATATGTCTATCAATTTATTCGTACTTTTTGTATTTATTTACTCAGAGAGCTCCACATCAAGGACGATATGCTCTGACTAATAGCAGAAATATTAAATTTTATACTACAAATTATTTATTATGTCTTATCTGCAATTTTAGCGCGATTCCTCCCTCGCTCCTTAGGTAACAACCCCTCTTATAGGAATTGCAGGAACTACATCATCTTAGCGCGGTTCCGTTCTTATCCCTAATTGTTGAAATAGAAAAAGTTATAATTTTGGTTAGACCTTCATGAAAAAATTTATGACCTCAAATAGGTCACTGCTGTAAGCGTCATGAGGTCAGCCCTATAAGCAGGGTTCAACAACTTTCAAATAATATTAAAACGATCAAAACATTATCTACTACAGAAAAAAAACTATCTATAAGATTTTAGGCTCTAAAAAGCAATTATTCCATATGTTGATTAAAAAAAAATAAAATGAAAGAAAAAAATCTCCACAAAATTAACAAAAATCACTAATTACACGTTATTTTTCATTTTGATTGGTAAATATGGTCCTTTAATAACTAAGGAAATTATGTATGTAAATAAATTTGGGAAATCGGAATATAGTAATCTGTATTTCTGTGAATACACGCCGTAGTAGTTACTAACATTGTATGAAACTGTTCCATTAGAATTAGCAAGTAGCATACAACTGCTACTTGCTAATTTGTTGTATCTTTTATTTCTAACTGCTAATCATTATTAGCGATAGCAGTTTGAAAAGATAACAATTTATTTATTTATATATTAATGTTTTTGCAACATAGTCAACAAAACATATAGACTTCAATGAAAATAATCTACTAAAAATATTTATGATTTCTGCTGTAATAATATGTTAGTAGTGATATTTGCTTAAAACTTAAAATATTCATGCCTTAAACAGGTTTTATTGTTAAATTTTTCAGTTCAGACGGTCAAGTGTCAAGTAGATGTAATTTTCACATTCAGTTCAGACAGTCAAGTGTCAAGTAGATGTAGTTTTTACAGTCAGTTCAGACAGTCAAGTGTCAAGTAGATGTAGTTTTTACAGCCTTTTCAGACAGTCAAGTGTCAAGTAGATGTAGTTTTTACAGTCAGTTCAGACAGTCAAGTGTCAAGTAGATGTAATTTTTACAGTCAGTTCAGACAGTCAAGTGTCAAGTAGATGTAATTTTCACATTCAGTTCAGACAGTCAAGTGTCAAGTAGATGTAGTTTTACAGTCAGTTCAGACAGTCATGTTTCGACTAGATGTAGTTTTACTGTCAGTTCAGACAGTCAAGTGTCAAGTAGATGTAGTTTTTACAGTCAGTTCAGACATTCCAGTGGATGTAGTTTTTATTGTCAGTTCAGATAGTCATGTGTCGACTAGATGCAGTTTTTTACTGTCAGATCAGACAGTCAAATGTCAAGTAGATGTAATTTTTACAGTCAGTTCAGACAGTCAAGTGTCACGTAGATGTAGTTTTTACAGCCTTTTCAGACAGTCAAGTGTCAAGTAGATGTAGTTTTTTACAGTCAGTTCAGACAGTCAAGTGTCCAAGTAGATGTAATTTTTACAGTCAGTTCAGACAGTCAAGTGTCACGTAGATGTAATTTTACAGTCAGTTCAGATAGTCAAGTATCACGTAGATGTAGTTTTTACAGCCTTTTCAGACAGTCAAGTGTCAAGTAGATGTAGTTTTACAGTCAGTTCAGACAGTCAAATTTTCAAGTAGATGTAGTTTTTACAGTCAGTTCAGACATTCAGTGGATGTAGTTTATATTGTCAGTTCAGATAGTCATGTCTCGACTAGATGTAGTTTTTTACTGTCAGTTCAGACAGTCAACTGTCAAGTAGATGTAGTTTTTAGAGTAAGTTCAGACAGTCGTACGTCCAGTTGGAACAGTTAACAGAAAATAGCATTAACAAAAAACCAGCGTTACCAAGCATCACTGTTTTACCAAATTCTACAGAACAATATATTTTTTCCCTCCTCGATTCATTAGAGTAAATTGATTCTAGCTGACCCCTTGCTGTGTTGGAAGCGAATCCCTGAATCCCCCTCCCCTCCACTTGGTTCACCGCTCTCTGTTTCAGTGCCGATCTGATCGAGAGAGTTCGATTGTTGAGTACAGCCCCGAGGTCTGTGGTTCTCAGCAAAACGCTGTGAGGGGTTCTGTGGTTGATTTCAAACAGTTTGACCTCTTTCACCCTTCAAATACCGCAATCATCCGATCAACTCTATCCGATATCATACTAGAAATGCGTGTGGAATTGTTCAACCGACAAGAAGGAGCTACGTTCAACGCACAAATAAATATCATTTTACCAGAGTATGGCAAACTTTGATTAATTTTGTATCTGTTGACTAATCATTAAATGAATAATCGGGATTTGAGCAACGAACTACTTCTATAACAATAATTTTTGATTAATGATTAGTGATTAAAATAGTCTTTGACTAATGATCTATGATTAAACTTACGCAGACTTATGATTAAAGACTAATAATCTAGATTTATGATTGATGATTAAATTCACAATATTTCGAAATAATTATTATAAAAAAAGTTTTAACTGATATTTTCAGTGTTGAGCATAATATTAATCATGGTTACACCAATAATCACATTTTTATAGCACGAGGCTCAAAAAATTCTTCGTTCACTGTTCTGAGCAATTCTATGTTCAAGAATTGCTTTATGAAGGAATTCTAATCCCCAATGTACATGTGTAAACAAGTAATCACGTCCAAATTTAGATATCCATTTCTCAACTAGAAATGGACTAATTGAGTTGAAAGAAGTATTATCCGCCATTTCTACAGTTAGAAATTGAATGTACTGAAGTGTCTGAGTATTCAAGTCAATTTTCTTACTTACGTCTTGAGAGCTTGTTAATGTGATGTTTTCTTCTTTTTCTGATACCATTGCGTTTTTAATTCTATCACCATTTAATTCAATTGTCCCTTCATTGGCTGTAAAAGAAATGTTTTTGAAGAGTAAAAAGTTTTAGCCTTTACATAACAAGTTGCAAACATATGTTCTGTCTTTTATGATAAAAATTACTGCATTAAACTTTTCCTACTTTTAATGAAAATTATTAAATAATATACATTATTATTATTATTATTGATTATTTTATGGATCGCTTTGGTAGCGATGTGCATTTTCTTCAATACGTTTCGGTAGAGGGGAACATAAAATGGTCTGTTAGCTCATCTTTTCTTTAAATGAGTCTACATTTTTCGTATATTTGCTATGCTTTTGTGAGAAAATGTGGCTTGGAATCCGTTCAGGTCTTATATTTTATCGTAGGTGTTTATGTTCTTTAAATGTTTCAGTATTGTGTCAATATGGCGGCTGTCATCTCCAAGGAGTTCTGTCATGTCATATGGGACATCTAGTTCAAGTCTTAAGTAGCTCTCAGTGAGTATATGTTTGATTGTGAGGTATATGTTGCATGATCGACATCTTGGTTTGTCCGTATTAGTCATTAGGTATTCGTGAGTCAGGCGGCTGTGGCCAATGCGTAGTCTTGCTACTACTACTTCCTCACGCCGTGATCTTCTATATGACGAAGGCCAATCTTTAACTGTAGACTTCACTGGCCTTAATTTGTTTTCTGTAGTGTTAGTCCAGTCTAGTTGCCAGTTATTTAAGATAGTTTGGTCAGTGTACCTTGATGCGTCTTTGTAGTACGACTCAAGTGGTTGGTAAGTTTCTCTTTCCGTTACAAGTTTAGCATGTCGGTCCGCATATGTACTTAGTCCTAAGCTCTCGTGTCCTGGTAGCCACCATAGTGTTACATGTTTACCGTAAGTTCGTAAGTTAATTTACATTAAAAGTAGGAAAAGTTTAATGAAGCCATTTTTTATCATAAAAGACAGAACATATGTTTGCAAATAAATTTTATTTAAGTGATATATTCTACTGAACTTAAAGAATTTGAGTTTGTTGTTCCACGAACAACATTATTTTAAATGTATAAAAATAATGAATGGAGATTGAAAAATAATTAACTATTCCTTAAATTAAAAACAAAATCAGTCAATAAATAAATTTGTATTCAATTAAAATTTATTGAATAATGAGCCAACCCTATTATTCAATGAATAAAAAATAAACCAGTAGATGAATAATTTATTCAATGAATAAATTCGTATTCAATAAAAATGTATTTGAATGATTATTGAATAAAAAAATATTGAATAATGTCCAAGTCTGGTGATAACCTAGTAGTTTCTGCCCTTAAACCTTCAACCTAACCCATATTTCAGCAAAAGGCTACATATACAGACTCAAAGTGTTCCCATTGTTTCATCCAGTTGCCTTGAGTAGAGATTCTAATCGGCCGGCCTAAGTTCGAAGGACCGTGGCGTATATAATTCAAGCCTAGCAGAACTTGGTATTGGAAGTGGCTGAGTTCATTGGCCGGGTCTTGATACTTCTGATAGACGTCGGCCATCACGCTAGGACAATGCACGCAAACCTTGGCACTCATTCCTGTTCAATAGTCTCTCTTCGTTTTCAAACTATTTCTCACTCTGCCCGGCACTGCCTCTCGCCTTCCTAGATTCACTTCCGACAGTCTTCGATCCGCAACCTCAAGTATTGTGGAGAACATTGAGTAGTATAAACAAAGATGGAATAGTTGGGATTCGGCTAAAGGAACCTCAATATGATTTTTGTAAAAAATCTATATTTAGGACGTATCGGCTACTCTTTGGTAGCCTTCGTCAGCTAAAATGACAAGAAAAAAACAGAAATTAATACAGAAAAAAAGTTTATAATTAAGATAAGTAACAGATCTATAAATACAATTCAACTTATTATAAAAGAACAATTTGGTGTTAAATTATTAGAACAACTAAGGTATTAATAAACGGGTAAAGTGAAGTTTAATAAATAAACGGGTAAAGTTTATAAATACCTTAGTTGTTCTAATAATTTAACACCAAATTGTTCTTTTATAATAAGTTGAATTGTATTTATAGATCTGTTACTTATCTTAATTATAAACTTTTTTTCTGCATTAATTTCTATTTTTTCGTGTCATTTTAGCTGACGAAGGCTACCAAAGAGTAGCCGAAACGGCCTAAATATAGATTTTTTTTTTACAAAAATCGTATTGAGGTTTCTTTATGTCAAAATGTCTTTCTATACAAGTCCTTGTAAAACAGTTAAACTAGATCGTTTAGAAAAAGTTCAATATCTCTTTCGTTCCTTCTTTTATGAATATCCTTACTCTGATCATAAAAGTAAAAGAATTATTAATTTTTTTACACAAGAAACCTCTTGCTCGGTATATGACCTGTAAATATACACAACCCTATTAAAATATATATTTTTCTTCAAAAAACTATTAAAAGGTCCTTTTTAAACACTTAATTAAGAACATCAGGAACGTTTATTGAAGATAAATACGTTAACCGTAATTGAAATTCTTGAATAAATACCCAGTGTTTATTCTTCCTTTTATTTATGCGCTAAATTCAATTTCATTTTCCCGTGAATAAAACCCGTTTTTATTAATTTAAATTTATTCAAAACACTTTGTTGCATTAACGAATTTCATTTATTCCACAATAAATAACACATTTTCTGGAGGAATAACTAAAGGGGGTCTCCCGTGGTCTAGAGGCTAGCGCGCTAGATTCATAAGCGGGGATGGTGTGTTCGATCCCCACCGGCGCACAGTGGGACAGAATCCCGATTCCGTGGCCAAAAATCAAATTTTCGAGTTTTATATTTTCGTCTCTATACGTTCAGATCTTGTTTAGGGATAGTCCTAGAACAAAATTCCAGCCCAGACAGATAGATACCTGCTTTAGGGTAGCCTTGACATCAGTCGAAAGTCAGCCTTTCTTCGGTACGTACGAAACAAGTAGACGACTCGAGAAATTCCTGCCTGTTTTGAAGTGCTGTGAAACTGGATAAACTTATTCAATTGGAATTCGGCAAAATGGAACCACTTTCTGGAGGTATGTAGAATATAAGGTTATGCACAATTATTGCTCATTTAATGTAGGAAATATTTAAATCTGGCGACAAGTAAACATAAAAGGATTTACATTTTTTATCTAAAATCGATTTTCTAATAGAGTTTTAAAAATTTCTCTGCGAGGTACGGTCTTCTTTCGACAAGGAACTGATAGTGTATAGTCTTAAATATAACATATTAAAAAACTGGCTGCTACAAACCGCAACTTTAGTCTTGAGGCCAATTTTAATAGAGGAACGCGTGGCGCGACATTAACAGGCGTGTGAATGTAATGCATTGGATATTAGGTTATAGTGTATTGGTATGTTTTGTATCTATTAAAATAGATTAATGTCTTATAACGACCATGGAAATTAGTGAATTAACATTAATTAATGGTCCTAATTAAATTTGACTATGATAATTTATTATTTTAAATAAACGCTTTACAAGTTATTTTACTCTCCGTTTTATGACAATTTAAAACTTTTATAATATAGTCCTGAAATAACTCTCTACGGAGTTAGAACTGTATTTGCGACATGTTTGTAAGACCTAACAGTAGGTTACACCCTTCGATTGCACTGTCGGCTTTCTGCAGTAAAGAAAGGAGTCTCAGCCTTTCTTATACCTGTTGTTTGTTGACCCCGAGGAGACCCTCGTAAAAATGGTTTCACTCAGACTTATTCATTCTTTTTGTCTCGTACAGAAGTTATTTAAATATATTTGCTGTCATTTAGTAGTAATAAATTATTTTAGTACATTTCAAGGTATAACACTGTAAGTGAGAAATCTGAAAATCTGAAATATTATTAGGGTTTTAATATACTATGTATTAAAGTTTTGATAAGTATAAAAATAATTTCTGAATAATGCCATTGAATTTTGAACATGTTTATATTGGTATTTTACAGAGTCTTCTAAATCTTCAAATCTGGAATTGTCAAGAAAAGATGTTTTCTTTATGGTGAAAGACAGTATGAAACATAAAAAGAAATTCGTCATTGACGTTTTGAAGGATGCAATTTTCAAAAAAAACCGGACATATGATACATATAGACGAGGATGAAAAGTCATTAGGACTGTTACTTGGAAATTTTCGATCGAAATGGACAGCAGCAAATAGAATCCAAGGAAAGTTTTACCCATATCAAGTTACTCCATAATAAATGCATTTTTTTTTATAATATTAATTTTACAATACTTTTACTGATGTTTTTGCTGTAATTTAACTCTTGAATCGTAAGCAATCACTTCAAAAACCAATTTAGATGAGATTTCACTTCATATTTTCAACGTAAAAACAGTTTTGGCCGACATTTTGGATCCGCCATTTTGAATTTTGAAAATCTGATCTCAGATTCGTAATCAGCAACCTCGAAAACCCTGGTACAGGTAATTTGAAATTTTTGGCCACGAAATCGGGATTCTGTCCCACTGTGCGGCGACAGGAATTTTCTCATCTCAGGGCTCGCTGAGAAAATTCCTGGTTGCACCCTGGACGTCGGCGCGAATGGCCATAATTTGTCGATGCGCCGTAAAAAAAAAAAAAAAATAAATAAATAAAATAAAAAAATAACTAAAGATGTTCAAGTAAAATGAATTAGATAGACTCTTTGTTATCATATATTCCTTAATATATGAAATTAAGGATATATTCGAAAATAACTAAAGATGTTCAAGTAAAATGAATTAGATAGACTCTTTGTTATCATATATTCCTTAATATATGAAATTAAGGATATATTCAAAAATAACTAAAGATGTTCAAGTAAAATGAATTAGATAGACTCTTTGTTATCATATATTCCTTAATATATGAAATTAAGGATATATTCGAAAATAACTAAAGATGTTCAAGTAAAATGAATTAGATAGACTCTTTGTTATCATATATTCCTTAATATATGAAATTAAGGATATATTCGAAAATAACTAAAGATCTTCAAGTAAAATGAATTAGATAGACTCTTTGTTATCATATATTCCTTAATATATGAAATTAAGGATATATTCGAAAATAACTAAAGATGTTCAAGTAAAATGAATTAGATAGACTCTTTGTTATCATATACTCCTTAATATATGAAATTAAGGATATATTCGAAAATAACTAAAGATGTTCAAGTAAAATGAATTAGATAGACTCTTTGTTATCATATATTCCTTAATATATGAAATTAAGGATATATTCGAAAATAACTAAAGATGTTCAAGTAAAATGAATTAGATAGACTCTTTGTTATCATATATTCCTTAATATATGAAATTAAGGATATATTCGAAAATAACTAAAGATGTTCAAGTAAAATGAATTAGATAGACTCTTTGTTATCATATACTCCTTAATATATGAAATTAAGGATATATTCAAAAATAACTAAAGATGTTCAAGTAAAATGAATTAGATAGACTCTTTGTTATCATATATTCCTTAATATATGAAATTAAGGATATATTCGAAAATAACTAAAGATGTTCAAGTAAAATGAATTAGATAGACTCTTTGTTATCATATATTCCTTAATATATGAAATTAAGGATATATTCGAAAATAACTAAAGATGTTCAAGTAAAATGAATTAGATAGACTCTTTGTTATCATATATTCCTTAATATATGAAATTAAGGATATATTCGAAAATAACTAAAGATGTTCAAGTAAAATGAATTAGATAGACTCTTTGTTATCATATATTCCTTAATATATGAAATTAAGGATATATTCGAAAATAACTAAAGATGTTCAAGTAAAATGAATTAGATAGACTCTTTGTTATCATATATTCCTTAATATATGAAATTAAGGATATATTCGAAAATAACTAAAGATGTTCAAGTAAAATGAATTAGATAGACTCTTTGTTATCATATACTCCTTAATATATGAAATTAAGGATATATTCAAAAATAACTAAAGATGTTCAAGTAAAATGAATTAGATAGACTCTTTGTTATCATATACTCCTTAATATATGAAATTAAGGATATATTCAAAAATAACTAAAGATGTTCAAGTAAAATGAATTAGATAGACTCTTTGTTATCATATATTCCTTAATATATGAAATTAAGGATATATTCAAAAATAACGAAAGATGTTCAAGTAAAATGAATTAGATAGACTCTTTGTTATCATATATTCCTTAATATATGAAATTAAGGATATATTCAAAAATAACTAAAGATGTTCAAGTAAAATGAATTAGATAGACTCTTTGTTATCATATACTCCTTAATATATGAAATTAAGGATATATTCGAAAAAAAATTGTTATTAATACAAATAAAAAGTTTTTAGATCTTGGTATACGATTTAACCCGGGAAAGGTAGGACTCGTCGTGAGGAAGAAGAGTCCGCATACTTGTGTGATTTACAGACGACCCCCCACCACTAGATTGCCCGAATTACTAGGAGTTCTACCACCTCTTAGTAAGACACTAGATGCTGTAAGGTCAAGATCTGTTTTCATAGGGAAGTCTATTATTCCATTTATTTTTCTGAATTAACTACGTCGGCAAGACCAACTCTACCTCATATATATATTTTCCGTTAGTCTTGGAAACGAAGTGCTACCTTTAGAATATACCTTTCGACATTTTTGCGAGCCTATTGAATGCTCGCAAAAATGTCGAAAACTACCCCTTTAATAACAATTATCTGTCTTGAAGGCTAATTTTACCTCTTGGAGCAATACTTTATGCCATGTATTTTCATTTTAATTCTACGAAACCAAAGGAAATAAAACAGTGTTACTAGTTTCTAGTATACATCAAAACGCTTCATTAGAGGACCAAACCCAAAAATCAGACATTGTTCCTGTATATAACAGTACTAAAGGTGGAGTTAATGTTTTTGACAGAATGTGTTCCGATAATAACTGCGCCTGTAAGACTAATCGCTGGTCTTTATTTTTTCTTTTTTACAACATATTGAATCTTGCGGGAATACATAGTTTTGTGATTTACAGTCATAGCTAGTACAAACTAAAAACCTCGAAGCCTCTTAGTAGACGGCGATAACTTATAGCTCTTGACGGCGAACTGGCAAAACAAAATTGAACTTTATCTATTTTTAAGAATGAAATAAGCGTAAAAAGAGAAATATTATGTCAAACATATTGTAGAGAAGATTATAATATTGCAATATTACATTTACAAAATTATATGGTTCCATTTAAAGCAAAATTAAGATCCTTCGTCTCAGTGACGTAGCGCTACCTAAATCGACCCTTGGAATAGCACTACCTTTCCAGGGTTAAAATATTTCAAAAACGTTTGGGAAGTCATGGTATGTGGAAGCGGGGGCGTCATTTCCGCTTAGGATACTGTCAGTTTGGGAAGTCATGTTATGTGGAAGCGGGGGCGTCATTTCCACTTAGGATACTGTCAGTTTGGGAAGTCATGGTATGAGGAAGCGGGGGCGTCATTTCCACTTAGGATACTGTCAGTTTGGGAAGTCATGGTATGTGGAAGCGGGGGCGTCATTTCCACTTAGGATACTGTCAGTTTGGGAAGTCATGGTATGTGGAAGCGGGGGCGTCATTTCCACTTAGAATACTGTCAGTTTGGGAAGTCATGGTATGTGGAAGCGGGGGCGTCATTTCCACTTAGGATACTGTCAGTTTGGGAAGTCATGGTATGTGGAAGCGGGGGCGTCATTTCCGCTTAGAATACTGTCAGTTTGGGAAGTCATGGTATGTGGAAGCGGGGGCGTCATTTCCGCTTAGGATACTGTCAGTTTGGGAAGTCATGTTATGTGGAAGCGGGGGCGTCATTTCCACTTAGGATACTGTCAGTTTGGGAAGTCATGGTATGAGGAAGCGGGGGCGTCATTTCCGCTTAGGATACTGTCAGTTTGGGAAGTCATGGTATGAGGAAGCGGGGGCGTCATTTCCACTTAGGATACTGTCAGTTTGGGAAGTCATGGTATGTGGAAGCGGGGGCGTCATTTCCGCTTAGGATACTGTCAGTTTGGGAAGTCATGGTATGTGGAAGCGGGGGCGTCATTTCCACTTAGGATACTGTCAGTTTGGGAAGTCATGTTATGTGGGAGCGCGGGCGTCATTTCCACTTAGGATACTGTCAGTTTGGGAAGTCATGGTATGAGGAAGCGGGGGCGTCATTTCCGCTTAGGATACTGTCAGTTTGGGAAGTCATGGTATGTGGAAGCGGGGGCGTCATTTCCGCTTAGGATACTGTCAGTTTGGGAAGTCATGGTATGAGGAAGCGGGGGCGTCATTTCCACTTAGAATACTGTCAGTTTGGGAAGTCATGTTATGTGGAAGCGGGGGCGTCATTTCCGCTTAGGATACTGTCAGTTTGGGAAGTCATGGTATGAGGAAGCGGGGGCGTCATTTCCACTTAGAATACTGTCAGTTTTGGAAGTCATGTTATGTGGAAGCGGGGGCGTCATTTCCGCTTAGAATACTGTCAGTTTGGGAAGTCATGTTATGTGGAAGCGCGGGCGTCATTTCCACTTAGGATACTGTCAGTTTGGGAAGTCATGGTATGAGGAAGCGGGGGCGTCATTTCCACTTAGGATACTGTCAGTTTGGGAAGTCATGTTATGTGGAAGCGGGGGCGTCATTTCCGCTTAGGATACTGTCAGTTTGGGAAGTCATGTTATGTGGAAGCGGGGGCGTCATTTCCGCTTAGGATACTGTCAGTTTGGGAAGTCATGTTATGTGGAAGCGGGGGCGTCATTTCCACTTAGGATACTGTCAGTTTGGGAAGTCATGTTATGTGGAAGCGGGGGCGTCATTTCCGCTTAGGATACTGTCAGTTTGGGAAGTCATGTTATGTGGAAGCGCGGGCGTCATTTCCACTTAGGATACTGTCAGTTTGGGAAGTCATGGTATGAGGAAGCGGGGGCGTCATTTCCACTTAGGATACTGTCAGTTTGGGAAGTCATGGTATGTGGAAGCGGGGACGTCATTTCCGCTTAGGATACTGTCAGTTTGGGAAGTCATGGTATGTGGAAGCGGGGACGTCATTTCCGCTTAGAATACTGTCAGTTTGGGAAGTCATGGTATGTGGAAGCGGGGGCGTCATTTCCGCTTAGGATACTGTCAGTTTGGGAAGTCATGGTATGTGGAAGCGGGGGCGTCATTTCCACTTAGGATACTGTCAGTTTGGGAAGTCATGTTATGTAGAAGCGGGGGCGTCATTTCCGCTTAGGATACTGTCAGTTTGGGAAGTCATGTTATGTGGAAGCGCGGGCGTCATTTCCGCTTAGGATACTGTCAGTTTGGGAAGTCATGGTATGAGGAAGCGGGGGCGTCATTTCCGCTTAGGATACTGTCAGTTTGGGAAGTGATGGTATGTGGAAGCGGGGGCGTCATTTCCGTTTAGGATACTGTCAGTTTCCTTCTGTGACGCCTAAAATCTTACTTCTCTTTAAGATTTAATTTTATATTTTTCACGAAAGATCAAATGATATCAATAACTGCTTCTATTCCTTTACTGATAGCACTAGAAATATGAAAGGAAACGTGCTTAGATGACGCAGTTCCTGCGATTCTGAATTTTTCAAATGTTTGTTCTTCATGATAAAGCTGTTTGTTTGTGTGTGTGTTTTTTTGTGTGTATCAACACTTGAGCTATAACGCCGAGCTATCAGGTTGCCGCCCTTTTATAATGCCAACAAAATGTTTTCGGTCACCCATCCAAGCACTGACCACGCCCGACGTTGCTTAACTTCGGTGATCAGCGTGAACCAGTGCAATCAACGTTGGCGAAATAGCTGTTCTAATTAGTCTTATGATACTTATGAGCTGATACGATTTTAAGTAATCATATACGGCCAAGTTATCGCGTTATATTCGAAAGATTATTCCAAACGAAAATCAATAGCCTATCAAGCCAAATCTGAGAAATAATCTGAACCAGCTTAGAATGTTCCCGTTCCAGACGAGTTGAAGATACCCAGAGGAGAGCTTGGCCGACCTGAGGGTGTAGGCTTTCATAAGAAGAGGGAGTGACTGTAAATAGCAAACTGTTATCAGCACCGAAGAGCCGTCTGCGAACTTTCCTTCCCTCTCGGGCAATTTAACAGTTCTCGAAGCACGAATAGCTGCTCTCTAGACTACGGACAGTTAAACCTTACAGATCAGATATTATTAAATTCATATCAATTTTCTCTAATGCTTCAACATGACACGAATATCTAAATTTATCGACAAGCAATATTCTCTCAGGAGATCTTGTAAGGATCTGAAAATTGGATAAGAAGTCCAGGACAACCGAATTCATTGCATCAAATTCCTTTTTAATTAAATTACTAAAACTTAATTAAAATATTGAACGTCGCAAAATTATTAATCCGAAATTAATCCAATTTAGCGCGGTTCCTCCCTCCCTCCGTAGGTGGGAAACCAACTTTTGAGGGTGACCTCATGACTAGATCCGGGAGTTCCGACAAATATATTCAGCTGTTTAATGCTCTCGATCTTTCAAATTAGACGAAAAATCGGACCGTTTTTGAGACTATGAGAGAATTGACATATATATATATATATATATATATATATATATATATATATATATATATATAGATAAATAGTCTTTAATAAGCAACAAAAGAAACATAACACACAACAAAACAAATTGTAGACAAAACAATTGCTATAATACTACATACATATAACTCTCAAGACTAATACTCTTGGCTAACTGCCATCAGAGGGAGGTAATACCAACCATAATAACATTATTATGTGATAAAAACCAAAATCAAAAAAGGCAAAGACAACATACATTTTACAAACCTACATCACAGCTACTTGCTTACAACTAAACAATTTCTAACAACCAAATTTTAATATTTTAAAATAATTATACCACCTAAAATTATTTATTAAATATCTGCTACATAACAATATATTATGGTACCTAATAATTAACATATAATTTATATTTCCAAAATATAAACATAAAAACGAAAACTACTAAAATACACACATACATACTATTGTCTTGTATGACGATTTGACTTGACAGATTCTGAACTTTGGCAATATTTTTTTTTTTTAACTAGCCTACTTTTTACGCCAAAAGACATCCTCCACTACCTCTTCCAAATTTAGCAGCTTTCACCGTTGGAATTCATTTTAATTATATATATATATATATATATATATATATATATATATATATATATATATATATATATATATACATAAACCCAGTTATGTGAATCAAAGCTTCATACCGGATTAGACCACGGGGTTAAGCTGAAATTATGTAAAATTGTACCATATCTCATATAATTTTATCACCAATAACCGATTATGTTCCTGCTTTAGCTTATGTCCCCCAGAGTTCATGTATTTTCATTCAATTTATTGTCACTTTCACTCAGTATACAGTACACACTATATTAATTGTATCCTATTATAGAACCAGCCTAAGCAATTTTCAGCCTTAGAGTTACGTTTAATTTATTTAAAAAAAAAAATTTAATTACTTTAGCCAGTACAACTAAAAATATTTAAGTAATATTGTTAAATAAGTATAATTAAGAATACAATTATTACGCCTGTATTCAGTACAAAAATACAGTATTGAAGCCCTAACTTCAGTATAGTTGCACAGCTGGTGTCCCGCATGCCCTTACTGTCTTGAAGCAAAGTATAAGCAATTCTAAGGCGCACAGCATAAAGATTACTGAATGTCAAGCGGCCCCTACACAGTCAGTAATAATGACATTATCAGTAATGTCATTACTATTCAACTCTCGTCATTCCATATCGTCATTACAATGTACACCTTACACCGTCATTCCACGGATCATTTTTAATGTCATTACTTTTCTTCAGTATGCATTGTGATCTCCGTGACAGAAGCGTTTTGTTAATAATGGATCTTCGCAAAGTCGCCTGTGTAGCTATAATTGCGACACTAGCCACAAAAAAACATGTGAAACGTTCGTAAAGGCCTTAATATGACACATATCCTTCCAATCGGGGCGTTTCCAAGTGTTCTGGGACCGAGGTTATGTGCAAAAATGTTTACATTTTATTTTTATTTGGATAACCATTTTTCGCAAGTACCTTTTGAGATAATACAATAGTCATTTATATGGTTAGAAAAAGGAGTCTTTCTTCTTTTGAAAGATTTCAATGACGTAAAAATCGGATTATCTCAAGGGGAGATATTGAATTTCAAAACGTCACATTACTTTTTCGCTTACAAATTTTTATTCTCTTCCAGACTGGGAAAAATCATTATTTTTTGTTTTCAATATTATTCGCCACATTAGGGTTTCCTGGGGTGCTGATTTTAAATCTGCTAGTATTTTTGGTGTAAAAAAATGTATAATACTAGTTTGCTTGAAAACGTAGGCATATTTTTGAATATATTTGACGAAATATAAATTATAGTTTAACGATTATATTTTCTTCTAATCTACTCTATAAGACAAATGAATTGGTAAAAGAATCACGTCAACATTATTTTATAAAGTCGATATAAAAAATAAAGCACTTTCAACCTATTTTATATCGTCGATACAAATGCAAAGTAACGAATGTGAAAAGTTGTTGGTTCCTTATAGATGACTTTATATATATTTTATTCTATGATATATTTTAATTAGACTTAATGCGGATTCGTTACTTTGATATATATATATATATATATATATATATATATATATATATATATATATATATATTACTTTTATAACTATTTTATAACTATAATGTTACCAAGGTAGAGTCATACATTTCAAATCATCTTATTTTTTGCCCTTTCTACTCAATCTAGTTTAACCTTTACATCTGTTTCACCTAGTTACAGCTCGTGATAGACTGAGTAATGACGGATTAATGATGCAGCGCTCCCTACACCATCATTACTAATGACAGTATCCCCTCCACTTTCAGTAATGGTGAAGCCGAGATCAGAAAATCCGGATTCACATCATTACTGTTCGTCATTCCAACTTTGTCCACCTTACACTATCATTATTACTGTCATTTTGATAAGGTAATGTCATTATTACTGACCGTGTAGGGGCCGCTTCAGACTTAGAGATCTGTGTCATAATCGTGCGTTTCCGCCTTCATCGTTAGTGTCGTATGGAAAAATTGGAGTAAAAACAGGTAATACCTTGTTTTTCGAAAAATGTATACACGCTCTACTAAGGGAGGTATAATAATAATAAGCGAGGTATTCGCGCGACAATGCAAACTGGCAGTAGCCAAAAGGAAATAACACGTTTCCGCTATTAAAAACAAGAACCAATACACGTTTCTCATTTGCTCATCATGTTTTAACCTTTAACTAGTATCATGGGTCTGGGAGGTCCGATGGCCGTGAGGGTTAAGGCGTGAGCACTTAACACTCCGTGCCAAAAGTAGTGGGTGGTGGCTTTTCTTTCGAAAAAAAGAAAAGGCATTAGCCCTATCCTGGCTAGAAAAGGGTGGTAACCTATAGATAACCCGACCTAAAATTCGTAGTTAATAACACACGTCCACAAAAAAAAGAAAAGTGGTTTGTGCTGTGTATCGGACACATTTTTTCTGACTTATTTTTTACCGCTGAACACGAATCTGAAGTCATAATTGGGGGTTAATCAGCAAAAACGGTGAAAAGTGAAAAAAAAATCGATAGAAATTTTTATCGATTTTTTTTTCTTCACTTTTCTCCGTTTTTTGCTAATTAGCCCCCAATTATGACTTCAGATTCGTGTTCAGCGGTAAAAAATACGTCAGAAAAAATGTGTCCGATACACAGCACAAACCACTTTTCTTTTTTTTGTGGACCTGTGTAATAAATGGACGTTAAAATTTAAATAAAAAAGTATCATGGGTCAAAAATGACACAAAGGTTCCCGCTATTTCGCAAGTACTCGATATGTACGACATGCAGTCCCACATGGCGGTTGACCTAAAGTGAGTATTTTATTAAAAAAAGTCCGTCACGCAGGAGCTGCATGACTAAGCACTTTCCTCAGAATTTGGGTGGTGTAGACTGCTTTCCAGAACAATTTGCTTAAAATATCCTAAATAAATAAAATAAAAACGTTTATATGGTTTTATATTTTTGATGTTATTTTTCGTCGCTGGGATAGTATTTTTAGATGGAAAGGCAGTTTTCTCCAGCGGTGGTACTCCTCCTCATAGAAGGAAGGAAATAGAAGCAGGAGGAAAAAAAAAAAAAAAAAAAAAAAAAAAAAAGACGCAATACCATCAGCGCTGCCAACGGACAGAATCCCAACTACACCAGGGAGCTTCAACACCATTCGTCCGCCGATACTGTGGCTAGAGAGGTGAAAAGGAGCCCACATCGAGAAAAATGTCATTCCCTTGGCTACCACCGAGGAAGAAACAAGTACCTGGCTGAAGAAGATGGAGATGAATCCATCGAAATATTCCGGGAACAAGTGAGGAGGAGTACCACCGCTGGAGAAAAATGCCGTTCCATCTAAATATATATATATATATATATATATAAATTTTAACGGGGGTCATTTTCGGTGTCTACTAGGTAAAATCGATAAAGATTTGAAGAAATTTTTCAACAATTCCGTCGTGAGTCCAACCTCAATAGCTACTTTCCTTCGGAGGAAAGTGCTAACAAGGTAAGGAAATGAGAAAAATTTGTGTAGTGTTTCCAAGAGCGAACCTTGAGAAATATGATGAATTAATTTCCGCTTAGGATGCAATAAGTTTCCTGTTGTAGCGATTAAAATCGTATATTAATTCTCATAGAGATTTTTTATATATTTTTTACGATAGGTCAAAAAGTATGAATAACTGCTTCTATTCCTTTACTAATGGCACTAGGAATATGAACGAAAAAGCTAAGTTAAGATGACGCAGTTCATGCGAGTTGGGACCCAAGCAAATCACCTTGCCGTTGTGAAACTCCGCGAATAAATACATAAATAAATAAAAAAGGTTTGGGGTCTTCGTATATTTTCGTTAATTTTTATTTTATTTTTTACGGCACTTCGACATCTCGAAGCCTCTTGAAATATGTTACTTTATTATTAAAACCCTTCTTCCCTTAGGTCCTTACTTCAATTCGAAGAAGAAAGGGCGAAATAACCTTTATTCTGTTCAATAAACCTTATTTTTTTTATTTATTTTTTACGGCACTTCGACATCTCGAAGCCTCTTGAAATATGTTACTTTATTATTAAAACCCTTCTTCCCTTAGGTCCTTACTTCAATTCGAAGAAGAAAGGGCGAAATAACCTTTATTCTGTTCAATAAACCTTATTTTTTATTTTTTACGGCACTTCGACATCTCGAAGCCTCTTGGAATATGTTACTTTATTATTAAAACCCTTCTTCCCTTAGGTCCTTACTTCAATTCGAAGAAGAAAGGGCGAAATAACCTTTATTCTGTTCAATAAACCTTAATTTTTTATTTATTTTTTACGGCACTTCGACATCTCGAAGCCTCTTGAAATATGTTACTTTATTATTAAAACCCTTCTTCCCTTAGGTCCTTACTTCAATTCGAAGAAGAAAGGGCGAAATAACCTTTATTCTGTTCAATAAACCTTAATTTTTTATTTATTTTTTACGGCACTTCGACATCTCGAAGCCTCTTGAAATATGTTACTTTATTATTAAAACCCTTCTTTTCTTAGGTCCTTACTTCAATTCGAAGAAGAAAGGGCGAAATAACCTTTATTCTGTTCAATAAACCTTAATTTTTTTATTTATTTTTTACGGCACTTCGACATCTCGAAGCCTCTTGAAATATGTTACTTTATTATTAAAACCCTTCTTCCCTTAGGTCCTTACTTCAATTCGAAGAAGAAAGTGCGAAATAACCTTTATTCTTTTCAATAAACCTTAATTTTTTTATTTATTTTTTACGGCACTTCGACATCTCGAAGCCTCTTGAAATATGTTACTTTATTATTAAAACCCTTCTTCCCTTAGGTCCTTACTTCAATTCGAAGAAGAAATGGCGAAATAACCTTTATTCTGTTCAATAAACCTCATTTTTTTTTTTTTTTTTTTTTTTTTTTGGCCATTAGCGCCGACATCCAGGGTGCAACCAGGAATTTTCTCAGCGAGCCCTGAAATGAGAAAATCTCTGGCGCCGGTGGGGATCGAACCCACCATCTCCCGCTCATGAATCCAGCGCGCTAGCCACTAGACTACGGGAGACCGTACAATATAAACATTCAAACGCTTACTAAATTTTCTACAATAAAGATTCTAAAGCAAATTTGGATGGGGCGCTGTCAGTCAGAGAAATATGTGCATAAAACCAAGAAAGTGTTAGTTTTCTTGTTTTGGGCGGGTTTTTGTCACCGTTTAGCTTATTTTTGTTTTTTAAGTATATTTAACGGTGGAATGAGTATTTTAGTTAAGCTAAGAACATAAGAAACATATTAGTAATAGAGTTTTCCTAGAGTGAGCGTTGAGATGGCGGGAGAGTCACCCTCATGGAGGGTAACTTCTCTTTGAGATTTTATTTTATATTTTTGACGAAACGTCAAAACCTAAAGACAGCTGCTCTATTCCTTTACCGATCGCACTAGGGATATGAACTGAACCGCGCTAAGATGTTGCAGTTCCTGCGAGTTGGACTTTTTTTCTAGTGCGCCCAACCGAAAAAAGTCCGACTCGCAGGAACTGCATCATCTTAGCGCGGTTACGTACATCTCGAAGAAATGGAATAGATTAGCATCACAAATCACAGGAAACTGACAGCCACTGCCATCATGATTACCACAGCCACTCCAAACTTATTAACAATACCTTTCACCGTTTGTTAGCTTATTTTACTACAATACTAATTTTACTGATAAATGCAATTTAAAACTAGAAACAACCAATTAAAAAGTGAGATAAAGAAAGAGAAAAACCATTTCAAAACAAACACTTTTTAAGTTTTAAGCGCTTATATCTCTCATTGACGTGGTCCCATCGAATATTGCTTCAGAACATTTTTTGTAGAGAATTTAGTAAGCATTCGAATGGTCACTTTCCACTTACCACGATTTCCCAACCGTTATCGAGATATTTACGAAAAATGTATGGAGATCCGAAAACTTTTCACGTCTATTAATAAATTTTTTTTTCGCATACTTCATTAACTTCAAATATAACCAAAATTTAATCACCTTAGTTGGGATTAATTTCCAAGATGTAGAAAATATTTCAATTGAATCCCGCGATTCTAAGTACTCACAAAAAAATAATGACTTACAAAAACATTGATTCCACTTTTTCCAGAAACGGTTACAGATATCGCCTTAAAAATGGTTTAATTCGTTTTCTTATGTTAACAAACCTATAAAACAAGTACCTTTTTTTTTTTTTTTTTTTTTTTTTTTTTTTTTTTTTTTTTTTTTTTTTTTTTTTTCTTTACGGCGCATCTACATCTAGGTCATTAGCGCCGACATCCAGGGTGCAGCGAGGAATTTTACCAGCGAGCCGTGAGATGATAAAATTCCTGCCGGAGGTTGGGAACCCACCATCTCCCGCTTATGAATCCAAGGCGCTAGCCATTAGACCACGGGAGACCCCAAAAAACAAGTACCTGCAAGCATATAAACTCAAAAACGTAAGCGTTACGATTTTTTTTGCGCGAATTTCGCCCCAAACACTATCTTTTAGTGGGCGGATTCTGCTGGTTAACGAACTTGACCTTTCAAATTAGAAGACAGATTTTTGTGCCAAATTTCATCAAAATCGGACCATTTTTGAGCCGTCAGGAGCGCGAACAGACAAGCATATATATAAATATATATATACATACATACAAATTTTAGCCACCTATATTTTCGTGGTCTATAGGGTCTGAAACGTGAAAGTTTCTAGTCGGCACTTCCGGATTGCGTCATGAGGTCAACCTCAAAAGCGGGTTTTCCCTATGGAGATAGGGAGGAACCGCGCTAAAAACGGGCAGATTGTGGGCTGGGTGTACTCAGGCAGTCCCTGCCACTGAGATTTCTCTCTGAGAGAGAAATAGTTCTGCTGAAATGTACAGAAATACTTGGTTGATTATTCTAAAATGAGTCTCGTCCGTATGGTTGAATGGAATATACGGTCCAGTGCAGATTCTAATAACGCTTAGAGACTATTGGAATTTTAGATTCACTCCACAATGAAGCACCACACAATTGTCGGAGGGGAAATGAAGCCAATTCTTAAAATTCATTTGTGAAATTGGATTTTTTTTTCGGTTAGGGACATTCAACATTCGAACTCCTCTGAATATTTGTCCGTCCATTACTAAAACTCAAATGTAGCTTTTAACTTCATTACTAAAGCGTGTTTCCTTACTCCCTACCGCTACGAATCCGTCAATGATGTCCAACCGATTACGCAGTTCTGAAGTCAACATGAGAAATGTTAACGTTTTACTTTCCATAAATCATAAGAAAAACTATTTTGTGTATGTATATATATCTGTACCCCGGAGGTAAAGGATGCCACGTCCATTTTAGCGCGGTTCCTCCCTCCCCCATAGGGAGGAACCCCGCTTATAAGGTTGATACAATGAAACAATCCGGAAGTGCCGACTAGAAAATTTCGCGTTTCAGAACCCCTAGAGACCGAAAATAACGGTGGTTAAAATTTGTATATATATGTATATATATATATATATATATATATATATATATATATATTTGTCTGCTCGCAGATTTCTGGCTTCCCTGATGGTCCGATTTTGATGAAATTTGGTACAAAAATCTGTCGTCCAATTTGAAAGGTCAAGTTCGTTAACCAGCAAAATCCGCCCACTGGAAGATGGCGTTTGGGGCGAAATTCGCGCAAAAAAAATCGTAACGCTTACGTTTTTGAGTTCATAAGCTTGTAAGTACTCGTTTTATAGGCTTCATTGGCTAGTAAAACGAATGAAACCATTTTCAAGGCGATAGCTTTAACCGTTTTTGAGAAAATTAGAAAAATACTTTTTGAATACCGTTTTTGGTTTGGGTACTTAGAATCATGGGATTCAGTTGAAACATTTTCTGCATGTTTTACTATCATTCAAACTAATATGTTGAAATTTTGGTTACGTTTGGAGTTAAGGAAGGGTTAGAATAAAATATTTTATTAACAGACATAAAAAGTTTTGGTAACTCTGTATATTTTCCTTAATATCTCGAAAAAGGTTGAGAATCTTGGCAAACAAAACAATACCATTAGAAAGCTTACTACATGCTCTACAAAAAAGGTTCTAAAGAAAGTTTTGATTAGGCGATGTCAATCGGAGAAATAAGTGCTTAAAACATTAAAGTAATGGATTTTGCTTATTCGAACTGTTCTTTTTGTCTGTTTTTATTCCTTGTTATTTTTTAATTGCTTATATTTGGATAATGTATTTTACAATAAAACAGATTAGGCAAAATAAGAAAAACAATTCATTGTTAGAAACATAGCTTGCCAAGAGAAAAAGATTCGATGACGTCTTTTGAATATTTTCAATTGTCTTTATGCTGTTGGTTTTTTAATTTTATTTTTTAATTGATTTTATCTGTAGAATTATTACTATAGTAAAAGAACACAGTGTGAAAATTTTTGATATTTTCCAATTCATTGAAACGTATGAAATGAAGTATCGCTAGAAGAGGTTTCTAGGGTCTTGCGGACCCGACCCTAACCCCAGGTATAGCCATAAAACCCTTTGAACAAATGCCGAGGAAAATATTATCTGTTTCTATTCTATGCTTTTCAAATGAGAATAGGGATATGAACAAGAACCGGGGTCTCCCGTGGTCTAATGGCTAGCGCCTTGGATTCATAAGCGGGAGATGGTGGGTTCGATTCCCAACCTCCGGCAGGAATTTTATCATCCCACGGCTCGCTGGTAAAATTCCTCGCTAAACCCTAGATGTCGGCGCTAATGACCTAGATGTAGATGAGCCGTAAAAAAGAAAAAAAAAAAAGAAAAAAAAGAACTGGAACCGCGCTAAGATGACGCAGTTCCTGCGAGTCGGACTTTTTTTTTTATTAAATTGACTTGAAAACATGTCCTTAATGTGGATTTTTCGATCCATACAATGGTATAGGGATCTGTTCCCATAAATAACAAAGATACGTCAGTGGACAAAAAAATTAAATAGTCAGTTTTCATTACATATAAAAGGCACCGTGAGGAGGATTTGGTTTTGTTTGACTGTGACCAAAACTTCCATTTACCTACCAATAGAAATAAAAATTTAAAACATTTTCTTTAAACAGTTTATATAAGAAACATAGATACAAATTCCTCGCTGCGCCCTGGATGTCGGCGCTAATGGCCTAGATGTTGTCATTGCTTACATTACATGATTATTACAAAAGAAGAACCTCCAAAATGCAACCGATGTAACAAACAAATAACTGTAGTCCATATATTTGAAGAATGCCCCCGGTACGAAAACCTGTTTAAAAAACATCATGTGCCACGATCATTAAAGGAACCACTCTCTGATTCAACCAAAATAATCCCTCTCTTAATGTCATTCCTTAAGGATGCAAACCTCCTGCAAAATATATGAAAATAAATAAAATAAAAAATTATTAAAAAAAATAAAAATAAAAAAAAAATTAAAAAGAAAAAAATTATATATATATATATATATATATATATATATTAAAATCACATCAATATTGTATTAATCAAGTTTACGAAAAGATTGTAATTAGTCTAACTTTATTATAATTCTCTTAATTTAAATTATAATTGCCATAGTCTTAGTTTAAATTATAATAGTCTTAGTTTAAATTATAGTTGCCATATTGAATTTTAAGATAATGACTGTAATGGTCTTTAACTAATAAATTATACAATGAGTAACAATTTGTAACTAAACAAAGCATAACACCATTACACACAGGCAAAGAACTACACCTATCCCACAAACTCACAGACGTCTCAAAATTTAATTAAATACTCACAGCAAATATTTATAAAAGAACCCAAACCTTTTCGAACCAACATATTGGAAGGCGCAAATAACCTAGTTGTAGAGCGCCAAACTCCATATCTATCTATCTTACATTACATGACTTTTAGCACTTTCCTCCGAAGGAAAGTAGCTATTGAGGTTGGACTCATGACGGAATTTTTGAAAAATTTCTTCAAATCTTTATCGATCCTACCTAGTAGACACCGAAAATGACCCCCATTAAAATTTATATATCAATATATATATATATATATATATATATATATATATATATATATATATATATATACATATGCATATATATATGTGTCTGTTAACACGACGATAGCGGCCAGAGTTTTTGTTTTTTCGTCGCGAAACTTGGTATATAGCATTCAATTAGCAAACGATTGAACGAGTTCGTTAACCACCAAAGTCGGTCCACCGGAAGGGGGGGTTTACCCCGAACCCAAAACACTAATTTGACTATATCAGCCGTAATATTTGTTATATTTCAACGAAACTTGGTATTCGTAGTGGTAATATAGAGAGAAAAGTGAGATATAAAAATGAACTAAATCGGTTCATTAGAAGGGGGGGTTTACTCCGGACCCACAATACCAATTCGCCACTACCAGCCGTGATTTTTGGTATATTTCGACGAAACTCGGTATTCGTAGTGGTAATCCACAGGTAAATATGTGTTGTAAAAATAAACTAAATCGGTTCATTAGAAGGGGGGGGTTTACTCCGGACCCAAATTCCTAATATACTCATACCGGTCGTAATTTCTGCTGTATTGTAAAGAAACGCGGTATACGTCGTGGGTAACCCATGAGAAAGAAGTGTTGTAAAAATGAGCTGAATCGGTCAATCGGAAAGCGGGGGTTTAATTTGTAATATATTTCAATAGAAAAGCCCGCGAGACATAGGTTCACAAAGCCGCCGCAAGGAGCGCTTTCTACCACTAGAGTGACTGTATCCTGTTCCTGCGTTAGATCAAAATACGATAATATGAGGTTTTTTGTATTTATTACGTAGTTTAATAGGTACCATGTGTAAACATAACTCTGGAAGCAAATTAATAATTGATCAGTTACTCATTACAAATTTAAAAGAGAAGTATTCATGTTTTTATTTTATTTATGTAGGATATTTTAAGCAAATTGTTCTGGAAAGCAGTCTACACTACCCAAATTCTGAGGAAAGTGCTTAGTTATGCAGCTCCTGCGTGACGGACTTTATTTATACTCTAGTGGAGTTCGCCCTTATGGAAAAAATATTCAAACACATTTTCCCCACACTACCTTTTGTTGAGTTCGCCCTTCGTATCTGCAACACCTCATATTAACCAAAGTAAATGGTTTGGTTCACAGGTATTTTGTTATCTACCCATGTGTGTAAGAGCAATAAGGTGTGTGCCTTGCAAGTGCAAATGCAATCTTACGGAAGCAATCTTCTTTGCTGGTCCAAGAAAAGCTAACCCGAGAAGATTCTGCTATAGCTGCTGCTATAGTCTAGAGAGGCAACTTTAGTGGGATTAGGTCTCCAATATAATTGTAGTGGGATCTCACCTGGATCAGCTCTGGGGTCTTATCTTTGCAGGCCAGCGGCACACTTCCCTCGGCCTCGCCTCTTTTAGTGTTCAGTTTATCCTCAATCTTTATGTTGCATTTCACACTTATTGAATGCAGGTCGGACTTTATGCGGCGGGAAGAGTTTCACTAAAACCTGATGAGTGATTAAATCAGAGGTGGGATTTAATTTCATGGTTAAGGATCATAAATGACCTTTTAGCGTATTTCCAACCCCAGTTCCCGTCATGAAAATCTGCTTATAAAGTTGACCTCATGACTAAATCTGGAAGTGCTATCTACACATTTTCACGTATGAGGGCCCATAGAACACGAAAATGACGGTGGTTTAATTTTATGTGTTTGTATATATACCTATTTTGTGTGTTTGTATACATACCTATTTTGTGTGTTTGTATACATACCTATTTTGTGTGTTTGTATATATACCTATTTTGTGTGTTTGTATATATACCTATTTTGTGTGTTTGTATGTATACCTATTTTGTGTGTTTGTATATATACCTATTTTGTGTGTTTGTATACATACCTATTTTGTGTGTTTGTATATATACCTATTTTGTGTGTTTGTATATATACCTATTTTGTGTGTTTGTATATATACCTATTTTGTGTGTTTGTCTATATACCTGTTTTGTGTGTTTGTATATATACCTGTTTTGTGTGTTTGTATATATACCTATTTTGTGTGTTTGTATACATACCTATTTTGTGTGTTTGTATATATACCTATTTTGTGTGTTTGTATATATACCTATTTTGTGTGTTTGTATATATACCTATTTTGTGTGTTTGTATATATACCTATTTTGTGTGTTTGTATATATACCTATTTTGTGTGTTTGTATATATACCTATTTTGTGTGTTTGTATATATACCTATTTTTTGTGTTTGTATATATACCTATTTTGTGTGTTTGTATATATACCTATTTTGTGTGTTTGTCTATACACCTATTTTGTGTGTTTGTATATATACCTATTTTGTGTGTTTGTATATATACCTATTTTTTGTGTTTGTATATATACCTATTTTGTGTGTTTGTATATATACCTATTTTGTGTGTTTGTATATATACCTATTTTGTGTTTTTGTCTATATACCTATTTTGTGTGTTTGTATATATACCTATTTTGTGTGTTTGTCTATATACCTATTTTGTGTGTTTGTATATATACCTATTTTGTGTGTTTGTATATATACCTATTTTGTGTATTTGTATACATACCTATTTTGTGTGTTTGTCTATATACCTATTTTGTGTGTTTGTATATATACCTATTTTGTGTGTTTGTATACATACCTATTTTGTGTGTTTGTATATATACCTATTTTGTGTGTTTGTATATATACCTATTTTGTGTGTTTGTATACATACCTATTTTGTGTGTTTGTATACATACCTATTTTGTGTGTTTGTATATATACCTATTTTGTGTGTTTGTATATATACCTATTTTGTGTGTTTGTATACATACCTATTTTGTGTGTTTGTATATATACCTATTTTGTGTGTTTGTATACATACCTATTTTGTGTGTTTGTATATATACCTATTTTGTGTGTTTGTATATATACCTATTTTGTGTGTTTGTATATATACCTATTTTGTGTGTTTGTATATATACCTATTTTGTGTGTTTGTATATATACCTATTTTGTGTGTTTGTATACATACCTATTTTGTGTGTTTGTCTATATACCTATTTTGTGTGTTTGTATATATACCTATTTTGTGTGTTTGTATATATACCTATTTTGTGTGTTTGTATACATACCTATTCTTTTTTAGAGTGTTTTAGGAGGTTCTGATTTAGGCGGATGTTGTTTGACAGGACATTCTCGTGCTAGCATGATTTATGACACGTCAGCCCCTTCCTTACCTGCACTTGCATCTACTGCCGCCTACCTTCAGTATTCGAAAGTGCAGCCTAAACGTCCAACATACATTTTTGCTTGAATATCTGACTTTTTTTTAGCGCGGTTCCCCTCCATAGGGAGGAACCCAGCTTATAGGGCAGACGTCATGACGTAATCCGCAAGTGCCGATCAGAATCTTATACGTTTCAGAACCCCCAGAGAACGATAATAACAGTGGTTCAAATTTGTGTGTGTATATATATATATATATATATATATATATGTGTGTGTGTGTGTGTGTGTGTGTGTGTGTGTGTGTGTGTGTGTGTGTGTGTGTGTGTGTGTGTTCGCGGTCTAGCACAGTAAATAACGGTCCGATTTTAATGAAATTTGGTTCAAAAATATTTCGTCTTATTTGAAAGGTCAAGTTCGTTAACAGCAGAATCCGCCCACCGGAACATGGTTTCTGGAACGAAATTCGCGCGAAAAAAATCGTTACGCTTAGTTCATATGCTTGCAAGTACTCGTTTTGTAGGTTTATTGGCCTAGAAAAACGAATAAAACCATTTTAAGGCAATATCTTTAGGCCCAGCGCACATGCTGAGACTGTTTTGCAACTCCAGTTGCGAACTAGTTGCACACGCAACTGTTTCGTGACTTCGGCAATGTATTTCAGTGGACAGGCGCACACGACGCAACTGGTTTTTGACGATCTCAAACCAGTCACATGCAACCGTGGGCCCGCGATTCCAGTTGCGTTTCATTTGCGTTGTCGGACCGCCGTGCATTTTATCAATATTTGCGGTTGCTTAGTTACAAGAAGGTTTATTTATTACATATGTTTTTCAGCTATGTTATGTTGTGTTTTGGAAATAAAGGCAGTTTTAAGTAAAGTGTATTTAAGTCATATAGCCAATAACAACATGTAGCGATCAAGAACTATAACGTGAAGCAATTTTTGATTTAAAAACGGATGTCAGATTCGTTTTTAGCACATTGAAAACCCCCTAAATTCAAATTTTGGGAATATTACAAAAATTAAAAGAAATGTATTTTAAATTTTTCTAATGGGGGACCCTTAAAAGTTTGTTAAAAATTCAACAATCCGGCCATATTTCAAAGAATATTTACCCGATTCAAACGAAACTTGAAGGGTCGATGAAGGCCCAAATGTTGCACATTTCCTTCTAACTGGGGTGTTTCTAAGTGTTCCGAAATCGGCGTTATGTGCAAAAAAGTTTACATTTTACTTTTATTTTGAGAGCCATTTTTTGCAAGTACCTTTTGAGATAATACAACAGTCATTTATATGGTTAGAACAAGGAATCTTCCTACTTTTGAAAGATTTCAATGAAATAATAATCGGATTAGCTCAAGGGGAGATATTGAATTTCAAAACGTCATGTTATTTTTTTGGGGTGCTGATTTTTAATCTGCTATTATTTTTGGTGTAAAAAAATGTATAATACTAGTTTACTTCAAAACGTAAGCATATTTTTGAATTTATTTTACAACATATAAATTATTGTTTAACGATTATATTTTTCTTTTAATCTACTCTATAAAGCAAATGAATTGGTGAAAGAATCATGTCGATATCATTTTCTAAACTCGATATAAAAAATAAAGCACTTCCAACCTATTTTTTTTTTTATTTCTCGGCTCCTAAGGCGCATCGGACGGAACGCTCTGACACGTTTCAACTATTTTTCGGTAATCTCCAGAAAAAAAATTGTCCAGATCGGTGACCCGTCACTGTATACTCCCCTTGTGAGTCTGATATCGCAAGTTCATACAAAAAAACAAGCAGCTCACTAAACAAACACACCACTCGTGAAACTGTTGGGCAATTGATTTACAACAAGCCAATATACTCGCGTGTTTTGTTTCAGTTGCAAACTAATTTCATACGAAACTGGTTTGCAACTCGAGTTGCAGAACAGTCGCACCGTGTGCGCTGGCTCTTAACCGTTTTTGAGAAAAATAGTTGTCGAATAAAGTTTTTGGTTAGGGTACTTAGAATCATGGGAGTCAGTTGAAACCTTTTCTGCGTGTTTGAAATTCATACAAAAAAAAATATGTTTAAATTTTGGTTACGTTTGGAGTTAAGAAAGGATTAGAATAAAATATTATATATTTAGACATGAAAAGTTGTGGGAACTTTGTACATCTCGAAAAGGGTAGGGTATCTTGGTGAACGCAAGGTTACCGATCAAATGATTACTAAATGCTCTACAAAAAAGATTGTAAGGTAATTTTCGATTAGATGATGTTAATTGGAGAAATAAGGCCTTAAAACTTCAAATGTGTTTGTTTTGTTCTTTTGAACGGGTTTTTGTAGTTGTTTAGCTCATTTTTTATGGTTGCTTTTATGTGTTTTAATCGGATTTATTTGTAGAATTAGTACAATAGTAGAAGAGTACAAGCAAATGTAAAGATTTTGATATTTTACAATGCATCGAACAGTGAGATTAGTGTCTCTAGAAGTGGATAAAGGGTGCTGCCTGACCCTGCCAGGTAAGACCATAAAAGCTTTTCAAGAAATATCGAACCAAAATAATAACTGTTTCTATTTTAATTTTTCCGAATGAGACTCTTCCTGCGATTCGGACCATTTTTTTATCGTAGTCCCAACCATCCCTTGATTTCGCATCACCTCAACGGCTAACTATCTTCGTCTCGTTTAGTGTTTCTTTTCTCTGTCTAGCTGGCTAAAAAATGGACAGATTTTAATGAAATTAGGTATTATTCCTTTACTAATGTCACTAAAGAACCGCGCTAAGATGACGCACTTCTTGCGAGTCGGACATTTTTTTTCCGTACCTCGGTAAACCTGGGGTGTCGCTGTTTATTTTCTAAATACCCCATGCATCGCATATCGCATGTATTTTTTAACTTCGTTCATTCTTAAAATTTAACTTATTTATTATTCCTATGTAACACAAATATCAATAGTTCATGAAGTATTTAGAAAATGGAGGATGTGGAGAGTAAAGTCCCACATTGTAATGTGGGGGGAAAATCCCAAAGCCGATTTATTCCCCAAATCACTCTACCTAAGAGATGCCTTATTTTGAAGATTAAGGTTTATTGAACAGAATAAAGGTTATTTCGCCCTTTCTTATTCGAATTGAAGTAAGGAGCTAAGGGAAGAAGGGTTTTAATAATAAAGTAACATATTTCAAGAGGCTTAGGTCGTATTAAAGCATTAAGGATTTTCTCCATCCTAATACCAGGTGAATAAATTATACAAAGAAATAAATTAGATGCAATAAATTATCTGTAAGATTTTCAGAATTTTTAGAGTATACAGTAAGTCATTATCTGTAAGTTTTTCAGAATTTATAGAGTATACAGTAAGTCATTATCTGTAAGCTTTTCAGAATTTATAGAGTATACAGTAAGTCATTATCTGTAAGCTTTTCAGAATTTATAGAGTATACAGTAAGTCATTATTATCTGTAAGCTTTTCAGAATTTATAGAGTATACAGTAAGTCATCATTATCTGTAAGCTTTTCAGAATTTATAGAGTATACAGTAAGTCATCATTATCTGTAAGCTTTTCAGAATTTATAGAGTATAAAGTAAATCACTATTTAATGAAAATGTATTTAATTTTAATTTTTTTAGCACTTTCCTCCGAAGGAAAGTAGCTATTGAGGTTGCACTCATGACGGAATTTTTGAAAAAATTCTTCAAATATTTATCGATCCTACCTAGCAGACACCGAAAATGACCCCCGTTAAAATTTATATATACCTATCTATCTATATATATATATATATATATATATATATATATATATATATATATATATTATATATATAACGTATATATAAATATATATATATATATATATATATATATATATATATATATTAAAATTCTTTTTTATCCTAGGAGGCATGGGGTCATTAAAGCAGTCTTCCTTTATTACACCACTTTATTTATTGGGCCCGACATGTTTCGTGCATCTTTTCTTCTCACTTCTTCAGGGGCTCTTCTTGCAAGGAAGTCCTCTCGTTACCAAGTACTCCCTCTGGAGTCCGGCTTAATACTCCGGAGTATTAAATAGCTTTAAATAAAGTATGGGATAAGACCATTCGTTGATCTATCGAATATGTTCGTTCTCTAGTTTGCTCCGATTTTCATTTTCGATAGTTTGACATGGTAGGGACGATATGTACACAAGATTATACGATCTCATTAGAAGATCTCGAAGACACATTAATGAATCTACACTTTAATCCCGAGAATAAATGCATATTCATTATGACTAAAAGTTAAACCGTTAAGACGCTTTTAATACATACATCCTGGATATATAATAAAATTTACTAATAAAACCAGTTCCTGATCTCCAAAAAAGACTTAACTCGGTGTGTTTATCGTCCAAGGTACGAAACAAAAAATAAATAAATAATTCCTTGGTGAGGTTAAAAAAAAATAAAAAGATAAAACAATAAAACTGCGTAAATTATTTAAATAATTTTTGTATGAATGAGAAGACATAAATAAATAAAGAAAAATTAAAAATATTTTTATAATTAGATTTAATTGACATAAAATGTAATAATTAATTATACAGGGTGTCCCGAACTTAAATGACAATAATCCAAAAGCGTATAGGGGACCGAAAAACAAAACATTGCAAATTTTTACAACAAACCAATTTCTATAATTTACATAATCATAATGTGTAATAAATTCTGTACTTACTGGAGATAATACGGGTTGCAGTTACCACCTTTTGATCTTCCGACATAAGACAATGAGAGAAAATAAAACTTGATGTTATTTTTTTTTTATTTATTTATTTTTTTTACGGCGTATCAACAAATCTTGGCTATTAGCGCCGGCTTGATGTTATTCTTCACATTTTTTCGTTTGTTTACATTTAGCTTTCTGCTGTGATTCTTAAACAAAAAGTCTTTAGTCAGTTACTCAGATACTGAACAATTATATGTACCTAAAAAACTTGTTTTGCTTCTTGTTTCGCGATTTTCTTCAAAAGAAACAAAAATGCGCTAATCTATAAATAACCATTACCAATGTCTTCGTTCATGAATTCGGCCTCCCTAGACCAACCCAGCCTTTAATTAATTCATTATAGAGTACCTTGGAGTTAATGACTCTAGCAGTCGAAGGAGCAAGGAGAAAATCAGGCGGCCGGAGCATAGTACTGACCACACTGTCTCCCTTGTGTGCCGTATGGTCAAGAATCAGATACCTCTTACAGTGTCTGCCCCTCAGGGCCCTCGTGGCCTCTTACGGGACAGATTTTTTTTTTTTTTTTTTTTTTTTTTTTTTTTAATGTATCTACTAGGTAGGATCGATGAAGATTTAAAGAAATGTTTCAAAAATTCTTTCAAGAGTAGCTAGATTCCTTTTGAAAGAGCTAAAAAAATAGTAATCCAAGTATTTTCTGTAATTGAATTTTTAGTTTTCGCGCACCACGATATTTTCACTGTCCTACTTGTTAAAATAATCATTATTTTTTCCCTCAGGAGAGATGTGCGAGAACGAGCGTACCAGACTGGTGGTCCTGGGCGGTCCAGCTGTTGGCAAGACTGCTATAGTGAAGAGATTCTTGGATTCGACATTCACCGAGAAGTATCGAAGCACTGTAGAAGATCTGCACAGCAGGTCATTCAATCTTGGGCCGATAACAATCAAGGTAATATTACAAATCATTATAGTGACTTTTTTTTAGAAATCTAATATACATATACGTGTATAATATACATATACGTATATAATATACATATACGTATATAATAAATTAGATACCAAATAAATAATATTAAAATCTAATAACACAAATTAAATGTTTGAACCCCTGACCTCCAAACTGTGAGTCCTAGACGATTTTGACCTATGACACTCCCCTTATCAAGACCTACGTGTGTGCCAAGTTTGGCCAAAATCGGCCGTACGGTGAGGATTGTGTAAAGAACAAACATACACACAGACAACTAGTAGACGGTTTTGCTCTAGCCTACGAGGCTCCCCAGATCAAGACCTACCAGAGTGCCAAGTTCGGTCAAAATCGGTCGCACGGTGTGGATTTGTATAAAGAACAAATATATACACACACCAGGGCCGCCACATCTCAGAGCCGGGCCCAGGACCAGATCACGGGCCCCCACTTATAAGAGCCGGGCCCCCACTTCTAAGAGCCGGCCCCCCCCTTCTAAGAGCCAGGCCCCTACTTCTCACAGCCATACTGAAAAGTCTATTACTTTAGGACTTTGGACATTTTAAAATTATTTTCATCTTGAGTTTTGAGCGAAATGAGAAAAAAAGGTGACAATCGGTGCAGCAAAGGTCACATTCGGTACTTGTAGTTTTATTACGACTCCTGATAACGACTGCGCTTGTTTTGTCGTTTATGTACAATAAAAAAATATAGATCCCATTCCAATAAATATAGGCTACGCCAGTCTATATTTCTAAACCCCATTCTTTTTACAAGCACATAACCTATACATTTTTTCCAATTAGCGAGGCCCGGCCCGGGCCCCCACGGCGCCCGGGCCCGGGACAACTGTACCCGACAGTCCCCCCCCCCCATGTGGCGGCCCTGACACACACAACTAGTAGAAGTTTTTGACCTAGCCTACGAGACTCCCTAGATCAATACCTACCAGAGTGCCAAGTTTGGTCAAAATAGGTCAAACGATGTGGATATGTTTAAGGAAGAAAAATCGAATTTTTTGCACATTTAAAAGCTGTTTCGCCATATAAACGCTCTTGGATATAATTTTTGCTCAGTTAATACAGCATTCGATCCCATTAAAAATTATAAAAAAAGTTACAAGGTTGTATTACCCCTTTACACACTTTAGTCGACACGACCATTTTTTTCGAGCCCGGTCCCCAGGAGCGATATTTCATTCCTTCCTTATTTTGATAATTTTTAATAATAATAATAATAAAACATGTTTACTATGGAAATCACCCAAATCGTAAGTGAATTCACATAAAGATCATTGCACACCGAATGTACAATGATTTTTTTTTCCTATACTATACACATTTCATTAGTTCAAGACAGCATATTTCGGCGAATAGTTTCCTCAGAATCTATATATATAAAAATCACGTGTCTGTTTGTCTGTCTGTTTGTCCCTTATACAAATCCACACCGTTTGACCGATTTTGACCAAACTTGGAATTATGGTAGGTCTTGATACGAGAAATCTCCTAGGCTAGGTCAAAACAATCTACCAGCTGTCTGTCTGTATGTTTGTCCCTTATACAAATCCACACCGTTCGTCCGATTTTGACTAAACTCGGTACACATGTAGATGTTAATCTGGGGAGTGTCGTAAGCTAAGTCAAAAACGTCTACCAGCTGTCTGTATGTATGTTTGTCCCTTATACAAATCCACACCGTTCGTCCGATTTTGACTAAACTCGGTACACAAGTAGATGTTAATCTGGAGAGTGCCGTAGGCTAGATCAAAAACCTCTACCAGCTGCAGGTCTGTATGTTTGTTCCCTATAGAAATCCACGCCGTTCGACCTATTTTGACCTAAGTTGGAACACAGGCAGATCTTGATACGGCGATTGCCATAGGCTAGGTCAAAACAGCTACCATCTGTCTGTCTGTATGTTTGTTCTTTAGACAAACCCACACCGTTTGACAGTTTTGATCAAACTGGGCACACAGGTTGGTCTTGATCAGGGGATTGTCATAGGCCAGGTCAAAAACGTCTACCAGCTGCTGTCTGTTTTTTTTTTTTTGTTTTTTTTTTCTTTTTTTTTAATAAAAATCTACACCGTTAGACCGATTTTTACCACACTTGGCATACATGTATGTCTTGATACGGGGGGTGTTATAGGTTAGGTCAAAGTCGTCTAGGACTCACAGTTGGGAGTTCACGGGTTCGAAACAGTTACAGATTAATGTTATTAGATTTTAATAATACTTGTTTAGTTTCTAATTTATTTAGGCTTTTCTTTATGCAGAAAGTAGGTGTAGCATGGCACACTGGGTAACAGCTAGTTCAATGTCTATATGCAGAAAGTAGGTGTAGCATTGCACACTGGGTAACAGCTAGTTCAAAGTCTATATGCAGAAAGTAGGTGCAGCATTGCACACTGGGTAACAGCTAGTTCAAAGTCTATATGCAGAAAGTAGGTGTAGCATTGCACACTGGGTAACAGCTAGTTCAAAGTCTATAGGCAGAAAGTAGGTGTAGCATTGCACACTGGGTAACAGCTAGTTCAAAGTCTATAGGCAGAAAGTAGGTGTAGCATTGCACACTGGGTAACAGCTAGTTCAAAGTCTATAGGCAGAAAGTAGGTGTAGCATTGCACACTGGGTAACAGCTAGTTCAAAGTCTATAGGCAGAAAGTAGGTGCAGCATTGCACACTGGGTAACAGCTAGTTCAAAGTCTATAGGCAGAAAGTAGGTGCAGCATTGCACACTGGGTAACAGCTAGTTCAAAGTCTATAGGCAGAAAGTAGGTGTAGCATTGCACACTGGGTAACAGCTAGTTCAAAGTCTATAGGCAGAAAGTAGGTGCAGCATTGCACACTGGGTAACAGCTAGTTCAAAGTCTATAGGCAGAAAGTAGGTGTAGCATTGCACACTGGGTAACAGCTAGTAACTGATAAATGCAAATTATCTTTATAATGATTATTGCACACACGGTGTGCGGGCCTTCTTATAGTTTCGGAAATCAGTTGCACACGCGCTGTGCAATCGGTCTCGAATGGGTTAACCTAACACAGTTGAAATCAAAACCACATAATGAGTGGTCAATGATGGATAGATCAAACACTTACTGACAAGTAATTGTTTCTAAGTATTTCTGACAAAACTCCAGACGACCCATTATAAACAGCACAAGCTGAAAATTTATATCTTGTATAATATTAAGACTGCCTTGGAGTAAATCTTTAGCGTAAATCAACCTTTTAAATTATGATAATGCAATGGAAATTGCTTCTCCTCCTTCTGTCATCCCCAGGATACAATTTATGGCACATTTATCTTTAATAGGCCATTAGAATAATATTAAAGTAATATCTTAAAATTAATACTCTAGTTTAACAATAAGTTTATTAAATAAAATCTTACGCTAAACGTAGTACATACCCTTAGCAATGCTGTTAGTTTACTAAAATGTCCATCACACAGGGCTTCACACGTAAGCAGAATCTGGGCAGTGTACACTGTATTTCTGTATAATTTGCTTAAAAAAAACAATATATATATATATATATATATATATATATATATATATATATATACATTAGATTTTAATATTTGACTGCACCAAGTTAATACCTCTTTAGAGGAGTATCAGGTAAAAATAAAATAAACCGGCTAAAAAAAATAAATGTCTATATAATAAAAAATAAAACACTTGGTAATTGAAAAATAATAATAATTAACTTCTGAGAATAAATTAAATAATAAATAAACGGTCCACTGCCAGATAACTCAACGAAAGTCCAAAAAAGTCAAACAGAAAATAGGCACCGCGTTGTCGCACTTTTTATACACACAACTTAAATTTGGCTAGGTAATTTTCGGGTTACCTCATAGCCGCGGTAAGAAATTGAAACATTGATAAATTATTGTGGCACCGGCAACACTGACTAGCCCTACGTAACCTTCCCATTGTTGACAGTCAGGTTACGGTGTTGTCAGTCAGTTTACTATCGTGGTGCTACATCACCTCCCCCCAATGGCAGCGTCGCAGAAGCGGACCGGAAGTCTGATGAGGCGTCCACGTCGTGACATCTTCACTGATGAAGGCTTGTCAGCTTCTGTGGCGGTGGTATTGTCACAAGGTTCTGCTTGAGGTGTTGGTATAGGTGGGTGGGTTGGTGTTGTGGGCTGATTTCAGTCGGTCTATTGTGACAGTCTTCTGCCCTGTGCCAAGACCGATGACAAAAGTCTTATCTCCTCTCTGGAGAACAGGATGCGGTCCAGTGTACGGCGGTGTGAGGGGCTTCCTGCTGGCGTCGTCCCGCAGGAAGACGTGTGAGCAGGTCTTTAAGTCCTTGCGAACAAAGGCTTGTGCTTGACTCGCCCTGTGTGGGGAGGACTGCAGGCGCTTGAAATTCTCACGAAGTTTGAGAAGGAAGCCTTGTGGCTCTTCGAGATGAGGGGTTGACTCTAATAGCTCTCCGGGTAGTCGTAAGGGCTGCCCATAGGTCAACTCGACAGCACTTGTGGAGTTGTCCTCCCTTAGTGCTGCTCTCAATCCTAGGAGGACTGTGGGTAGCAGTTCTGTCCAAGAGTTTGAGTCGATAAGATGTGCAGTGAGGGCAGTCTTCAGGGTCCTGTGCCATCTCTCCACAACACCGTTGGACTGTGGGTGGTATGCTGTAGTTCTACAGCGACGCGAACCAAGGAAATTTAGGAGCCTGTTGAATAGTTCGCTTTCAAACTGGCGCCCTTGGTCAGTTGTGATCCGTGCAGGGACCCCGAATCTACAGATCCATGTCCTGTAGAAAGCTGAAGCAACTGTTGTTGCGGAGATGTCCTCGAAGGGTTCTGCTTCGGGCCAGCGTGAATACCTATCCGCCATGGTGAGGCAATAGCGCTTTCCATCCGATGGCGGCAAGGGTCCGACTATATCCACGTGGACATGCTCGAATCTGCCGGCTGGAGCGAAGGTACCTGGAGATGTTACGGTGTGCCGGTGTATCCTTGAGCGCTGGCAGGCGATGCAGCTCCTAGTCCAGATCGCAAGGTCCGCTTGCATACTTGGCCAGAAATACCTTTGCGACACCAGTCGGCGAGTCCCACGAACGCCAGGGTGGCTGAGGCTATGAAGCTTTTTAAAAACTTCCTGACGGAGTGTTGGTGGTACATACGGTCTGGCTTTAGCTGTAGATACGTCACATAAAAGTAGCTTGTCGAAATGCGGGAGCTCGATCAGCTTCAACTGCAGATTCGGGTTCTGAAGAAGCTCTGGAATCGACGGGTCTTCCTGCTGAGCCTGGATAATGCTCCCCATATCGTCAGGACTGTCTATTGCCTCCAACCGTGAAAGTGTATCCGCTACCTTGTTTTCAGCCCCAGAGACATGACGAATGTCGCTAGTGAACTGGCTAATGAAGTTCGCGTAGCGAATTCTCATGGGTGTTGCTGTCTCGGGCTTCTGGTACAGGGCATACACGAGCGGCTTGTGGTCCGTCAGTATGCTGAACATGCGACCTTCGATGCATGGCCTGAAGTGCTTGACGGCGCTGTAGATGGCAGTGAGCTCGCGGTCGTAGGCAGAGTATCGCTGCTGTGCTGATGTTAGGGCCCTCGAGAAGAAACCAAGAGGTCGCCAGTGGTCTCCCTCACGCTGTTGGAGGACAGCCCCAACCGCGGAGTTAGATGCATCGCAAGCTAGGGTCAATTCGACGTCTGAAGAGGGATGTGCTAACGTTAAAGCATCCTTGATGTCTCGTTGGCATCGGGCGAAGGCTTCCTCTGCTTCTGGAGTCAATGGGACGGGAGTGCTATCGTTCTTCTTGCTGTTGCCCATTAGGGTATGAAGAATGCACTGTACTTCTGCTGCTTTAGGGAGGCATCTTTGATAAAAGTTGACCATCCCTAAAAATCGTCGGAGATGACCCTTGGTGGTAGGACGAGGGAATTCAGCGATTTGGTCCACCTTGCTCGGAAGAGGTTTAATGCCTTGGGAGTTTACAAGGAAGCCTAAAAACTCGACTTCGGACTTGCAAAACTCCGACTTGAGCGGGTTGATGGTTAATCCATGCTGATTTAGCCGTCTGAAAACTTCTTCCAGGTGTGTGCGATGCTCTTCCTCTGTGGTTGACGCTACCCGTATGTCGTCGAGGTAGACAAAAACGTACGGCAGAGCGAGGATGCTGTCCATTAGGCGCTGGAATGTTTGCGCAGCATTTCTAAGTCCGAAGCACATCACCAAGAATTCGAAGAGACCGAAGGGGGTGATCACTGCAGTTTTTGGGATGTCTTCTTCCGCCACCGGCACTTGGTAGTAAGCACGGTTGAGGTCGATCTTACTGAAGATTGTCTTCCCAAAAAGATTGGTGTTGAGGGCTTGTATGTTGGGTACACTGTACCTGTCAGTCAAAGTCTGGGCATTGAGTCGGCGGTAGTCCCCACAGAAACGCAGCGTGCCGTCTTTCTTCGAAACGATGTGGAGAGGGCTTGCCCAAGGACTGCTGGATGGTCTGCAGATACCCTCATCGACCATCTTGAGGAATTCTTCCCTGGCTGCATTGTAACGGTCAGGTGGAAGACGTCTGGCTTTCGATGTTACCGGTGGTCCTTTTGTGTCTATGAAATGCTTGATGGGATGCTTCGGCTCCTGCGGTACAGCAGATGGGCGTGTGATAGACGGGTATTTCCGTAAGAGCTCGTAATACCACTCACCGCAAGGTACTGCGAATACGGAAGATGTGGTGTTATGTTTGAGGCTGCCTTTGGAAGTTAGACCGGTCTGCGAGTCCACCAGTTGTCGGCCCTTAAGGTCGACTAAGATGTAATGGTGGAAGAGGAAATCCGCTCCGATGATCGGGTTGCTGACGTCGACCAAGATGAAGGACCAACGAAGTAGGCGTCGAAGTCCGACGTTGAGGGTCTTCTTGACTTCGCCGTAAGTCTTTATAGTGGTGCCGTAGGCTGCAAAAAGGGTGAAGTTGGCAGGGTGGTTTTGCACTCGTCGCCGTGGTGGGAAGACGGATACGGCTGCACCGGTGTCAACCAAATATCTTTCCCCAGAATCCTTGTCCGTGACGAATAATCGGCGGTGATTGATAACAGCGACGGAGTCCGCCTTCTCAGTCGCTGAGATTAGTTTCCCTTCTGCGATGTACTCTTCCAGCTGCAGGGTTGTCGGCATTTACGGGCGTTTTCTTTGAAGCGGTGGTGGTAGTAGCACAAAGTTCTACCTTTGCTTCTCGAGCGGCTGCGCTCCCGGCCACGTGACCAGCTTCCTCGATTGCGAGCTATTTGGTTTTTGAGCTCGCTGATCTCCAGGGTCAACGTCTGCATCATCTCCTCGAGCTGGGAAACGGAAGTAGAGGAACGTGTGTGTGGTTGTGTGGACTGACAGGTCACCTGGCTAACACTGGGCTCGTAGATCTCGGCGATCCGGTCGGCGATCTCGGCTAGCTTGTCTACGGGCTGCTCTGTCGTCACCGCTAGTGTAGCCTGCATTCGTTCTGGCAGGGCCTTAAGCCACATGGTACGCAGCAATTCTGTGGAAACTGAGACTCCTGCGAACCTTTTCAGTTCGTTCAAAAACTGGGAAGGGCGCTCTCCGTCTGCGAGACGCTTATCTTCTAAAAGCCGTCTTATGTGGAGGTTTTCCGACTCAGCGTACGTCGAAATTAGTCGACACTTGAGTGCTTTGTAAGGATCTGCGGGAGGATTTGTAACCAAGTCCGAACACTGTCTCAACACTTCGAACGCCAAGTTCGCCACCACCATTTGAAATTTTATTCGCGAACTCAAAATTTTGGAGGTCGCAAATACGGCGTCGGCCTGGCAAAACCATAATTCTGGGTCTGCTCTCCAGAATGGGGGAATTCTGATATTAGCCCCAGGCCCAGTTGCACTAACCTGAGTTTCCTCTGTCTGCATTTCTTCTTTCTTTTCGTCTTCACTCATCACGTCGGGGTCACCACTTTAGAGGAGTATCAGGTAAAAATAAAATAAACCGGCTAAAAAAATAAATGTCTTTATAATAAAAAATAAAACACTTGGTAATTGAAAAATAATAATAATTAACTTCTGAGAATAAATTAAATAATAAATAAACGGTCCACTGCCAGATAACTCAACGAAAGTCCAAAAAAGTCAAACAGAAAATATGCACCGCGTTGTCGCACTTTTTATACACACAACTTAAATTTGGCTAGGTAATTTTCGGGTTACCTCAAAGCCGCGGTAAGAAATTTAAATATTGATAAATTATTGTGGCACCGGCAACACTGACTAGCCCTACGTAACCTTCCCATTGTTGACAGTCAGGTTACGGTGTTGTCAGTCAGTTTACTTTCGTGGTGCTACACCTCCATCGAATGCTTTGGTCTAGCGGGTGAAGTGTTTGGGTTCAGAACGCTGCATTATCTTCTTATTATTATATTGATCATTTTTATTGTTAGTCTTTCTTTTATTTTATTTATTTTTTTGTTTTATTTTTTTTAATCTATCTGGTTATATTTTTAATAATTATATAATTATATAATATATAATTATATTAATTTCAGTTTTATATTATTATATTATCAGATATACTGATTTTTAAGGCTTATTTTTTAGTGTTATTTTTTGTATATTATTATATTTTATTTATTTAATTATTTTTGTGCCTTATATTCGTCATGAAGTACTCTGAAGACTGATGAGGTCATATTATTAATTTAGGTCTCCCAGCAACGAGGCTTGTTTTGTTTACAAGCCTAAATAACGAGGGTGAAGGAGACACCCAACTTTAAAGTTGACTTATTGTATTCTAGAATAATAGTAACAATTGTGTGTATGTATTGTATCTCCTAATAAATAAAAATTAAAAAAAATAAATAAACAGTAGACTCAATATAGAGCATAACCCGGTACAGCGTCCATATTCAGCGCTTCTATTGGTAGAAGTTACAATCAATGATGGCTTGAAACACTTTAATTTCAACCCCAAAATCGAATGAACCGTTTTAGTTTATATTTACAAAACTTAATTTTCATTAGATACTCACGAAGTGTGCCGAATTTAATACAACATAAATTACGACCGGTGTGAGCAAAGTGGTAATTTAATAAACCGATTTAGTTAAATACAACACATTTTTCTATTGAAATGGTCACAACGCAAAGAGAGTTTCGTTTCAATGTAACAAAAATTACGGCCGTTATGGGAAAATAAGTATTTTGGGTCCAGAGTGATTCCCCTTCCAAATGAGCCGATTTTGCTGGTTATCGATCTCGTTCAATTGTATGTCAGGGGAATAGATTCCAAGTTCGTGACGAAAAGGAAACCATTCGCATTTATCGTGTTAACGGATATATATATATATATATATATATATATATATATATATATATATATATATATATATATATATATATACAGTGACTCACAAGACTGTTGCAATGATAGCTCTTCCTTACAAAATTTGAATACCACGCTGTTAGAAATCTGAGTAGGGTAATGAAACAAATCTGTGGCTTGGTGCTAAAAGGGCCAATGTCAAAAAAGTCCGTCTCGCAGGACTGCATCATCTTAGCGCGGTTCCGTTCATATCCCTAGTCTAATTTGGAAAGATTAAAATAGAAGCAGTTATTATTTTGGTTCCACCAGTCTTTTTTTTTAAATTAATTATTATAATGGCGTGTCAACCCTTAAGGTCACTAACGCCATTCCTGTGAGTAGTAAAGTCTTGAAAGGTCATGATTTACAATCTTACCTGGAAGGGTCGGCTTCACTAGAAACAGGCCCGCTAGTGACAAGGTATTGGAATCTTGGAAATCTATATTTCTAACAATAAATTGTTTTTGTTATTTTACTTAACCAGTTTTATTGTCAACAGACAAATAGAACAGTTCGAATAAGCGAAATCAATTACTTTAATGTTTTAAGCTCTTATTTCTCCGATTGACATCGCCTAATCACAACTTTTATTAGAACCTTTTTTTTAGAGCATTTAATAAGCTTTCTAATGGTATTCTTCCGTTTAACAAGATTCTCAACCTTTTTCGAGATATTAAGGAAAGTAAACAAAGTTACTAAAACTTTTTATGTCTGTTAATAAAATATTTTATTCTAACCCTTCCTTAACTCCAAACGTAACAAAAATTTCAACATATTAGTTTTATTGAAAGTAGAACATGCAGAAAATGTTTCAACTGAATCCCATGATTCTAAGTACCCAAACCAAAAACGGTATTCAAAAAATATTTTTCCAATTTTCTCGAAAACGGTTAAAGCTATCGCCTTGAAAATGGTTTCATTCGTTTTCCTAGCCCAGGAATCATATAAAACGAGTACTTAGAAGCTTATGAACTCAAAAACGTAAGCGTTACGATTTTTTTTGCGCGAATTTCGCCCCAAACGCCATCTTCCAGTAGGCGGATTTTGCTGGTTAACGAACTTGACCTTTCAAATTGGACGAAGGATTTTTGTACCAAATTTCATCAAAATCGGACCATTCGTCTTCTATCTAGAGAGCGAACAGACAAATATATATATATATATAAATAAATATATACATATATATATATATATATATATATATATATATATATATATACAAATTTGAACCACCGTTATTTTCGGTCTCTAGGGGTTCTGAAACGCGAAATTTTCTAGTCGGCACTTCCGGATTGTTTCATTGTATCAACCCTATAAGCGGGGTTCCTCCCTATAGGGGAGGGAGGAACCGCGCTAAAATGCTAGTTTGGAGAAAAAGGCATTGAAAGATATTTGAGATTTTTGTGAATGCTATAACTTTCATATACTAAAATTCACAGTATTTTTTTTTTGTATTTGTTTATTGTTAGTGTCAAGAAACTTTATTTTATCATATACAATTTTTTAACCTGTTACTATTTTATGTAAAAATTATGACATTGGCCCTTTTTGAATTCAGAGCTACTGCATCTCTTAATGACATTGGTCCACTTACTCATGACCCAGAAGGTAGTAAGAATGAAAAAAAAAAGTCTGATTTCAACAGTTTTATTAATATAATTATTATAAAGTACATTTACATAAAGTTTAAAATTACATTTTTGGGATTCTTAAGGATATTTTATTTATTTTTTTTTTTTTTATTTTTTTTTTTTATTTTTAAATATAATTTTCTTATTCATCTTCATCATAATCCATCATAGTCAATTTATCTGTTAATGCATTATAAAATATGCGACTATTCGGCTGAATGTACTGCATTAAATCTTTCAAGTCCTTCATTACTTCAAGTTCAAGTCCTTCTTTCAAGTTTTTCATTACTCACATTACTCAAAGGTAATGGTTTGTTTGAAATGGGTCTTAAGTTGAAGTAACCGGTGTTGGTACAATGTCTCGTATTTTTTTTCAAATAATTTATTGTTTGGAATGGCTCTTCATTTCTAAATGAAGTTTTATACCGGATTTCATTTAGTTTGTCCCAACGAAACTGCATCCATTTGATTTTTGTCCACTAAACTGGCTCGTCAGCAGTATTAACTTTTTTGTGAACGAATGCTGTTCCCAGAAGATCATTAAAGTTTAAGAATTTATGTTGTTGCATCTCGTGTACGATGATTGGCGGTTTTCTGGGGACCATTCTAATTAAATTTGTCGACATTGGTCCTTTTAGCAATGAATTAGAAAACACTAGGAATGACATTGGCTATCATTAGAATGGAAATACAACCTATTCGAGTTTGTTATTAGACATTAGCTTTTGTGGGATTAAAGATTTACTAAATTGGAAACTTTTGGCATGAATAACTCAAAACTTGAAAAAATTGACTTTGGCCCTTTTAGCACCAAGCCACATAAATATATATGGTTTTAACACATACTTAATAATTAGAAATGAATATAATAATCATTTTATTGAAGTATAAAAATAAATTCTTAAAAACATTGAAAATATTCCTGATTGCAACACTTTTGTGACTGAATTAAAACTATTAAAAAACCTTATAATTCAGTACTTTCTATGGCTTCCTTTGGCTTTAATTATGATCTGAATTCTATTTGGAATACTTTTCACAAGATTGTTTGAAAATAATTACGGAATATAGTTCTATACCGATTCGTTTCGAACACATAATTCTTCACTCGATTATGATGAATTTTCGCTCTTTGCCAAATTTAGTTTTTTATGGAACGAAAAGTACTCAATAATATGTATATTAGGAGACCAAGGGGCCAATCTAACAAGGTAATTGACTGATTTTCAAACCATTCAACTTATTTTTGCAATGTGCTTTGGATCATTATTCTGTTGAAATATAATATCTTTATACAGAATCAAAAATATGGCAGTTGAGATGACTGTAAAATACTTAGATATTCCTTAAGGTTCATTTTCCTTCCTATTTTGGCAATCCGTCCAGCATTTTGGTCCTTTATGCACCCCAGACCATTTGACTGCGACCAGCAAATTTTCAAGTAGACTGGAATTTCTTGTTAGTAATGGAAGACCTATATTTTTTCCCAAAGCCAACATTGTCTATCAGTCCCAAAACGGTTCATTTTTGTTTTGTCTGACCTCACAACACTTTTCCAGTCATTAGTTGTCCAATTTTCATGATTACTACAAAATTGCAGTTTTTGTTGCCTGTGTTTTCTTGATGAAATGGCTTCTTGAGGTTTACCCTTGTCACATATCCCTGACTTATTAGTGTTCTTGGAATAGTTTCAGCAATAATGTGAAGCCCTATGTCCGTTTCAAGTCTGAGTTGGCCTTGTACAGGAGTGTCGATCTCGCCCATCCTAATCAGTCGAACCAGTAACTTGCTGTTTCTTGCTAAAATATTTCTTGGTTGTTCTCCAACATGTTCCAAACAATGAAGAGGCTTTTTTATAACATATCTACTTACTGTAAAAAAATTCAAACCAACTTGAGCAGTTATTTTTCTCATCGAAGGGCTTTCATCCACCAAAAGCTTAATACTGTTGTTTACGTCAGAGAAAACTGAGTTCATCCTCATTTTTTTAAATTTATCTGGCTCATATATTATTTTTTATGTATGTTCTGCTTGGTAGTAACAATTTTAAATTGTTAACTTGACACATTAAAACTTGAACTTCACTCTAAAAAATCCGCCACAAAACTGTTGCAATGAACCAAAAACGGAAATCCTACCTCTGAGAGTGCTAACATTGACTAATCCCCTCAAGATCCTTTTAGAATTATACCTCCTAGTCCCAATTAAATTATTTTGCCCCGGAGTAATAAATATTATAGTGGTTTAATTTTGTTTTCTATAATATAACTTAACTTACATATCATTGCAACGGTTTTGTGAGTCACTGTATATATATATATATATATATATATATATATATATATATATATATATATACATACATTTTAACGGTCATTTTCGGTGTCTACTAGGTAGGATCAATAAAGATTTGAAGAACTTTTTCCGTCATGAGTACAACCTCAATAGCTACTTTCCTTCTGGGGAAAATAAAAGTAATAAAACTGAAAAAAACCAAAAACAATCCAGGTCCTGTAACTAACCCGCTCCCTTACTAATTAGCTTTAAATTCTCTATCACTACCTTATAAGTTGAACCAAACCTCCCCTCCCCCCGGGAATTGTGCCTCAATGCAAAGTAGGTCCTTTGCAGTTTTTCACAAAACGCAATTCTCATTACTTGGTCACAATGTATTCCGAGTTTTGTTGCAAGAATACGAAAAATTAACATCCAGCACACTAAAAAAAAACAATAATAAAAAAATACTTTGATCACAGTGTAAACTCCTACTTCTGATGAACTTGTTTTGTGGGTTAATATTCTCAATTTCATGGCAAATTACCCATATTGTATCCGCTAGCGTAGTAATATACATAGACATGCACATAGAAACTATGTTTATGTATATGTAAATAAATATAGCAGGAGGTTTTGGGAGGGTGCAGGGGGGGGGGGGGGCAAATTTGAGTTTACTTACAAGTTAGGAGCTTATTAGTATCTGGTCCAATCTTTTTTTTATGGGAATGCCTTATGCCAAGTTATATACACATTATTTGTTATGTAGTCTATTATTTGTTATGTAGTCTATTATTTGTTATGTAGTCTATTATTTGTTATGTAGTCTATTATTTGTTATGTAGTCTATTATTTTTTATGTAGTCTATTATTTTTTATGTAGTCTATTACTTTTTTATGTAGTCTATTATTTTTTATGTAGTCTATTATTTTTTATGTAGTCTATTATTTGTATTGATAGTGCTATAGTGTATATTAGTAATACTTTTAGTACAAATAGTTCCATTACCTAGTAAGTTAGTAGTAAGCAATGATATTAGTAAAAAAAGAAAATTGAATACAAGTTATCAAAATAACAGTTCATTGTCATGCACTGTCCTAAACACAAAATTACTAACCCTTTCACGACATATACACGACTCTCTAACACTACACTTCAGGGCGGTGAAGACCTAGACGTTTTCTACCCTTAAACACCCAATTCATCCATCCATCTAGCACCGAAGTAGGCAGACTTATGCAGCTAATTTCAGTCTGGGGTCTTTTTATACATGCCCACGGAATATTTAAGCCCGAAATTAGACGCAAAAGCTATATGACAAAACGAAATTTGATACGTGTATTTTTTTTTTTTTTTTACTTTTTCAGTATCCCTGTCCGTGAAGGCGATTCTAAAAATACAAAAATATTTTTTTGTTGCCCTTCGAATATCCCAGTAAAACAAGAAAAACATGCATCAACCTTATCGGTCTGAAAAAGTAAAGTTGAAGGAACGATTTTGGTACATGAGGATTTGGGAATCGTCGTTTCTAGTACTTCAATGATTAACCACCGTCCTGCAATCAACGGTGGGGGCCTAAAACTCAAGAAATGGCATTCTCACGAGGTGTTTAACATATATTTAAGGCTAATGGGTTCAGAAAAAATACTTCAAAAAATCAAGTTTTGAGCGCTTTTTGGCTATTTTTGACCACTGTGCGGTGGTTCAAAATTGTATATATATATATATATATATATATATATATATATATATATATATATATATATATATATGTGTGTGTGTGTTTGTGTGTGTATATATATATATATATATATATATATATATATATATATATATATATATATATATATACTCCCGTGAGTGACACAAAAAACCCAGCGTTTGGGCACTCTTGGTGGTCATTTTGTTTCATAAACATAAGGCGCAGATTGTTGGAAAAAAAAATTAAACATTTCATAATTTCGGAACATCCGAAACTAGGCATAAATTAGTCAGACGTATGTCTTATAAACTAATATAGCCCCAATACGCTTGAAATTTTAATTTTCTCATGATAGGAGCTGTGAAAGCTACCAACACTAAATAGGATACAATATTAGCTCGGGCGAGGAATTCTCATATATTCAAATACTGTATCGTTGTAATTGTAATTCCGTTCCAGGGGTTAATAAGGTTCCGAAATTTAGGGGGCCTATATTTCTCATTTCCTTCAGAAAAGGGAAATATCCTGAGAGCTTTAAATATTTCAGCCCGTTAATATACTATTTCCCAAATCATTTCCGTATTGTTTAAAAGAGGAAATTTCTTAAAATATTACGTTTTAGCGCGGCTGCTCCCTCCCTTCATAGGGAGGAACCCCGCTTATAAGGTTGATCTCATGAAACAATCCGGAAGTGCAGACTAGAAAATTTTGCGTCTCAGAAACCCTAGAGACCGAAAATAACGGTGGTTCAAATTTTTATACATATATATATATATTTGTCTGTTCGTGCTTTTCCGGGCTCTATAATGGTCAGATTTTAATAAAATTTGGTACAAAAATCTTTCGTCTAATTTGAAAGGTCAAGTTCGTTAACCAGGAGAATCCGCCCTCCGAAACATGGTTTTTGGAGCGAATGTCGCGCGAAAAAAATCGTTCCTTTTACTTCATGTGCATGCAAGTACTCGTTTTATAGGCTTCTTGGCCTAGGAAAACGAATGAAACCATTTTCAAGGCGATAGCTTTAACCGTTTTCGAGAACATTGAAAAAAATAGTTGCTGAATAACGTTTTTGGTTTTGGTACTTAAAATCATGGGATTCAGTTGAAACATTTTCTGCATGTTCGGATTTCATCAAAACTAATATGTTTGTTAATATTTTACATGGAGTTTTGTAGATCCAAAATATCCACAGGCATTCTGCCTGATTGCTCAGGAGTTTTTTTTTCTGAGGAGGAAGACTTGTTTTGGATCGGTTTCTTCTTAGAGCTTTTTGGGGTCGTTGGCGGCCATTCCTGACATTTTTTTTCTTGTTTTATTATTTAATATTTTTTTTCGTGTCAACCTTTGAGGTTATTAACGCCATTCCCTTTAGAAGCGAATAATCCGTGATGGTTGTAATCATCAAAGATTGTTTGCTAACATATACATCCCCATTAATAAGCAGTATAATATTACATGAGTCTGATAATGCTATTAATTATTTTTAAATGAATCTTGTCAGGAGCCTTTCTCTTCAATGAGCAGCATATCATTCAAGTTCGGTGGTGATATTGATTTTAATTTTATTTTAGTTATTCTCGGACTGATTAAATTTTGCGGATTAATTCTGCCGCTTCCAAAAAGTCTTGCTATTTGTTTGGTGTCATCGGCTAACATTTCATCAATAGAGTCTGATAGCTGATGTTCTTTTAAATGTTCATAAGCCCTGCAAGCTGTCAAAATATGCTTTACTGTGAGTTGCACATTGCACGAACCGCACACCGGAGGCGCATTCATTGACATGAGGAAGGAGTGAGTGAGGTTTGTGTGACCTATTCTTAACCGGGTCAACACCACTTCTTTTCTTCTTGTCTCTTGGATTGATCTTTTCCAAGGCTTAACACTTCCAGACATTTGATCCAGCCGATCGAATCCTCTTTGATCTGTGGGATTTCAGATGTCCATAAATTACTCAACCTATATCCTTCATCACTTTATGAAGTTCAGAGGATGTTTTGCTATTTTTTTCGATAATGCTTTCTTTAGAGTTACATTCCATGACTTGAATTTTTCTTTCCCCTTTTATATTTCACTCTCTGGATTATTCGTGTTTACGAAATTTTCTCCTCCTTCTGTTAAGTTCATATCTAAACTAATATTTATTCGCAGAAGCGGGTAGAAAATAAGATGGCGGCTTCCTTTGTCTCTTTGAAATCGGCTTACTACGGCATCTTCGACTGTTTGACCTACATTCCTCCCCCCTCCAAGTGCGTATACGATCGTTTCGCACGAGGTATAGGTCCTTCAAATTGTGACTCCGGAAGCTAGACAAGTAGACGCCAATGTCGACAGCGTATGCAGCTAAGGTGAACAGAGGTAACTGGGCCCAACACCGATCCCTGGGGGACTCCACACGTAGTCGTTCGACTGCTGGATGTATCACCACCAATCCTGACGGAGAACGTTCTTCCCGACAAGTAGCTCTCAAGAATCTTGAAGAGTTGTGCCGGGAACTGCAGCTGATGCAGAAGCAGCTGGTGGGACAGGCAGTAAACGTCTGCGTGCAGTTCAAGGAGATAAAGGCACTGCACACACTGTGCGACGCATGGGCCATTAGCGCCGTCATCAATAGTGCAGTAGGAAATTTCTCAACGAGCCGTGAAATGAGAAAATCCCTGCTGCAGGTGGGACTTGACCCCCATCTCCCGTAAAAGAATCCACGGCACTGAATGCACTAGGCTGGGTGGGTGACCCCAGTTGAGTTAATATTGTAGGAAATATTACATTGAGGAAAGTAATATAGACAGTGTTAAATTTCATTGTATTAAGTCATATTTTCCTCTTACGTATACGTAATGCGGAAAATAGGACAAAATAACAAGGACTCATAAGACTACGCTCTTACGTCAATGTATTGAGAAATTCCAATCTATGAGAGCCATAGACAAGAATGGAAAAAGTCAATAATGTGCTTGCTAATAACTAAATTTATTAAAATCAATATGTTACAATACTTCTTAGTAATAACCATCATTTAAGAGCTTCATCTTTTAACAATTTATTACAAATGATTGGTCAAAAATTCGCTATTGAGTGGAGGGATTTTGAAGCTAGGAATGAGAAACTGTTGAGTTTCAAACAAGACTTTATATATCCGGAGTGGAAGCTAAGGATTCAATGGACATTAAGGAATAAGCCATCTAAATATTTTTTTAATTTTTTTTTATTGATAATTTACGATCTGTACAATAAGTAAATTTGGTCAAACAATAGCAACATATAGGATGAGATCTATCAATTTGTTTTTGGTGTCAAGTTTCGATTTATATGCAATTAGTCGTCGGAGAAGTACAAAGAGTTTGCTCAGTCCTTGTCTCTTATGTGTTTATTCCAGGTAAGTCGCTTGTCGAGGTGGAATCCTACATATAGAACGTAGTTAGATTGGGGTAATATGATATTGTGCATTTTTACAGAAGGGCACTCAGCTCTTCGAAGGGTGAAAGTTACATGCGTACATTTCTGAGGGCTCATTTGAATGTTCCATTTGTTCACCCATTTCTCGATATCAGTAAGGTAGGTTTGAAGCTTTTCAGATGCCAATTTAGGGTCGGGAGAGGATATAAGGAAGGCAGTGTCATCGGCGAAAGTAGAAGTGAGTGGCTTAATATCAATGACGGACATCTGTAAAAAAATCAAAATTGAGTTAGCAGTGGATTCCTATAGGTTTTGGTCTGCTCTTTTCAATGATGAAATCAGTTTCTGTAAAAAACGGGCGTAAACATGTAATTTCTGGCTTCAAAGTAATGGCTGGCAGGATCCTGCTGTGGAGGTTTTTTTCATAAACGAACACCTACCAATCACCCAATGGGTTCAAAGGTAATTTTCACTAATTGTGTTGAGTGGTATTGATATCAGAAACAGAACAATATCAATTTCAAACATATAAGCGTAATTATGAAATAAATATTTTCAAAAAAATATTCACTATAACTTGCAAACGTAAAAGGTGATTTTCTCAACATTTAGAAAATGACAGTAGTCCGTCTTTGATATTAAGCCACTCAAGTGATGATATTTGGGGTTGTTGGAATATGTGAAGTAAATATAGTATAAAGGAGAGGAGCTAGGATGCTGCCTTGAAGGACACCTGCTTTAATGGTTCGAGGAGAGGAAATCGAAGAGCCATGTTTGATATGGAATGTACTATTTTCAACATATGATTTTAGGATAATATAGAAATGGAAAGGAAGGAATGTTTTGAGTTTGTAAAGGAGTCTGGGATGCCACACTCGATCAAAGGCCTGAGCCACGTCAAGAAAGACACTGGAACACAAGCCCTTTTGCTCGAGTGAGGTGGATTTGGTTTCAAGTCCACGGAGCATTCGTTGTGTGGTGGAATGTTGGGTGCGGGAGCCGAACTGGTGATCAGGGAATTTATCTTTTGAGTTTACTATGGGTAGGAGTCTTCTGTACAGGGGTTTTTTAAAATATGTCTGAAATGACTGGGAGTAGGCTAATAGAACGATACTAGCTGGCAAGTATTAAGGTGGCCATACATGTTCAGTTCAAATCTCAAGGCCGGGACTGCACAGTTTGGCCTCTAGGTTTTCACACACACGGTAAGTTTATAAACCTCAAGGCAGGGACTGCACAGTCTAGTTATAGTAGACCCACTGAATGTGAAGCAAATATCCTCTTGTCCACTCACATAAGGCCTGGCCTGCACAGTCCTGGCCTCATTGGTCTGTACAGTTAATCTATTGGTTTTATCATTCTACTTAGATGGACTGTACAGTTCAACTCTGGCCTCAAGGTTGTCTCAAACACGGTGAGGAATGTCTCAAGATTTAGATAGCGCAGTCCAAATTTTGTGATATTCCGCTCCGTGTAAGATATTTAAGGGGTTTGGGAATAAAAATACTTCAGAGGGTTTCCAGGTCGTCTATTTAGACCAATTAAGGTTATTTTTTGGAAAGATGATTCTATTTCTATGTAAGTGACATATATTGTGTTATTGGTAGATATCTAGTTCATAGGTTCTATGAATATTTGAAGAAATCTTTCAAAATTCTTTCATGAGTGCGACCTTCATAACTAACATCTTTCGGGAAGGTTAAAAATAAATAAATAAAAACAAAAATTGAAATAAATAAATAAAAAAAAAATAAGAATAAATAAGTACCAACAAAAAATTAAAAATAAATAAATACAAAAAAAAAACATAAATAAAATAAATAATCAACGATAAATAAATATAAATGAAAATAAATAAATACTAATAATAAACAAAATAAATAAAATAATGAAATATATATATATATTATTTACATATTTAGCTCTTACATCTATGCTACAGTAATATTGTCCAATGCAACATTCTCCTAAACACAAATTTCACTCTGTTCAACCCGAAATTACATTGTACGTGAGTTCACTATAGTCTAAGGCCGGCGATGAGCTAGTAGTTTTCTGCCCTTAAACCTCCAACCCTTCGAGAAGATTTGAAAATAAATGGAGGTACATTTCAAGGAGATAAGTTCTGTCCATTAAGTGTTTCTTGGGCATTTAATCTACAATTTGTCCTCATGAAAAGCTCTGAGTTGAAGAGTTGGATTTCTAAAGAGATTTCCTGTAAAAGCCGACGCGGACTATGAGGATATATTGTGTGCCTTAATACTAGCGAAGCTTGCAGGCTCCTTGACGAGAGGAAGGACTCGCTTCCCTTAAAAGTAATTACGCTGCCTTTCACCTTTAGCAACTTTAATCAGGTAATTTAGCTTCCACGCCGGCTCTTTAGTTACAATAAAATCTAAATTACTTGATAATTACACCATATTGGTTCTTTTAGCAATTTAAGAACGGTACAACTTGCAACTAGGCCTCATGGAAATCAAGGACTCATCGATGACTGCATATTATTTTCATTTATTCATGGAGTTTCACAACGGCAAGGTGATTTGTCCATATAAAAGTAATCAATAAAAACTGTATGAAAGGTATAAAAATAAATTCAGTATACTCAATTTCTGAAAAAAAAAAAAAAAAAAAAAAATAAGTAAAAAAAAAAAAAATAATATTAATATCCTGAGGAGCTATATAATGGCAAGCGAGAATAGTCTTTTCAAGGAAATGGTCAAACTAAACGAGAATTATGCAGCCTTAAAATTGAAAACAAGCAACTGGCCGGAAATTACGACAGAATCGGATCGCCTTGGCACATGGCAAAAGAAAGCATTACATGGGCGATCCCATAGTCGGTTATTTGATCCGGAGGTGGTGCTCTCATGATCGGTAGCGTGGTTGACTTCTGGAAGGCTATTTCCCGAAACAGAGGGTTTCGTAATAGCCATCCGGGATCAAGTAATAGCAACAAGAACCTATCGACGCCACGTTTTGAAGGATGTCAACATCTCTGACAAATGTAGACTTTGTAACAAAGCGTATGAGTCGATCCAGCATATTACGGGGGGCTGTGAGATTCTTGCGGGATCCGATTATCTTCAGCGGCATAATAACGTGGCCAAAATATATCATCAAGCACTCGCAGAAAAATATGGTATGTTGGATGGTGTGGTCCCTTATTACCGCTACGTCCCAAATAGACTTTTAGAGAAAGGTACAATTAAAATGTATTGGGACGAAGCAATGTTAACGGACCGTACTGTACATCACAATAAACCGGACATTCTTATCATTGACAAGGGAAGTAGACAGCCGATGTTATTGATTTCGCAATCCCCAATGATCTAGGCGCACGGTAGTGCGCCAGGCCAAGTTCCGGCCTAAGCATACTGTGTATATATTACAGGCGGTCTTAGAGCCGATTTTTAGTCTCTCATAACTTTGAACCAGGTAAAGATAAAGTTATGAAATTTTACACAGGTATTATACTACTAAATGTGAGTAAAACTGACAGTTTAGTTTTTCTCTAAAGATAATTTCGGCACAAAAAAAACATTGCCAAGTTTAAGAATATACCTGGTTGAGGAAAGTGATATTTTAGTAACTGGATATAAGTATTTTTATTGTTGTTTTTAAAGGTCAGTTGAAGTGTCTTTACTGTTCTTAGTAAGCAACTATGAGGTCTTCCAAGTAATGAACTTGGACATTTCTTTCTTGTATTGGCAAATATTTTTGGTTGAAAATATGGTACATTTAATGCACCAACTCATACTACTTTTTTGGAGTGTAAAATGGTTGGCGTTTGGGGGGGGGGGGGGTTAGGAGGGGATATTTTTGAGGAAGGGAGTGTTTCTTTGTGGGGGCAGGAACTTGGCCTCTATTTCACATTTATGATTTTTTGGGGATGAGAATATCCAGAAATCATATGCCGAGAAACTGCGCAAGTATCAGGAGATGGCCATAGAGCTGAAAGACTTGTATAAGTTGGATTCCGCAAGGATTACAGCCGTCATAATCTCGACCAACGGGCTCATTCCAAAAACGACAATTGCCGCAAATACCTACTTGAAACTGCCGGAGGATCTAATTAAAAATGCTCAACAAGCGGTACTGCTTGATACCGCCAGAACGGTTCGGAAATTTTTAAATGAACGCCCGTATAAAAACAACAAAAAAATCAATAAAAAAACAATTCTATCGGTTGGCAACAGCCCCCGAAAGAATTTATCCCAGGAGACTGAGGAGAAAACCCCCAATAATAATATTAATATAAAATAAAATAAATAATTAAATCAACCCAAATAATTGATTTCATAATTGATACGGGAAGTGTCATAGGCGAGGTGAAAAAAATCTACCAGCTGTATGTTTGTTCCATACAACTATATAATATAAAGTAGGTGTAGCATGGCTCACTGGGTAACAGCTAGTATAAAATAAAATAAATAATTAAATCAACCCAAATAATTGATTTCATAATTGATACGGGAAGTGTCATAGGCGAGGTGAAAAAAATCTACCAGCTGTATGTTTGTTCCATACAACTATATAATATAAAGTAGGTGTAGCATGGCTCACTGGGTAACAGCTAGTATAAAATAAAATAAATAATTAAATCAACCCAAATAATTGATTTCATAATTGATACGAGAAGTGTCATAGGCGAGGTGAAAAAAATCTACCAGCTGTATGTTTGTTCCATACAACTATATATTATAAAGTAGGTGTAGCATGGCACACTGGGTAACAGCTAGTATAAAATAAAATAAATAATTAAATCAACCCAAATAATTGATTTAATAACACTGTTCTGCAAAAAAAAACTTTTCTCCCCTCCCTTGAACAAGTTTGCCTGTTTCTCATGTTTTCAGGTGTGCTGAGTCCGAATCTGAACTCAGAAAAATTCTATCACCCTCTGATGTTGAGAGAAAAAAGGAGAAACTTGGAAAAAATGAAAAATTGTATTTGAAAATTATTGTCTTTATTATAACAGTTTTCTTTTTCTTTTTCAACGGTAAATATAATTAATTGAATCCTGCATGCTATCAGGTATAATACTAGATATGACACTCATAAAATTTACACACATCGTCAATGAGTATTTTTTTTTCTTTTGTACTCTTCCTCCTCTGTCTCCCGCTGCAGTGTCCAGCAGTAATCCGCCAGCATCTTCTCATTCCATTTGCCAGTATATCTTTTTTCCATTCTGGATATGTCTTGGTGGAATCGTTCTCCATGTTCGTCCGAAACTGCACCCAAATTTGGGGCGAAAAAGTCTAGGTGACTATGCAGGAAATGTATTTTTAAGGACATGTTGCATCCCAATGTTTTATATGAAGTAAGCAGTTCTTGGACTATTTTTCGGTAGTCTCTAGATTTTTCGTTTCACAAAAACTTAGCACATACCTCTCGAAAAGCAATCCAAGCCTTTTTCTCAGTAGTATTTAACTTTGCTTCAAAAGTGAGGTCCTTGAGTAGATGTCGAATTTGGGGTCCTACGAAAATTCCCTCCTTTATCTTAGCATCGCTGAGATGCGGAAATTTTTGTTTTAAGTACATGAAACCTTCTCCTTCCTTGTCCATCGCTTTTACGAAGTTTTTCATTAGCCCCAATTTTATGTGGAGGGGGGGGGGGGGGTAAAATTATTTGGTTTTTGTCCACTAATGGAGGATTGGTAATGTTTTTTTCACCTACTTTTTCCTTACGCTCTGGCCATTTTTTTACGACATAATGGTCTCCTCTTTTTCTGCTGTCCCACTCGCACAAAAAACAACAACATTTAGTGTAACCTCCTTGGAGTCCTGTAAGCATGGCTACCACTTTAAGATCTGCACAAATGCGCCATTTGTACTCATGGTACTTGATTTTTTGTAGAAGTATCTTCATGTTGTCATAGGTTTCTTTCATGTGGACCGAATGAGCTACTGGGATAGATGGATGTTTGTTTCCATTATGAAGGAGTACTCCTTTTAAACTAAACTTGGAGCTGTCAATGAATAGCCTCCATTCCTCTGGATTGGTTGGCAGATCAAGTTCCTGGAGTAAATGAAATACATTATTTCAAAATACAAGATTTTCTTCCATCGAGAAAAAGCATAGAACTCCTGATTCCCGTTTTCTGAAGAAAGATATATTCACGCCTCCTTCCAAGAGATTCCATTGTTGCAACCTTGACCCAAGCAGCTGAGCTTTTGATTTTGGGAGATCTAAATCATGAACAAGATCATTCAATCGCCTCTGATTTATGAGCTGTGGCTGAGTTTCAGAGGGGCTGGACGAACTTGAAATCTCTTCTTGTTGACTGGTTCCAGGTTGAGGTGAAACGCTTTCAGAATCGCTGCACTCCTCAGAACTAAGACGGAACTTACTCGGATTTGGTGGGATGGGCATGGAGGCATCATGTGGAGCTGGTCTCATGGCAGAGGGGATGTTGGAATAAACAATTTTCTTTTTTCTCTTGAACGAGAAACCTTTGATTGTGGTCATGCAAAAATAGCAATCGGCCACGTGATTTGTAGGTTCTCGCCATATCATGAGAACTGCAAATGGCATTGACATATGTGTCCTATTTAGCCAACCAGTCAGAGAACGTGAGCATGAACTACAGCATATTTTAGGAGCCCAGGATTTGTCCTGATCACTTACTTTACATCCAAAGTATAACTCGTATGCCTTCTTCACCAGCGGAGTCAGAGGTTTCTGAGTGGACTTGAATGTGACTTCACCACATACATAGCAAAAGGAATCAGGCTTATTTATACACTGTCGTGACATTACAGAGAAAAAGTGAACTGTTCCCAGCACAATGATAGCACAACTGAATATCCAAATAATTGCGTTTAGCGAAAGCCTCGAGAGTACTGATCAAATCCTAGAAGAAAATAGTGACAAGAGAGGGGCTGAGTGGGAGGTGGGAGTTGGGGTATTGAGGGTGAAAGGGGGGCAGGTAAGGATTTGAATGAAAAGGATACCACCATAAAAGAGAAAGGAAGGTCATTCCCCTAAAGATCCAGGTAGAGACCAAATCCCTGCCTCAAGATCAAAAACTGAAAAAACATTTTTAGCCATATTTCTTCAACCACTTGTAATATTCCCATCAAATTTTTTTTCGTTCAAATATACTTCATTGCGCTCAAAATCATCGGGCTTTTGAATTTTTTTCACTATGTTTTGATGCGAAAAAAAATTCGTCAAATTTACAAAAAAACTCACATTTTTGGATAAAAAACTAGAATTTATCAAGAAACTGTGCGTGATAGACAGAATCTGACTTCAAATTCGTGTTCAGCACATTTGAAAAAAGTAAGAAAGCATGTTTTGGTTTGAAGGAGGATTTTCGTGCAGAACAGTGTAATTGATACGGGAAGTGTCATAGGCGAGGTGAAAAAAATCTGCTGAATACCTGTGCTTCGTCATGGCAGAGGAGTAGAGATTTTATTGCGTTAAATAACACAGGTCCACAAAAAAAAAAAAAGAAAAAAAAAGTGGTTTGTAAAAAAAGTGGGTATCGGACACATTTTTTCTGACGTATTTTTTATCGCTGAACACGAACCTGAAGTCATAATTGGGGGCTAATCATCAAAAAACGGAGAAAAATGAAAAACATCGATAAAAATGGTCGATTTAATGGTTTTTTAACTATGTAATAATTAATTTGCAGTTTCTGCTTGTTTCTGCAGGTACTGTCCACTCCAGTGTTTCCCAAATATCATTTGTTTGTTGATTATTGCATTTTATTTATGTTTTTTATAGGAGATATTTTGTCTTCGATAAAAAATAAAACATCAGGACATTGAGTCGGTACATGTACCGGCAAAATCCTGCTACCACGGAGTGTTTTGGCTACGATGACAACTGCCCTTCAACGGGATGTGTAGAATGATTCGCTAGTCAACATTTCGTGGTATCGAAGCCAGCGAAGGCGTGCTGTTTTGCAGGGAAGCGCTAGAATATGAAAATGAAGGCCGTAGTGTGTCCGACGACGAGTTGACATTGTCCTCGCCAAAGTCGGAAAGCCCTCATACTTAGGCCTGGGGAGGTATGAGGGTTGTCACCCCTAGGGCGGCTGACTTATCTGCGATCGGGCCAGGTATTCTAGCGTGCGGGGTTTATTTATTTTTATGGATTGTAATGCCTCTTCTAATACTGAAAATTTTGCCGGAACTTCTAGTTCTCGTGACGATCACGAATGTTCTAAAAATCCCAATCACTATTGCTTCGTTTGTGCAAAATACATCGGGATAAAAGAAACAAAGAAACTCACAGATCGACTTGTGACTTTCTATGAAGAATGTTTCGATATGAAAGTTTGTCTTGATTCAAAAAATTGGATACCCAATTTTGTTTGTGGATCATGCTACAATATGGTTTATCGATTTGGAAGCACCAAAAACAAGGATATATACATATATATATATATATATATATATATAAATATATATATATATATATATATATATATATATACATATATATATACAAATTTGAAAATGTAGCAGAAATCCATGACACAGGTCATTTGAGGAGAAAAGAGTCAGGAAACGACAGAAAAAATAATAATGTAATAATCATACAAATAAAACAATAACGTTTTGATTTTTATCGAATTTGTTTCATTTTTCTCCGTTTTTTGCTGATTAACCACCAATTATGACTTCAGATTCGTGTTCAGCGGTAAAAAATACGTCAGAAAAAATGTGTCCGATACCCAGCACAAACCACTTTTGTGGACCTGTGTAATCTATCATCAAAATTAACGCTACTATAAAATTTTGTGCAGTTTATTATAGCACGGTTCTCGTCATACTATAAGTTATTCATCAATTGATAAGTAATCAAACTATAAGGTTTCTTGACACTGGGGCGCTCCGGACCAGTGTCAAGAAGCAGACAACCTAAAGATAACCCGTTATCTAAAGGATACTAGTAACAGCAGTGTAATCAGTACAGGTTACATTTCGTTGCCAATAATACATGTACGTTAAAATATTCTCGTGTTCTGACTGGGGATGCTGGAGGGTGAGGAGGCTGTGCAAGTGTTCGGGATATTATTACCTCGGATAGACCATCGCCAGTTATAGCGAAAACTCTATGAGGGACGAAATCACAGTTTATTTCTAGTAATTCAAGGTCTGCCATCATAACTGCAAATAAAAATAATACTGTGGAATAGATAAAGTACGGTAACAGCGGACATGATACCGTCCTAGCAACGCATACTGCCTAGGCTTGACTGCTCTAACCAACTAAAAATTCAAACCCCTGTAAAAATACTTGAAAAATTGAATATCAAAAAATCCTTTTTTAGCGCGTATTTACGTTCTAAAGGGAGTGTCCATGCAAAATTTCAAAATTTTCTGTCAAGTGGTTTGGGCTGGGCGATGATAGGTCAGTGAGTGAGTAAGTGGTATTTGACAAATATATTGTAGATTTAATGAGAATACTTTTTTCTTTTTCTTTTTTTTACGGCGCATCTACAACTTGGCCATTAGCGCCAGCCTATCTATAGGTTGCCACCCTTTTATAATGCCAACAGCACGTGGTCGGTCACCCATTCAGGTACTGACCACGCCCGACGTTGCTTAACTTCGGTGGTCCACGGGAACAAATACTTTATTATATATTTTTTTTTTGTAATAATTTTGTTTTATTTTTAAATTTTATAACCTGCTGACTACTGAACTTAAATTATTTTGATTTTGCTGTTCTAATGAGTTGATCGCCTCTAAACGAACTAAACTAAATGAATATTGTAATTATAACGTTTTTTTTTATTTAATTTTTCTTATGCTATTCCAGGTTGACATCCTGGACACATGCGGTGATTCCCAGTTCCCCGCGATGCGTAGACTGTACATCGCCACAGCCTCAGCCTTCCTGCTGGTGTATTCCATAACTTCCGAGGACTCAGTAAGCCAGGTGAAGGCCTGCCTGGAGGAGGTACGGGAACAGAGGACCGACTGGCAGGAGCTACCGATCATCCTAGCTGGCAACAAGTCCGACCTAGCTCCTACACAGAGGGAGGTCTGTTTGGAGGATGTGTCCGAATGGCTGTACTGCAGTCTACCGAGGTTCAGGTAGGGCAAGACATACAGTTTTTTCTTTTTTCTTTTGCTTGATTTCTTAATAAATGATGACAACTTAAGCAGGTCATTCACGTTCCTATTTACAGTAGGACTACTAGTTGGATAGTCGACACCACTCACGCTCCGAATTGCTATCCAACTTTAGTCCTTGTAGTCGGTTAGCTGATAACGCACTTTTCATGAAGTGTTTTATGTACCTTGAAATGTTGCTATAATGTACCTCATGGGTTGATAAGAAGATAAGTATGTGTTTCCTGGACATACCTTGGAACACCAGGTACTGCGCATAGGGGAAAGGTGCAAAACAATATTGCCCAAAAATAGTGTTTTATTGAGAAGCCAACCACCATTAATGTAAATTGAGGTAATTTTACAATGAAAAAATAAGTAAGGCAGAAACTTTTAAGAGGGTTAAAATGTAAATTAAAAAAAAAAAAATTACCTAGTTTTTATTTTTAATATTAAATGAAGTGTTTTATTCACCCTGCAATTTAAACAGCGTCTTCAATAAACATATTTGAAAATAATTACAAAAGGGCAGTCACTTTTGTAGGGGTTTAATTATCAGGAAACATAAAAATAAATGTTGCCTATGATAGACTGCAATACACTGCGCGTAACCGTAAGAGTGAATGAGAGTACCGCGCAGTTGTGGTTGTTCTCTGCGCTCTCATTGGTTTTGCTCACATGATCTTGTACAGCTGACCCGGTTTAAATGGCAGCGTGAATAAAACTATCATCAATTATTAGAATAAAAACAATTTAGTTCGTTTTTTTTTTACATGTTATCCCTCTTAAAAGTGGCTGTCTTATTTATTATTCATTGTAAAATTGTCTAAATTCTACAGTAAAGATAGTTCTCTTTTTTTTGCATCTTTCCCCTATGCGCAGTACCTGGTGTTCCAATGAATGTCCAGGAAACACATATTTACCTTCTTATCTACCCAATAGGTACATTATAGCAAAATTACAAGGTGCATAAAACACTTCATGAAACGTGCGGTTATCAGCTCATGGACTAAACTTAAGCAGGCCATTCACGCTCCGATTTGAGGTACGACTTTGTAGGACTACTAGGTGGATAGGCGACTCCACTCACGCTCCGTCTTGCTATCCAACTTTAGTCCTAGTCTGTTTTCAGGACTCTGTGCGTTGCTCACGAGCCGAAAAATGTATCGAGTGCAGACAGAAGATGCCCGATGGTCAAGGACTTACTGAGCTAAGATGGACGACTTTGATCCGACTCCCCCACTCAGGCTCCAACTCCGTCGACAGTCGGATGACGGCCCTTCGAGTCGTCCAACTAAGCTTCCAAAAAGCCCATTCGGAAGTCGGACCACAAGTCGTACTGCAAATCGGAACGTGAATGGCTTTATAGTGATTTATCGAAACGCAATTTTGCGGTTGTTTGTTCAAACGTAATTTTGCGTCTCAGGAGGTGGAAACAACCAAAGAGGTCGTTTTCAGCATTTGATAGCCCTAACACAGGCTCCTCACCTATTACCTATAACCCTAAACCATCAAAGATGAGTATACTCCCACGTGCCCCCGTGGTTTAGCAAGACATTGTATCTAGCGAAATGATCCTCGGGTAGAGAGATACCAACTACGCACAGCTTTCGCCCCGAAAATCGCCGCTATGAGTCTCGTTCAATTCAGAACTCCACTTGTTGTTTATAAACTGTATTATTATAATTCGAATGACTATTTTCCTAACAACCAACTCCGAGGTGTGGCCGTTTATTTACTACATGCCCCGTGCATCGCCAAATAGCTTGTACTTTGCTGCAATATCTAACAATTAAATAAATTACATACAATTTTCAAATATAAAATTGCAAAAATAATTAAACTGAATAACTAAATTAAAATTAAATTATTATTATTTTATTATTGCAATGCTAAACAACCTCGGTGATATTTGTAATACCAAATCAGTCAAATACAAACGAAAGTAAAATATTGAAAAAAAAACAAATAACATAAAATAAACTATCTAAAATTCATTTAATTTTGGAACAAAAAAAAAGGCGTTGCGCATTCTCTCATATTTTTGCCATATATTATATTTGTCAAATACCACTCACTCACTCAGTGACTCACTCATCTATCAACGCCCAGCCCAAACCGCTCGACGGAAAATTTTGAAATTTTGCATGGACACTCCCTTTATAACGTAGGCGCTCGCTAAGAAAGGATTTTTTGATATTCGTATTTTTAAGCATTTTTAGGGGGGTTTAAAGTTTGAGTTGGTTAGAGAAGGCAAGCCTAGGCAGCCTGCGTTGCTAGGACGATAAAGAACAGCTGTTACCTTACATTATCTATCTCATAGTTTTTTTTCTAATTGAGTTTAATTTCAGCTATGATGGCAGACCTTGAATTAATAGAAATTAACTGTCCCTCATAGAGTTTTAATTGCGTTTCTTTTCTGCCTGTCCCCGTCAGATAGGCTTGCCATATTTTTGGAGAGTTAAACCGAGACACATTAATATGGGATGGGCATACCAGGGGGGGGGGGATAAAAGAGTACAAATTATAAGCAAAATGGTTGGTGAGTTTTAAGCCTAGCAACTAACGGGAAGGGGGAATCCTAAACTGTTAGTCTACCCAAACCTTAAAAATAAGAACGGAACTTTTTTTGCTACTTGATTTTCTTAAAAAAATCTCTCAGCCAAATAGTAGTGTCTGGCAGCTGGCAGCGCTGTGCAGGTAGTTCCAGCGTTTTACAGTTAGATTACTTCTCATTTCTTTGACACTGTGAGCAGTAGTAAAAATGTTGATTGTAGAAAAGTAACCGATTTATAAATGATTCTTATAAACATGAATTCATTACTTTTTACATCTTACAGCCTTTTCCGGGACATTGATAAAACCGGGCGGGACACCGAAACAATTGCAAAATACCGGGATTGTCCCAGTCAAACCGTGATGTATGGCAAGCCTATCCTTAGAGTTTTCTAGGTGAGGGAATAATATCCGGAACCCTTGCACAGCCTCCTCGCCTATAACCTTGGTAATGCTCGCAAATATAATGGGTGTTTCCAAATAACATTTTGGAAACATTAACTTTTAAATTTTAACGCCCATTGAATAACATATAGTATGACGGGAACCGTGATATAATAAACTGCAAAAAATTGTATAGTAACGTAATTTTAATGAAACATTATTTAACGCAATAAAATAACTACTAATCTCCCGTGACGAAGCACGGGTATTCAGCTATTAAAAAATAAAAGGCAGCACATTATCAGAAAAATGTGATCATTTATAGAGAATTTATGACCGACATGTCTATTTTTCGAGATTTGTTACCTATCTGCTTCTGCTGCCATATTTGTATGGTCCGGAATCCTTGGTCAAGGACCTTCTCTCCCGACGGCCGTGAAAGGGTTAAGATCACTAGATAAGTTATCTATTAAATTCCGAAGAAAATGTTGCAGAATTATGTAGAGCGGGGTCCTTAGCTTAAATGGGATGACGGGATTCCTTTACATGAATATTCATAAGATGTCGAGAGTAAACCGATCAATAACCGTTCAGTTATCGGCTCAGCTAGAAATTCACAGATTCTTAAAATCTTTCTTAAATTGTAGATCTTCGAGACTTTCCTTTTTGGATGAACCATTCTACTTTCCTTTGAAATAGGAATCTGAGCAAATGGCACTGCGTGATGAAAGTTATGATATCATAATATTGGACCAAGTTTTAGGCTATTTATATCTTGTCAAGAACCTCATAATATATTCTCTATTAATTGTATATTTCCAACTTGGCCAGCCTTTGTTAAATGATGACCGCTTTAACTTACATAGAGTTCATCTTATCCAGATCGTTTTAAATCATCAGAGAGTTTATAATAATTCTGAATCCTTACCCTAAGGGCCTGAATATTTAAATGCCAAAAATTGTATAATAAATCAATTCGTTATAGCGGCCATCATGTAACGAAAACTGGCCAAGTTAGAATTGCACAAATAACTAAGACGGTATTGTTAGGTTCTTGAAACGGTATTAAGAGACTAAAACTTGGCCCAATTCTATGATATCGTAACTTTCATAAGCAGACGGTTTTTGGGAGGGGCCTGGAACTTGGCCTTTTTTTCCAACGTTAGTTTTTTGGGGAGTTACAAATACTTTTCGTAAGTGAATTTTGACGTTTTGCTTAAGGAAGATGATGTGGGGGCATGACGCTTGTTATATTCACTTCCATCCTTGTTTTTGAAAGAGTCCTTCAAAAAATGGCACCACATATTATTTTTATACACAATGCCTAGAAGAATAGCAGAAAGTAAAAATAAATATAATACTCCTTCTCTGAATAAGTTAACATTCTGTTTATGATAAATACATTTTTTAAAAGTTTGTACATAAAAAATGAAAATTAAGTGCGATTACCTTAAACGAAATGTTTAAATATGCAACAATTATACCTACCGGTCATTCATTGCCTATGAGTTATGGAACGTCGATATTTCTTGTCAGAACTTCTAATTTCATGATTTGGTCCACGTCATAACCATGATTTGCCTCCCATATGGAGGGAGGTACGTCACTTACATTTCAGTCGAGATATTAAATTTTCATCTCATTCCCTTACTGGGTCATTCCATATCAAGTGATCCAAAATAAAGGAAAAATTTTCGTCACATTTTTTGATTTTTTTTTAAATTTGGATCGTCAATAGTACCCCCTACGACAATTATTAGTTTTCGAGTTATGAAAGTTTTTAAAAAAAACAACACACTTTTTGACAGATACTTGATCATAAAATTGACCATAACTCCAAACGAAATGAGCTAGAGAGGTGTGGTAAAAATCATTCGTTATTGTATTAAATGCTGATTAAAATTATATATATCATGACGTATTTATGAAAATTGAAATTATAAGATAATTTTTAAAACTTTAAAATTTAAATTTCTCCTTAAACCTATGTTTCAAAATTTTCAAAAAAATTGTAATTTTTGTTTTTGATATTTTATCTCAGTTTTGTGTAAATTTCAAGCTGGGATCTCAATGGGATCATATTTATTTTAAGTAATAACTTAATCAAAGGTAGCTTGGTATCTTAGTATCTTAGTGGTAGGTACGTTAAAAATTAAAAATTTTCAGAAAATCAAAAAATGTGAGGGAAAAAACTGTGGATCACTTGATATGGAATGGCCCTACTTTCTCAGCTAAAATCTCAAGCACTTTTCCATTTATCATGTGAGAAAAGCTCCGACTTCAAACTCTTTGTTTTCATTTCTTTAACCACCGGTACATGGATATTCTGAAAGCTTTTAATTTATTTCGTAACTTCAATTACTTTTTGAAAGCTGACTCTTCTAGTTGTGCTCCAACTTACAGACAAATAGCGAAACGTTTTTTCATTAACGAAAAACAGTTAAAGCAACTCATTTGTCATTCTACTTTCAAAAGTTTTGATTAACAAAAAAAAAATGTTTGGTCCCACGAAATAAAGCTATATTATTCTAAAGCAGAGTTGGGCATAATTTTATTCGCAATTATTTCCTCGAATAAAAATAAATTCACAGAAAAAATTGTAAATAATCACAAAAAATGTGAATATTTACAAAAAATCGAATGATTAAAAAAAAATTACAAAAAATATACGAATAAAAATGTATTCATATTATAATTTGTGATTAAAAATTTATTCACAATAAAATCGCAAATAAATTATGAATTTATTCGTATTAAGATTATATTACGAAAGTTATTGAAGGTGATTTTTTTTTTTTTTTTTTTTAAAGGCGTTCAACGTCTAGGTTATTAGCGCCTAGATTTCTTGTTTACTCCACCGCGAGACCACCAGCCATGCTGCAGGGACACAATTTGTCATCTGTACCTCGGTAAAAAAAAAAAAAAAAAAAAAAAAAAAAATCGGCACCTTCAATAACTTTCGTAATATCATTTTAATACGAATAAATCCATAATTTATTTGCGAATTTTATTGTGAATAAATTTTTATTCACAAATTATAATGTGAATAAATTTTTATTCGTATATTTTAATGTGATTTTTTTTTGTAATCACTTGATTTTTTGTAAATATTCACATTTTTTGTGATTATTTACAATTTTTTCTGTGAATTTATTTTTATTCGCAGAAAAATTTGCGAATAAAATTTTATTTGTATTTTTATATTTAATATATGTGAATAAAAATAAATTCGTATTCACACTTATGAATAAGAATTTATTTATATTCGTATTCACAAATATATAAAGTACGAATTTATTTATATTCGTGTTCACAAATATATGAAGTACGAATAAATTCGTATTTTTATTTATAAATAAAATTATGCCCAACTCTGTTCTAAAGCAAAATTTAGTGTAAAATGTTAAATTGTTCATAAATATCTTAGGCCTTTCATATTACAAAAAAAAAAAACCTTCTTATTTTCTTTTAAGTTTTAGAATTGAAGTAGCTCATCATTAAACTAATGCTGTATCCAAAAGAAGTCTTTTAATAAAATATTTTGATTGTTAATTAAACATTTCTGCAAAAGAAAAATATGCTAACATTTTAGAGAATTAATATTTCATGAGCTTGCCTTCTTAAGTAATTCTTCGCTGCTTTAAATTCAAAAAAAAAAAAAAAAAAAAAAAAAAAAAATATACGGAGGAAAAGGTTTTACAGTGGGAGGAGGGGGGAAGCTGTAGGACTTGGGCCTTTTAAAATTTTCCTACACCATCAAATAAAAACCTAATACATTCAAAATTTGCATTTTTCAGCACGTCCTGATGAAATGTAGCATATGAAAGTTGCAATATCTTGTTTAGTTGCAATAACACGCCAAAAGGCCTCAGAAGGCCACATAGTTGAAGTATTTGATTCACATGATTTACATAGGCTCCTAAGAAGATAGTGTGGTCAGTGTTATGCTCCGGCTGTCTGATTTTCTCTTTGCAGATACGTTAGTAAATCATTAAAGGCTGGTTGGTGTCTAGGGACGGTCTGGGATCCCGGATACAACCTGACGACCAAACTAGAAGATAAAATCTATAGAGCAAATCATCAAAGATTTATTGGAAAATATCTTCGAACCTGCATTAAACTTATCTACTAGACAAAAAACCACATCCCTCGTTGATATATTTGTGCGTTTTTGCTTGATAACATATCACCAATAAGATAGTCTCGAACGATTGTTGCCTTTTTTAGTACAAGGAAGATCTTTAAGCATAAATATGCTTCTTTTTTTTTTTTTTTTTTTTTTTTGAGCAAACCCCGAGTGTGTGGGACTCTCACCCACCAAAAACCCCTCATTTCTGGTATGATTCCCACTTGGAACAGCTGCTTAGGCCAATCTTCAAGAGGGTACCGTTTTTCCCCTAAAGGGGACCCACTATATTTTCGAGGTGTACATGGGGGAATAGCTCTGTTCCCCTCTCTCTTCTTCAGGACACAGCGCTCCACTTATCAGGGCTCCTGAAATGGTTTCCGGCGAGAAAGGGCCAATGTCTCTGCTTGGGTCTCTCCGCTCTTCTTCCCACATGTTACACTGAAAAAATGTGTGGTGAACATCATCATAGCCTGAATCCCCGTATTGATATTGCGGGCTATCTGCTTTTCCTATCTTCCAAAGGAAGCCTCGAAAGTTTCCATGGCCGGTAAGGAACTGGGTGAGGTGGTAATCCAACTCACCAAACAAATAAATATGCTTTAGCGGTGTCTAAACTGGAAAAAACCGTTACAAAAATGTGTCCGCTGGCGTTCGCGCATGGGCAATGGCGTTCGAGCATGCGCAGTGACCATGTACGAAAAATAATATTGTATGTGTCACAAAGAAGTGTCCGCTGGCGTTCGCGCATGGGCAGTGCCCATGTACGAAAAAGGTTACTATACGTTATAGAGTACATTACATAGGTTTATCGGGTGGACCTAGCGTTACAAAAAAGTGCCACAAGAAGGTGAATGCTGGAGTTCGCATATAAGCGGGGGCCACGTACGAAAAAGAAGACTATATGTTATATAGCACTTTACATAGGTTTGTTGGTTGGACCTAAAGCATATTTATGTTCCTGAATTGTAGGTTGGACCTAAAGAATATTTATGTTCCTGAATTGTAGGTTGGACCTAAAGCATATTTATGTTCCTGAATTGTAGGTTGGACCTAAAGCATATTTATGTTCCTGAATTGTAGGCTGGACCTAAAGCATATTTATGTTCCTGAATTGTAGGTTGGACCTAAAGCATATTTATGTTCCTGAATTGTAGGCTGGACCTAAAGCATATTTATGTTCCTGAATTGTAGGTTGGACCTAAAGCATATTTATGTTCCTGAATTGTAGGCTGGACCTAAAGCATATTTATGTTCCTGAATTGTAGGCTGGACCTAAAGCATATTTATGTTCCTGAATTGTTGGTTGGACCTAAAGCATATTTATGTTCCTGAATTGTAGGTTGGACCTAAAGCATATTTATGTTCCTGAATTCTAGGCTGGACCTAAAGCATATTTATGTTCCTGAATTGTAAGCTGGACCTAAAGCATATTTATGTTCCTGAATTGATGGTTGGACCTAAAGCATATTTATGTTCCTGAATTGTAGGCTGGACCTAAAGCATATTTATGTTCCTGAATTGTAAGCTGGACCTAAAGCATATTTATGTTCCTGAATTGATGGTTGGACCTAAAGCATATTTATGTTCCTGAATTGTAGGTTGGACCTAAAGCATATTTATGTTCCTGAATTGTAGGCTGGACCTAAAGCATATTTATGTTCCTGAATTGTAGGCTGGACTTAAAGCATATTTATGTTCCTGAATTGTTGGTTGGACCTAAAGCATATTTATGTTCCTGAATTGTAGGTTGGACCTAAAGCATATTTATGTTCCTGAATTGTAGGTTGGACCTAAAGCATATTTATGTTCCTGAATTTGAGCTGAAGGTTCTAAACAAAATAATTTTATATCACATTTTTCTTATCAAAATGTTCGAAAAAATAACTATATATTTTGCCTTCTCAATATTGCGACAAATTGTTAAAAAAAAATTGCTCATTTCTATTCGATGGTTCTTGAATCGTCGTTTTTATTTATTCTTTCTTCTTCCTATTTATTATTATTTTGAAAAGGCCGCTAATGAATCTATATTTTCTAATGAGAATTTCCCTAAAGAATCTATTAAATTGCTATTTATTGTTAGCAAGATAGTAGTTGCTAATCCTTAGCATTAAAGGAAATTTAAGACCGAAAACAAGATATTTAGCCCTATTAATTAATTTAAAGAGGCTTAAGAGAGAAGAGAGAGAGCTAATCCTGACCTCTGAAGGAGTAAAATGATGCTTTAATAAGGGCATTAAGAGACCAAGAGGCATTAGTTGAACAATGTTCCTTGTAGGAAGGATGAGAGCACTCCTTCAGGGGAGAGTGTAACACTAAGTGTACAACACCTCACGCTTACAACTCTTACAGGGTCTGTCCGGAAAGTAATAGGACTGAGTCGATTAAAAAAAATGTATTGATCCAACAGTTACATTTTTTTAAAAAAAACAGCGCTGCCAACGCGATTTCCAAGCATGAAGACATCACAGTAGGCATTCTCCGAAATAGCCTTTAGAGCCGAAGCTGCTTGGTACAAGCTGCTTGGACCCCCTCTGTCGTCTAAATAGGCTTTCCTTTCATCGGTCTTTAAAGGCAAGGAAACAAAAAGAAGTCCTGGGGGTCACATCTGAGCAGTAGAGCGGCCGGGGAAGCGTTGGGATGCCTGCCAGGCTTGGTAGCTGGTCACAAGACAGGAGGTGTGAGTCGGGGCGTTGTCGTGGTGCAACTTCCAGTCAGCTGCGATGTCTTTTCGGACCCGATTTGACCCTTCGTTTGAGTCTCTTCAGCACTTTCACATAGAACTTGGAGTAGACGGTTTGTCCACGAGTCATATTGTCGGTCTTTCAAGTCGACGGTCTTCCAGCACGGTCTTCATCTGCGAAAAGGCCTTGTGCCACCGAAACACACCACTTCTTGCTAAAGTATTATTTAGATAAGCCTGCTTGATCATATCAAACGTGTCTGTCGTAGGTTTACCGAGTTTCACACAGAATTTAATCGCCGACCTCGGCTCTAATCAACGCTGTATTTTCGGCTTGTACCACTCACAAAAACTCGTCGTACGAAAAAGCCTGTCTTGACTCGCCGGATGCTCAGAGCCCCTCGACCGACCCCTCGTTCGTTAGATAGGGACCCATACAACCGAATCCAGTCGGCGCACGCGCACTCCGAAGTACAGTCGCGGTAGAAAAAAATCAGTCCTATTACTTTCCGGACAGACCCTCTATCTTGATGTGTCACTGTTGAGAATAGTTTTGACAATTTCATTATTATATGCCGTTCAGTTAGATGGAAAAGATACAATTCCGCATGCGCGAAATTCTTAGCGAAGTATTCCGAAATATTAGTCTGACATTTGCATTACCATTATAATGAACAATACATTACGAAAAACTCGATAAAAACGGATCATGTCATGTTCAGGACCAGGAAGGGCTTTGAGAGATCAGGTAAGGGAGATAGTGTTTAATGTTTATCAATACTTAAGCAAAGCTAAGGCTGGAAACAATTTTAACTATAATGTTGCCTGTTCAAATAAATAGTTTAGCTGGTGGGAAGAGGGCGTAATAGCAGATTTAAAATCAGCACCCCAAGAAACTGTAATGAGGTAATAGCAGATTTAAAATCAGCACCCCAAGAAACTGTAATGAGGTAATAGCAGATTAAAAACCAGCACCCCAAGAAACTGTAATGAGGTAACAGCAGATTTAAAATCAGCACCCCAAGAAACTGTAATGAGGTAATAGCAGATTTAAAATCAGCACCCCAAGAAACTGTAATGAGGTAATAGCAGATTTAAAATCAGCACCCCAAGAAACTGTAATGAGGTAATAGCAGATTTAAAATCAGCACCCCAAGAAACTGTAATGAGGTAATAGCAGATTTAAAATCAGCACCCCAAGAAACTGTAATGAGGTAATAGCAGATTTAAAACCAGCACCCCAAGAAACTGTAATGAGGTAATAGCAGATTAAAAACCAGCACCCCAAGAAACTGTAATGAGGTAACAGCAGATTTAAAATCAGCACCCCAAGAAACTGTAATGAGGTAATAGCAGATTTAAAATCAGCACCCCAAGAAACTGTAATGAGGTAATAGCAGATTTAAAATCAGCACCCCAAGAAACTGAAATGAGGTAATAGCAGATTTAAAATCAGCACCCCAAGAAACTGTAATGAGGTAATAGCAGATTTAAAATCAGCACCCCAAGAAACTTTAATGAGGTAATAGCAGATTTAAATTCAGCACCCCAAGAAACTGTAATGAGGTAATAGCAGATTTAAATTCAGCACCCCAAGAAACTCGAATGAGGCAAATATAACCAGAAACACCGAGAGATATCGGAGACTACTTGTCTCTTCCGGAGAGGAAAAAAGTATTTTTTGTTTTTGATGACATTTACCTCATTAGAGTTTCTTGTGGTGTTAATTTTAAATCTGCTATTAATTTTGGTGTAAAAAAATGTATTGTGCTAGCATATTTTTGAATTTATTCGGCTAAATATTAATCATTGTTTAACGGTTGTCTTTGTTCCTTAATCTACTCTATAAAACAAATGAATTGATGAAAGAATCAAGTCGATATAATTTTCTAAACTCGATATATAAAATAAAACATTTTCAACCTATTTTATATTATTTCTCAGCTTCAAATGGACCAAATCGGTGATCCCACCACTTGTTAGAATATTAGAGGTGTACTTTGGAAGGAGGGCCCCCCCTTTAACGTGCGATTGGGCCGATTAAAAAAAATTGATTATTTTTACGTGTTTAACAAATATCCAAAGTTTCATTAAAATCGGCTCCGAACACTTGAGGATGTTACCTAGTTAGTTTACAACACCTCACACTTACAACTCTTATCTTGATGTGTCACTGTTGAGGAGAATTGTTTCGACAATTTCATTATTAGTTGTAGTTAAAGAAAATGCACTATTCCGGATAAGTTTCCCATTTTCATACCTTGTTTTACTAAAATACTCATCTTATTGTTAAATGCAATTTAAATAGTGAGTTCAACCATTTTTCAGACGTGATAGGGAGGAACAGGCATATATGAATATATATATATATATATATATATATATATATATTCATATATATATATATATATACATATACATATATATACAGGGTGTCTCGTAAATTTCTAGTCATATTGTGAGAGGTGATAGAGGAACTTTAGGGGAACAAAAAATGTTCTATGACGATTTTCCGAATTCTCACACATAAGGGAGAAAACGTCGTTTTATTGTTTTATCGAGACAAACGTGGTTTTTAGAAGAATAGTCGTTGTAGCTCCGTCCCAGGTGGTTCTACTAGAAAGGGAGTGAAACCAATCGAAAGCTGAGTAAATTTACTACAAGTCTAGTTGGGAGTAAACGTAAAACTGAATGAATGTAAGTATGTATATCTTACCAAAAGAAAGCTATTCTAAATTTTCGGACATTTTCTTGATATTTCTTTCCAGCGTTACTCCTCAATGGGCAGCATCTGAGATTTCTGGGTTTCAGAACACCTTCCACATTTAACCAGCTTTCCATTCATGTATCACAACCCCGTGTTATTGAAGTATGTGAACGATTTAAGAACAACAGCTTTAAAAAAAAAACATGGATCTGTGAAAATATTTATTTTTATAAATGTTTACTTAAATATTAAGTAAATATTTACTTAAAACAATAAAAAAAATTACTTCCACAAATATAAAAAAAAATACTAAAACAGTAAATAAATAAAATACACATATATTTTGAATTTGTTAATTACAGTAACTAATACTGGGTCCAGGAGGTGGCCATTAATGAACCCCAACCAAACATTAACCTGAAAAATTATTATTTTTACCTAGATAACGCATTTGAACACATTTTTAATGAACTTATTTATTAACAACTCATTATTTATTAGGGATGGGATATTTAATTACAACAACAAACATACATGGGCTCACGAAAATCCCAGTGCGGTTTTCAAGCGTGGCCATCAGTATCAATTCATGGTAAAGTATTGGTTTTTTATTTATAAATACATGTAAAAATGTGTTCAAATGCGTTATCCAGGTAAAAATAGTTATTTTTCAGGTTTGTGTGTGGTTGGGGTTCATTAATGGCCACCTCCTGGACCCATTATTAGTTACTGTAATTAATAAATTCAAAATAAATGCGTATTTTATTTATTTACTGCTTTAGAATTTTTTTTATTTTTATGGAAGTAATTTTTTTAAGTAGATATTTACTTAATATTTAAGTAAATAATTTTAAAACTAAATTTTTCTTTTAAGCTTTTGGTAAAAACTGAGGAAAAACAATTAATTTTCTTTTCACAGATCCATGTTTTATTAAAACTTTTGTTTCTAAATCGTTCTCATACTACCGTAACACAGGATTGTGATGCATGAATGGAAAGCTGGTTAAATGAGGAAGTTTTTCTAAAATCCAGAAATCTCAGCCTCTCATACCCATTGAAGAGTAATGCTGGTAAGAAATATCAAGAAAAAGTCAGGAAATTTAGAATAGCTTTCTTTTGGGAAGATAGACATACTTAAATTCATTTATTTTTACGGTTAATATCAACTAGTCTTATAGTAAATTTATTAAGCTTTCGATTGATTTCACTTCCTTTCTAGTAGAACCACCTCGGGCGGAGCTACAACGATTATTCTTCTAAAAACCACGTTTGTCTCGAAAAAACAATAAAATGATGTTTTCTCCCTTATATGTGAGAATTCGGAAAATCGTCACATAACATTTTTTGTCCTCTATCACCTCTCACAATATGACTAGACGTTTACGGGACATCCTATATATATATATATATATATATATATATATATATATATATATATATATATATATAAGCTGTTACCCGGCGCACAGTGGTGCCAAGCACCCAATTTTGGTAAAAAAAACTTTAGGTACTTGAATCTTTCTGATATATCTGAAATAAAAACTTAAAAAGACCTATTATGCCTGTTGCAAAAACCTAATTGGGTGCTTATTTTATCCTAAAAATCCGGTCCTTAATCATCACCATCATCAGTCGTGCGGTATACTATTTCATTTCCGGAACTCTATCTGAGCCAATTGTTCATAAAGAAGGAATTAAAAACCTGTTCTCGTTTTCCTCCTCGGCTTTTACGGTGGGTCATTTCGTCCTTGTGTCACGTAGAAATTAAAGCTAGTTGTAAAAACATGATAGTCATTTGTAAGATTTATATATATATATATATATATATATATATATATATATATATATATATATATTTTAGACTCTCCCTTATCCGGCGTTCTCTTATCTGTCGCATTCGCCGGAGGGTTCCTAGAAAACATTCCCTTCCTAGCTAGCCAATCATTTGTTTCGTGGTATATAAATGTTTCTACTAAAGCACCTGCGGCTGGACAGTCTGTCTTCATATTTTTATTCCTTAAAACTTTGACATTCATAATACACCAGAAGGATTTACAAATTCTGAATTTATTTTAGTATTCGATACCTAAATTATGCATAAATATAATAAGTTTGAGTAGCGCATAGTTGTTTGCCGTGCACGGTGGACATTTATAATGTATTTGTTACTTCAACGTCCCATTTACTACTTATTACTAGAGCCCGGAAGTTTGGCAAAATGCCTTTTTTATCTGAATGGATATATTGAAGAATCACATAGAAATAGATATGTTTTCGTGCATTTAGGAAGTGTAGCGACAATTTTTATTTTGCCTTTTTTGCCTATATTGGCTATTTTAAGATTTAAAGCCTCTTTTTTTTGCCTTTTTGCACGTTATGCAATTTTTTTCTGCGATTTAAACATTTTAAAAAGCACAAAACGAATTGCGAATTTCAGTTCGTCGAAAACAAAAAAGTTTTCACAAATTAAATTACATTTTGCCGTCACAAATATCAATTCGAAAGCTTATTTTCCCAACCCGTGGATTGACCCTCTGTAAATAACAGAGCCTTCCTTGGTAGAAGGAATGCACAGGCATAATGAATAGGAGGAAAGAGAGAGGATGAGAGAAGTACGTCTCCTTCCTCACACCCCTTTTGCTGTGACAATGGTGTAGTTACCTGGTATTCCGGATTTAGAAATGATAAGATAATGGAGAGGAAGTTTTTCCATGATGAAAACCATTTTTTCTGAGGTCTATGAGAGTTCATACTTTGAAAAAGCATCTTGTTGTTGCTTGTAACAAGGGAAAGTCAGAGTAAGTACACTAATTCTGTGATAAATTGATAATAAAGAAATGAATGAGTATTTAAAATAAATATTTTCATTAATAATGAGTGAGATTCCTCTTTGCCTTCACTCCTAATAAATACCTATTTTAATTACAGTACTGCCTATTTTCAGTATTTCAAGTGCTTTTTTGCCTGGCTATTTTAACCAAAAATAAATGCCTAACTTCCGGGCTCTAGTTATGACATAAAGAATTGAAAAATATAAATTTATTTGTCATTCGTAAATTGGAAAAAAATAACTTTTATTTTGACCACACCAAGTAGTATTAACCTTCAAGGAGTAATACTAGATTAACGAACTTAAATAGTCAGTACAAAGATTTATGGTGTTTATTAAGTCTTGAACTTTTGCTAGTACCAACAGAATTCAATACAGTACAGCTGTATATGTTACCGGCATTCTATAGAATCCAGGCATTCTATAGAATGCCTGAGTGGTTGAGGAAAAGTGTAGAATATATTAGCGTGTACATCATATTACACACATAGCCTAGGCATTCTATATAATGCCTAGGTATTCTATAGAATGCCTGTTGCTTATTTGGCATTGTATAATATTAAAAAGGTTTTGAGTATACTACATACACTTTACTTAGATACTTGAAAGAAATGACAACTGGTAGAATTTGAGTGTTCAGAATCAATGCAAATCACTAAAATAAAGCGTCCTCGGCACCGATTTTCTTCAAAGTTTGCACTATAACATATTTTGATGCACTAAACACGAATCCGATAAAAAAAAAGAAAAGTTGCTCTCAACTAGGAAATAAGTTAATAAGCACTAAAGTTCACTGTTATGGAGGTTATAAAAGACGGCGTAAACAGCGTATTTGTAAACATGCGCATGCGCAATAATCCTTAAAGAAGATGTATAATTTAAATTTAGACACACCTGTCGTAGCTGACCTGTCGCTTTTGGGCAAACGTGCTATGCGTTCCGCTCGGACAAGAAGATATCAAAACCCTTGCCAATCCAACTCGCAGAAATTAATAGAAATCTATTAATTTCTGCGAGTTGGATTGACTAGGGTTTTGATAGCTTCTTGAGCGAGCGTAGCGAGCGGAAACGCATAGCACGTATGCCCAAAAGTCGTCCTAGGCATTCTTCTAATTCTCCTAGACATCATCAGACGCGATGTTCGGTGGATATAAATCCGCAATCGCACCGCCGGTAGTTACTCCTACAAGCTACAAATCCTGTATTTCATACGTTGCCTAAAGCACAGTAGGCGTTCTATAGAATGCCTAGGCAAAGTATGAAATAAGCTTTATTTCAAACATTGCCGGCTGGATTGAGGCATTCTATAGAATGCCTGATTATATACTTTGCCGGTAACATATATACCAGGTAACGCAAAAAGTCCTGTCGTTTTATTTTAAATCCCATGTTTAAAAATTTCTTACTTTAATACCATAATGATAAATAAATAGCAACATTGTAGGATTAGAAGATGCTTGTTTTGGTAGTAAACTGGACTACTTTAACTTTAATCCAGTTGACATTCTGAGCTATAAATTTTCTTTTTTTTTTTTACAATGATCTCTCTTCAAACGCAAATTTACTCGATTTTACTCTACGAGTTTAAATTAGGCCTAAAAGCCACCGAGGCTGCTCGTAAACTGCTTCAGGAGGATGCTCTCTCAGATCGGAAGGCGCAATTCTGGTTTGCGAAATTCCGTAGAGGAGATGAATCGCTCATGGATGAACCTCAAAGTGGGAGGCCGGAAGTTGTAGATGACGACGCTCTGACAGAAATCATTGAGTCAGATCCACGATAAACTTGCTCTGAAATCCCTGGACAACTTAATGTTTCCGATTCAACCATCAGAAATCACCTACATCAAATTGGTAAGACCAAAAAACTTTAGAAGTGGGTTCCCCATAAACTTTAGAAGTGGGTTCCCCATAAACTGAGCGATCGCAAGACGGGACAAACTCTTAGCGATTTGCTGGGAAACTCTACCTCACCCACCATATTCCCCTGATTTGTCACCATCTGATTACCACCTGTTCAGAGCTCTAGACAACCGTAAGCAGGGAAAAACTTTCGCGGATGTGACGACCTTGAAAAACACCTTAGAAACTTTTTTTTTTCATCCAAACCAGCTGAGTATTATAAATAAAGTAGTTTGTGACATTGAGGCACGTTGGACTTTATTTCGAGGGATAATTTATTTTTACCCTATTTCAAAAAAACGACAGGACTTTTTGCGTTACCTGATACTTTCTTCTGGCACTTTCAGTAGGTAGTTATGAGCTGTCGTCAACAATTCCGGCAGGATTTAATTTATTAAACCGCTAGATATTTCACAGGATGTTAGTTACTTAATACTAAATGTTTTAGGAAAATTACCTCTCCAGGCTGCGCATATTTCTACATAGATTTAACCCTTTTAAGCTCTTCCTGTCCCATCGATTTTTTTTTAATTAGTCCCCCGAGCCTCATATCTCGGCCTGGCAAATTAATTAACTTGAGGCTCGAGATACATATGACGCTATGCCGTGTCTCTGAAGCTACACGATTTATCTATCCCAGCTTTCACATGATCCCCTAATATAATCGCATAATTAGAAAATACATTATTATGATATTTTTAGCTACTTTATATGTGTTATTTGTGAGTTCAAATGTGTATCTAGATCCACAACTTTGGTTGTTTTGTCAAGAAACAAAACATTTCCGTAGCCATAAATATGGACCAGCTCGTTAAAAAAGAAAGTCCGTCTCGCAGGAGCTGCTTAACTAAGCACTTTCCCCATAATTTGGGTAGTTTAGACTCCATTCCCGAATAATTTTCTTAAAATAACGTATATATATAAAATAAAAACATGAATAGTTCTGCTCTTTTACATTTGGTATGAGCAACTCGATCAAATTATTTTTTTATTTTTTTTTTTTTAAATAAATATCCTTGAAGAGTTTTGTGTATTTTTGGTACTGAACTACTTAATATATACTCGAAAACTACACATATTCGTCATTTGGTGTGAGGCAGGAACGGGATACAGCCCCCCAAGCGGTAGACGTGAGAAGTAATATCAAGACAGAGGCACACCTAGCGGAAGATTTGCCAACTAACGTTTCACTGGAAAATTCTATTCAAACAAAATACAAAGTAACCCCCCCCCCCCCCCCCTCCGCTAGACCGATTTAGTTCATTTTTACAACACTTCTCTCTAATTAGATTACCAACAAGTATTCCTAGTTTCGTTACGATAAAACAAAAATTACTACCGGTATGAGCAAATTAGTAATTCCTTTCTGGAGAAAACCCCCTCCTGATGAACGGATATAGTTTATTTTAACAACGTATTTTTCTCTTTTAAAACTACGGCTGTTATGGTCAAATTAATATTTTGTGTCCGTGGTGACTCATAATTTGTGATAGTTTATCCATAATATTTTTATTCAAGTCGTTACCCAAAATAAACTATTTCCTCTGTTAGGGCTCAGAAATACAAATTTCTTGAGACCTCAACGAAATCGATTGGTCTATTTGGTGCCAAGTTACAGGCATATAGTTATGTTTTAAGGGCTTTGCTGAATAGTCTTTCAATGTAAAGTTTCTTTTAGTTTTCATTCCTAATCTAATATTCAAATATATTTACTCAGTGTATATTATATAAGGGTCGAGGTTAGCTCAGTGGTAGAGCATTGGACTAATAAGCTGGAGGCCTGAGTTCAAATCCCGAGCAAGCACTAAAGATTTTTTCTTCTAGTGTCTTCGTTCGTGGGTTGAATTCGTCCTCCCTGACTGTCCCTAGGCCAACCCAGCCTTTATTTAATTTATCAATGAGTACCTTGGGTGCTAATGACTCTAGCAGTCGAAGGAGCAAGGGGAAAATCAGGCGGCCGGAGCATAGTACTGAGACCACAGTATCTCCCTAGTGTGCCGTATGGTCATGAATGAGATGCCTCTATAGTATCTGCCCCTCAGGGCCTGTTACGGGACTGATTTTTTTTTTTTTGTTTTTTTCATCTTTGATATAAATATAAACACTGTTACATGAATGCATGAAAGCTCTGAATCATGGAATCTATAGACAACCCCAACAATAGACCATAGAATAGTGTTAGACGCCCTCGAAATAATCTTTCAATCGCCCACCCTTGTTGAGAAGCGGGTTGTGTCGTGATGAAGTCTACCCTTCAATAGGGCGTGTGATGATGGAATGTTTCATATCAAAGTGCCTCTTTTGTACGTATCAAGGCCTTTTGTGCAAACCTCATTGTTTTGTTCAAGGTTATTTTCTTTATCTTTTTAACCTTTAGTGTAAACGGAAGGGCTTTCAATTTTTATTGGCGTTATCATAGCATATCATGCCGCACAATGTAGTAGCAATAAGAAAAAAACAAATTTATTAATGGGGATGCTGTGTGCCCAATTTACTTATATAGAATAAAAATTCTTACCCGTGTCGAGTTAGGAATTCACGATAGTAAAATGTTATCTATAACTTATTAGTACCAGGCCTTATTTTAAATCCTTCGTATACGGAAGGAGATGAAGTCGAAAAATTCCACTGGACACCATCAGTTTTCTTAATATCACTTGAGTTACCCCAAAACGATTAAAGAATGTTGCATTCTAATATTTAGTCAGTGGCAAGACTCTTGGACAGAGGCATGCGAAAGAAAAGCACATGTCTTCTGAAAACCCCTACCATAAAGTATCTAAAGACGTGGAGTTGAATGCTCTTTCTAAAGTGACAAAACTAAAAAAACAAAATGGAATATGTGTCACTCTTGCCTATGCAGGGGGAGTAGCATTAAGCCAGGAAGGAAGACACAAGTGCCCTCTGGTGTACAAGCTCTGAAGCTAGGTACACAGAGTTTTGATGGTTGATAAAGAGATATTTACCATGTCTTTCACAGTCATAACTGAAAAACATGGAGTTTTGAGTTGGGTCGCTTTAGAAATACTAGTGCAATATGGTAGTCGGCTAGATTTACACTAGCGGAAGTCAATCGGGCGAAACTTATTCGTTACGAGTGAAATTTTACACTACTCAATACAGAGCGAAATTCAGAGCGAAAAATAGCACGACTGAGGCGAACCACCTTCAGTTCAGGTTTTGCCGCCAGCTCGTAGGCTTGTTTTGTCTTCCAGCCACTGCACCTGCGTTTTCCATCAAATCATTGTCATTTTTAATCGACAAATGTAAGAAAAATCGCAATCCCGGAAGCTGGGATTTGGAAGAAGATTTTCCTGGTGCCCGATGAGCTGCAAACACTGTTCTTGATTCATCATCCCTCGCGCAACACCGGGGACGAAGTTAACACTGAGCGAAACTCGATGGGCGAAACCCTATGATGCGTGGACCAAAACCATCTAGGCTCGCGAAATTATCTGTCCCTAGTATAGACCCTATTTAAGAAGCAATAATATAATCTTTAAAACACTGAAGTATACACCAGAACATATTTTTATTTTAGTGTATCCACCTGTATTTTTATTTTATTTTGAACTTTACTTCCTCTACACTATAGTTTTGTTTTTTTTTTATTAGCATTCTTTAATTTTGTTGTCGCCTATAAACCTATCCAATTATTTCTAACTTTTATTTTTTATGACTGTATTGTTCATTAAATAGATAACGTTTATATACAATACCAAATAAATAATAACTTATAAATAAACCACAACAATCATAGTTTATTTAGGAGTTGAGTGTATTCTTATCAGATCAGTCCCGTAACAGGCCACTGAGGGCCTAGAGGGGCAGATACTGTAGAAGTATCTGATTCTTGACCTTATGACACACCAGGGAGATAGTGTGATCAGTACTATGCTGAGTTTTCCATTTGCAGATACCTATTAATTAATTAAAGGCTGGGTTTACCTAGGGAAAAAAGTGTGTCTAAAAAAAATTAAATAAATTTGTCATCTTCTCGTAGGCACGACATTCAGTGAAGATATGTTTGATGGAAATTCTGACATCACAAGCTGGGCACTCTGGTGCTTCATTCCTCGACATCTGATAGGAATGTGTCAATTTTGTGTGGCCTATCCTGAGCCGAGCAAGGATTACCTCTGCTCTGCTATATTCCACTAAAGACGAACTCCTTAAAAATTCTTTGTTATTGATAATTCTTTGTATTATAGTATTAATCATTATTATGAACGCAAAATAACAAAAAAAAAACAAAACACTTTTTATGATAATGCAAAATTCAAATGATTAAAACCAAGAAAAATTCAGGAGTACAGAAAAGATATTCTTCCAGAAAATGCAATGAGCGGATGGAGACCGGAGAAAAATGGACCAACGGAAGACCTGACAGGGATGACGGAGGCAGTTGGATTCATAAGAAAAGGTAGAAATGAGAGGATGATGTCCGCTTCAGTGTTGTGATAAAAAAGTCGTCTTTTGACAAGAAGTAGTAATGTTGTTCTTATATTTCATTAAAAAAAAAAAAAAAAAAAAAAAAAAAAAAAAAAAAAAACGTTTTGCATGATATGTTGTGAATAGTGTATTTGATTGGCCATAGATAGTGTGTTCATAGATAGAATGTCACATGTCTAAAAATCTTTAATTTGGTGTTTATTGTCCGTTGTTTAGTGTCTTGTCAAATAGTATTTTCATTTTTGCTTGAATAATAGCTATCCGAATCGTGAAACTGCAACATAATATTCTGTTCATTTGTAAGACAATGGAATATAAAATATGTTTACATAATTTAAGGTAAATTGTTGGACGTGTTCTGCTCAGTGGTAGAGAGCAGTAAACTCCATTTTGGGAGGACCTGAGTTTGAAACTCTGAAAGATTTTATCTTCTAGTGTCGTCATTTGAGGATCGGAATCGATGCACCAGACCAGCAATCCTAGCATTTAATGATTACCAGCAAAGTGGAAGTTAGGCAGCCAGAGAATAATACGTACAACAGTATCTCCCTAGTGAACTGTGTAGTCAAGAATCAGATACCTCTACAGTATCTGCTCCTGTAGTACTTCGGTTACGGACCATCATTTTTTTCCCTAGGATATGTGTAACGAAAATTCTACGAATTGCTGGACGTTGGAAATGGATGTTGACAATAAGAATTCTTGCTCCTATAACCTTAAATGTGCATTCAAGTCTCCAAAAAAGATTTGCCATAAAATAAAATATCTGTGAAAATATTGAAAGTTGTTGTTTCTCACTGGGAACATCACTTTTTACCAAAAATTTTCGATTATATAATTATATCCTAGGAATAAGATTAGAAAATAATCTGAACGCACAGGAGTCAAACTAAGCAAATTAATTTTGTTTATAACAATAATAATAATAATTTAAGTTGCTTCATCATATGTTAAAAATGAAAAAAGTCTGGTGTCAATGACCCTAGCAGTCGATGCACCGAAAAATACAAAAAAATAAAAATAATAATAATTTAGGGCAAAGTAGATCGATTTGCTTTCCCCTTAAGGGGCTCTGATTCTATTGGTAATTTTTGTATTTTAAACTTAAGAAAAATTAGCTTGCGCTCTTTGCAGGTCTCTTATCCAAATAGGCTACCGGGCTTCGTATCACAGCATTCCATTTAATAGACAGAATATGGCAAATGTTATACGAAGCCAGTCAATGTTACGGGCCCTAAAGTTGGTAAACCTACAAGGGACTTCAATGTAGGTTAACCACTCTACATTAAACAATATGGCAAACGCCGCCAGTGACTTGATTTTAAAACCTGAGTTTAATGCAGTAAATTCCTGCGCCTTTGAAAATATATAATGCCATGTCGTCTGCATTATTTTTTGGCTACTGAAGATGGCTTAACTTGCATCCCCTATTAAGGACCTCAATAGTAAATGTTTGTCAGGTTAAAGATTTTAAAATTATTTCGCTGACAGTGCATACATATTGACAATTGCATAATACAAAACTGCATTCAGGGAATGGAATTTGAAGGTTTGATTGGAGAAATAGTAAAGCCATTAATTATTTTGCAAAGAATGTAGGATTGCAGGAATTGGTTTCGGAACGCCAAATGTTCATTAAAGTTGATACTCAGTCGTCTCTTAATTTGGATTGGGAGTTTTTGGGGTTTCTTGATTAGGCACTTCAGAAGTTTACATTGCCTTCTAGGTTATATAGGTTGTTTCTTCATAATCAAGTAGAGGATTTGTCACGAACCAGGGCTGTGTTAATATTACATTACTTGTTGAGTTCCTTTTGGCCTTTAGTGAGTCATGGTTAAATTCGATTGAGGTGATCTTGTAGATTAGGGCTGGATTACGAGGGTAGGATGGCTCTGACGTTGGTCGTACAAGAAATATGGTCAAGAATGTGTGCCGACAAGGAAGAGGATGTGATTGAGAACTCAACTCTTTCAAACAGCGGGTTGAGGAGTGAATATTAGGGATGTAGCAGAGAAACAAGTACCCGTTATCGAGAAAGGCTTGGTTGATTCAGAAATATTTGTACCATGCTAAGGACAATGGAGCTAAATTCTTTTTGTTCGCAGGAATGAGAGATGGAATCAAGAAGTCTGTGGATTGTGACAAAAAAAAAAAAAAAAAAAAAAAAAAAAAAAAAAAAAAAAAAAAAAAAAAAATTTGCTGAGGTGGAAGAATCAGGCAATGGCATAGAGTAGTTTGACAAGAAGTTTTTCAAAACATTTATGCCGATAGTATTAGGAAAAGTGGAGAGGTTTACCTCAATTATCCACAATTTTAATTTAGAAGAATATTGATAATACTGAGAATTGGTTTGTTTTAACAGAATAGTTTAAATAAACGAAATGGAATTGCACAATTTATGTAGGGCGATGCATAATGACTGTTATTTTCTGATAAACCCGACTACACGTGCTTGGATTATATTGTATTTTGTATAATCGAAATTGTATCGGAATTGTATCTTATATGGGCAAGGTGTATCATGATAACCAGAAAAATCGGAATGATGATTAAAACTGGTAATTCATTGTGCTGGTTTTAAGAAATTTAAATGAACGAACATAGTATATCTACAAACACACACACACACACACACACACACACACACACACATATATATATATATATATATATATATAGGGAAGTTAGTTATATGTAAATCACGTGTCTGTCTGTTTATCTGTTTCCTTATACAAATCCACACCGTTTGAACGATTTTGACCAAACTTGGAACACTGGTAGCTCTTGATCTGGGAAGTCTCGTAGGCTAGGTCAAAACAATCTACCAGCTGTTTGTCTGTATGTTTGTTCCTTATTCAAATCCACACCGCTTAACCGATTTTGACAAAACACATGTAGGTCTTGATTCCGAGAGAGTCATAGGCTAGGTTAAAATTGTCTAGTACTCATAGTTCGGAGGACACGGGTTCGAAACTATGAACCCAAATAGTTGCAGATTTGCGTTATTAGATTATAATATTGTTTATTTAGTTTCTAATTTATTTTTGGTTTTGAAGATGCAGAAAGTAGTAGTAGCATAGCACGCAGGGTAACAGCTTTATTTTAAAAATGCCTTCCTTATGAAACTGTTCAATTTAAGAAACTTCTTTGAGAAAGATCCTTTTTCTCAAGGTAGCCAGAAACGTTTAGTTCAAATCTCAAGGCAGAGACTGCACAATTTGGCCTCAAGGTTCAGACCGAACAGGTCTAGCACACACACAATAAGTTAATAAACCTTAAGGCAGGGACTGCACAGTCCAGACCCACTGAATATGACGCTAATATCCTCTTGTCCACACACATCAGGCCCGGCCTGCACTGTCCCAGCCTCATTGGTCTGTACAGTTAATCTATTGGTTTTATCATTCTACTTCGATGGACTGTACGGTTCAACCCTGGCCTCAAGGATGTCCCATACACGGTGAGGAATATCTCAAGATTTGGACTACACAGTCCCATACGTTTTCACACACTTTTTAGGTAGTCAATGCAGTTTTTAGGTATTTCGCTAGATCAATCATCGTCTGATTCAATCCTGCTACATCCTTCAGCATTTTCTTTTGACGAGTCAGTATCGTCTCCCTCATTTTCTAATGACAGTTCTTGAAGTGGATCATGTGGTAAACTACACTTACATTGGCTAATTACATATACATCGGTAACATAAAATTTAAATAATCACTTATAGTTTCTGTTCTAAAAATTGAAAAGTAATTACAAGAACGAAACTGCAATAAACACTGGAAAATTGTTCCCTTTCTTAGAGTCCGATTAATATTCCCTTCCGCGCCCTTTCATGATCCAAGAAAGTAAATATTTACATTTTACCTTAATCCTACTAATAATAGACAGTATGTAGTAAGTGATTTGTAAAATATCTGTTTGAATTTTGTCCACCTAAAATGTGATTTTCGCCCACTGTGCGCCGCGGATTCTTCAGCTTCTATCTGACTGCCTAAACTAAATTTAAATTTGCATTAAAAGGGGGAACTAAAAGTCTCAAGACAGTAAAGTAGAAGCTTAAGGCTTATCGAGAAAAAATATTGGGAAGTGGAACTTTGTGGAACTTTTTTTTAAACCTTACTCAAACTTGAGTAATTAACAAAATATGAAGAATCTAGTAATAATTTCATTAATATTTTTTTTTCTTTGATATGCCTTTCTGTTATTAGATATATATTATGTATTTATAAAGAACATACCACTAGGTAATAAATCCATTGTAAAAAGGAGTTTTAAAATTTGCACACAATTTTTAAAACACAACTTAAAAGGAACAAGACTAAACAGAGGAAGTGGAAGAGACTAGCAGTGGTTGCCTTCCTTATTGTTTTAAACAGGTTTGGGTTAAAATAGAAAAAAAATTGTTCTGTTTTTAATGAATAGAAGACTTGAGCACGTTTTGACACGTAAATTGACTTTCTTCGCCCAGTGTGCGCCGTTGGGGATCGGACCCACCATCTCCCGCTTATGAATCTAAGGCGCTAGCCACTAGACCACGGGAGACCCCAATTATAAGGATTGTATATGAATTTAAGCATACTAAAAATATTGGCTCAAAATAATGACGCAAACAAAACGATAAGATTAACCCCGAACAAGTGGAGATATGCTTGAAAATCGTCCAGTATTCAAGTTGTAGTTTTGGATTAGACACACTAACCCCAATATTTATGTTAATCTTAAACGATACAAACAGTTCCCCAGCTCTGTAATGAGACTACAATTAGTAACCCATTACTACAGTTGCTATATTTAGAAGAGAGGTGATATAATCTTAGTTCTACGTTAGTTTCGCGTGTCGGCGGTTGAAATTCATGAATACTTTAGACCCGTGCAACTATAGTGACCATAAGGTAGTTTGGCGGGACATAACCACCTTATCGTGACTTGGAGCAGTTACTCATCCCAGGCCAAACTTTTTACTTAGTTATATTAAAACTAGTCCCTCTATTAGTATTTCATATTTTGAGTGATGGCGAAAACAATTTTATCTTTTAAAATGTTGGCTTAAACCCAATCGATAATCTCAAGGTCGAAGTAATTTATACCAATTTCATGACAATCACTTTTTTTTTTTTTTGTTTTACATGTCTTTATGAAACATAATTCATCAAATATCAATATACCCGCTCGACAAATTAAACGAGAAGGTGAGAAGAAGTAGTGTTGGCCAGACTAAGGATAGGCCACACACGTATAACTCATGAGTACCTTATGACCAAGTCTGATAAACCATTGTGCCAAATTTGTAACGAAGATCTTCGGACAGTTCAACATATACTGACAGACTGTCTTTTGAGACAAGACTTGGAAATTCCACGAGACATAAGCCAACTACTCAGGCACCATATCAACCTTTATAGGTTAACATTTAGATGGTATCTGTGTTTGATTACCCCTTGGGTTGTAACACTATAAAAAAAATATAATAAAAATAAAAATATCAAAATATTTAGAGGCTGTAGCCTTTTTTGAAAAACGAATGTCGTTTGGCCCCACTGTGCGTCGTGGCAAGTGCGTCAGTAGATAGCTGGCCTTTCTTTCTATCCCCACTACTCCGAGCCTTGTCCTATACCCTTCTTATTTGGTTTAGGACCTCATTACGTATTCCCGGTTAGGTTTGCGGGTCTGGTATCGTATGATACTGAATGCACCCAAAAAATTCCTACAGCGGGCCCGTTGTCGTTGTTTATTGACTAAATTGTAATTAATCCACTAAAAGTACGCATTTACAAAATTGTGTTCACTTATTTATTTATTTATTATTTCATGTGTTTGCCGAAATAACTACACAAAACACACATTTTTTCTTTCTAATCCATCGGTCTTGAAAGTGTTAATTACGATTATAATGATATTCGGGGTATTTTGCGAAGACCACATCCAGTTACTTTTGAAGTAGCAGTAGTGATTGTATCAGTGATTCAGCGCATGCGCATAACTCCTTTGCCTTCCTATTGGAGTATTCCGATGAGCAATCGTATTGGTTCTTGCTGGGATTAAAGTAACCTTCAACAGTGAATTAGCTTTTGTTTATGAAAAAGCTCTGCTTATGTTAGTGAGAAAAAATGGGTCTTTTACAATTAGTTCGTGATGTTCCTGACAAAGAAAAAGCTATTGGTTTCTTACTCGGAAAAATTAATAGTATTCTATTAATTTTAGCGACTTGGATTGACTAGAGTTTTGATATCTTCTTGAGCGCGCGTAGTGAGCGGAAACCCATAGCACGTATGCCCATAATGCTAAATAAATGTAAAATATCCTAAAAGAGAGAGAGAGAAAAGAGATAAAATATGTGTGTTTACAAATATCATTGTTTATGTTATCCTTCATAACCTGCAAAACAGTTAACTTTAATGCTTAATAACTTTTTTCATAGTTGAGAGAATTGATTTTGATCATATTAACCTTTTTATTAATAAATATTGCTTGCCATTATCTAATATGAATTATAACCGTAGATAACGAGTCAAGTAGTAATAGATAACCAGGAAAGAACCTGTAAGCTAATTAGTAAGGTTATTAGCGAGTACGAGTAACTGTTATTTATTTATTTATTGAGATGTCACAACGAAGCGATATGCTCTTTAGGTCAATGTGCGAACAAAGCTAACAATTATACAGCACCGTACAAACATGTCTGACAAATAAAGTAACTGTTATAAATCACTACTGCTACTTCGAAAGTAACTGGATGTGGTCTTCGCAAAAAGACCCGATATTCGTAAGCATATTTATTTTGTGATTATAATAGTAATAATGATTATGAATATGATTATGCCATACTCTAGCTAAGATGATGGATTTCCTACAAGTCGACCATTTGTGTGTATTTATCAACTATTCCTGATATACAAAGCAATTTGTTTTGTAGAGATACTGAAGAACCTGAATCCAATTAAATCTCGATCCTTTGCTACGGCTCCCTGAACTGATTGCTGTCCACTTATTGTTTGACTTCCTGAAACTTGTTTCCTATTCATCCTTTCCGGGGAACAACCCCTACAACTTCCCAGTCATGGCTTCCGCCATCTAACTTGTTCAGGTCTATCATTAGGAGTCGTACTTCACCACAAGGAAGCGTCTCAACTCCCAGTTCTGGACCTAGGTTTGTTTGTAGGTATCATTCGAAACTTCATGATTCGACCTAATAATGATCTAAACTTGAAATTATTGACAAACATGAAAGCTTGACAGTAACTATATTTCATTGATTTGTTACGAGTTCCTTTCCTACTCCATAGGGAGGAAACCCGCTTGTGACGTCAAACCGAACATGAAATCCGGAAGTACCGACAAGAAAATATCAAGTGTCCCTTAGATCACGAGAATAAAAGTAGCTTAAATTTTATTGTTATGAGAAAAACAAAAAAAAAAAGTCTTTGAGTTCTCTCAGTGTTTAAACATGCTGTATCTTTCGCAGTGGATATTTGAGTGGCTTAATATCAAAGACTGACACCTGACATTTTCTGAATGTTGAGAAAATCACCTTTTATGTTTGCAAGTTATAGTGAATATTTTTTTGAAAATATTTATTTCATAATTAGGTTTATATGTTTGAAATTGATATTGTTCTGTTTCTGATATCAATACCACTCAAGCAATAAGTGAAAATTACCTTTGAACCAATAGGGTGATTGGTAGATGTTCTTTTGTGAAAAAAACCTCCACAGCAGGAGTCCGTTTTTGAAACAAAGCATCTACTTTGAAGCCAGGAATTACATGTTTACGTCCGTTTTTTACAGAAACTGATTTCATCATTGAAAAGAGCAGACAAAAACCTATAGGAATCCACTCCTAACTCAATTTCTTCCTTACATATTCAATTTTAAACTTGCTCCCAGTGATATAAAAAAAAAACTCTTCAATTTGAGTAAACTCTTATTTAGCATTTATCATAGAAATAAAAATTGTGGGGAAGCGTGGCTGTCAGCCACCTTTCCTTCTTACAATTAGAAAAGACACAGCGATCTAGACTCAATGGGTAAAGCATTATTTTTTTCTAGGTTTCCCCTTTATTTTTTCAATTACAAAGTAAAATGAATATAAAAATATGTAGTTATGGCAGAATATGAAAAAATATAGATTTTTGACAAAATATGTAAAATAAAAACCTGTTTAAATGCTTTAAAATAACTTAAAACGTGCAGTATTCCATCAAAAATTTCGATTTAAGAATAAGAAAAAAATATGGAAATACATGAACATCCGTTCCCTAGTAATAAACTACGCAGCATAATACGCAATGATTGGTCCAATAAAAATTGAAAGCCCTTCCGTTTACACTAAAGGTTAAAAAGATAAAATAGAACATAACCTTCAACAAAACAAAGAGGTTTGCACAAAAGGCCTTCATACGTACAAAAGAGGCACTTTGATACGAAACGTTCCATCATCACACGCCCTATTGAAGGGTAGACTTTATCACGGTACACCCCGCTTCTCAACAAGGGGGGCCGATTGAAAGATTATTTCGAGGGCGTCTAACACTGGTCTATTGTTGGGCTTATCTACAGATTCCATGATTCAGAGCTTTCATGCATTCATGTAAGAGTGTTTTTATTTATAAAAAAAAAAAAAAAAAAAAAAAAAAAAAAAAAAAAAAAAAAAAAAAAAATCAGTCCCGTAACGGGCCCTGAGGGGCAGATACTATAGAGGTAGCTGATTCATGACCATCCGGCGAACTCCTTGCTCCTTCGACTGCTAGAGTCATTAGCACCCAAGGTACTCATTGATAAATTCATTAAAGGCTGGGTTGCCCTAGGGACAGTCAGGGAGGCCGAATTCAACCAATGAACGAAGACACTAGAAGAAAAAATCTTGAGTGCTTGCTCGGGATTTGAACTCAGGCCTCCAGCTTATTAGTCCAATGCTCTACCACTGAACTAACCTCGACCCTTATATAATATACATTGAATAAATAAATTTGAATATTGGATTAGGAATAAAAACTAAAAGAAACTTTACATTGAAAGACTATTCAACGAAGCCCTTAAAACATAACTATATGCCTGTAACTTGGCTCTAAATAGACCAATCGATTTCGTTGAGGTCTCAAGTAATTTGTATTTCTGAGCCCTAACAGAGGAAATAGTTTATTTTGGGTAACGACTTGAATAAAAATATTATGGATAAAATATCACAAACTTTTTAGTCCAGTGTTCTACATCCTGAGCTAACCTCGCCCCCCCCCCCAAATTTGTATGTGTATATGATATATAGATATGGCTGCTGTCCCCTGAGTTTGATGACGTTTGATACAAAAATGCTTTGTATGATTTAATTTTAGAAATTGTCTTTTAAAATACAGCCAAACTGCTACAACTCGTTAAGAAAATGAAGAATGTTTTTAAAGAATGTGTGAACAATTTTTTTTATCTATAAGGTAAATATATATAAAGTTAGATAGATAGATAGAAGGAATTCTTCTTCCTGCTATATTTCGCTAGAATCCTCTCCAGCTTCGTCAAGCAGATCATTCTTTCTTACTTGGTGGCAGCCAATGGAATGACTTTTTTTTTCGATCCGGGATTTTTATATGCTGTTAGTATCACATTCAGCGAGCTAATGGTGTTGAATATAGTGCTATAGGTGTCTCAGTGCCTGACAAAGCTGGAGTTGAATCCGTTTCATGTAACAATATGATTCCAAGCGATATAAAACTACCATCATTATATATATATATATATATATATATATATATATATATATATATATATATATAAAAACACACACAAACATGCACACATA